>CAMRHE010000737.1:0-534558 GCA_947044405.1 Leptodactylus fallax | reverse complement strand
CTGCCACTCAACGGAGGAAGGATGCTAGAACCTGTTATAAATGTGGTCAGACGGGCCATACTGCCAGACAGTGTACGGAGGACAGTGAGGGATTGGGAAACAGTGCTGTCTTCTCTATTCAGAATCAAAGACACCAAAGGAAGGCGGGCCGAGTAAATACCAGAGGCGCTATCGCGGGCTCCAGGTCCGTTGTCAAAGTCACTGTCAATGGTCATGCTGCTCCTGCCCTGTTTGATACAGGATCTCAAGTGACCCTGATTTATCGCTCGTTCTACCAAAAGTATCTGAGGGATATACCTCTTCAGTCTACAGGACAAATGAAATTGTGGGGGCTTAATTCAGGATCATATCCTGTAGATGGCAGCCTACAAGTAGTTATAGCTGTCCCTGAATTAGAAGATCAGAGTGTCGCTCCCATGAAGATTACGGCTCTTGTCTGTCCTGATACAGGGGATTCTTGTGCAGCTCCTGTGATACTTGGCACTAATTGTCCCGCAGTGCATTATGCTTTTCAGAAGTTTCTTGGAAGAGATTGGAACCCTGCAGCTCAGCCGGTGAATATATCTTCTGATCTTAGAGAACTCTGTGATGCCCTGTCTACTGGCTATCGACATGGAATGGTATATCATATCGGTGAGAGAACCGTGGAAGTTCCTGCCGGCGGGGAGAGAGTTCTGAGAGTAGCCTCCAGCATTGCTCCCGATTTGCTTGAAGGGGGGAGTTATGTCCTTATGGAAACCCCCTGAAGAAATGATTAACCAGAATGGCTGGATGGTGATCCCAGAGAGAAAGGACTGGAGAAATAAAGTGGAGTTATCTACCTGTGTGACAGTGAGGAACTGTTCACCGCATCCGATTGTAATTGGACCATACCAGAATGTGGCCCACTGCTACCCTGTGCTTGGAGTAAATCCATACGCTGAAGTGTGCAGGATTCAAATCCGAGATGCAATCCCTAATCTCAATCTTGACTTGAGTGATCCACATTTACCAGAGGCCTGGAATCAGCGACTGACACAGAAGTTGTCTGAATTATCGGAAGTGTTCTCCATGGATGATATGGATGTAGGTTGTGCTAAAAGTGCTCAACACACTTTCCGATTGACCGATTCTACTCCCTTCCGGGAGCGACCACGGAGAGTTGCTCCAAAGGATGTTGATGAGTTAAGACAGACTCTACAGCAAATGAAAGGTCAGGGGATCATTGTGGACAGTAAGAGCCCCTATGCCTCACCTATTGTGGTGGTAAGAAAAAAATCTGGAGCAATTCGCCTATGTGTGGATTACAGAACTCTGAACCGGAGAACCTTACCTGATCAGTATACACTGCCGAGAATTGAAGAAGCTCTGGAAGCTCTGAATGGAAACTGTTGGTTCACAGTGCTGGACCTAAGATCGGGATACTATCAAGTCCCAATGGCACCTGAGGATCAGGAAAAGACAGCCTTCATATGCCCCTTGGGTTTCTTTCAGTTCACTCGTATGCCGCAAGGTACAAAGGTGCGCCAGCAACGTTCCAAAGGTTGATGGAAAGAGTGTTAGGTGATTTAGTGCCCCGGGAATGCCTTGTATATCTTGATGACATTATTGTGTTTGGAAAGACGCTGGAAGAACATGAAGAACGACTCATGAGAGTACTCCATCGCTTAAAAGAAGAGGGGCTGAAGTTGTCGGCTGACAAATGCAAATTTTGTAGATCTTCGGTCACTTATGTAGGTCATATTGTTTCTGCTGAAGGAGTTGCTACCGATCCTGGTAAGATTGAAGCTGTGGTGAATTGGCCCCGACCGCAAAATATTACGGAGTTGCAATCTTTCTTGGGGTTTTGTGGATTCTATCGACGATTTGTGGAAGGATATTCAAAAATTGCTCGAGCCCTCCTCGACCTGTTGAAGAGTGATGCAGGAGATCCGGGAAAGAAGAAAGGGTCTTCCAAAAGCCTTTTTGGCGATAGGTGGACTGCGGATTGTGAAGAAGCATTTAAGTTGTTGAAGAAGAAATTGACAGAAGCTCCCGTTCTGGCTTATGCTGATGCACAGAAGCCATATGTGCTACATGTAGATGCCAGCTTTGAAGGATTAGGTGGCGTGCTGCACCAAGAATACCCGGCCGGGTTACGGCCCATAGCTTTCATAAGTCGAAGTCTTTCTCCCAGCGAGAAAAATTATCCAGTACATAAATTGGAGTTTTTGGCGCTCAAGTGGGCCATTGTTGATAAATTACATGACTATTTATACGGAGCCACGTTTGAAGTAAGAACAGACAACAATCCACTGACATACGTTTTGTCTACCGCTAAACTCGATGCTACAGGACATCGCTGGTTGGCAACTTTATCCAACTACCAATTCACACTCAAGTATAAATCGGGGCCTAAGAACATTGGGGCAGATGCTCTATCAAGACGGCCTGGATTACCTAGTCCGGAAGTAGTGGATGAATGGGAAGAAGTGCCAAGTCCTGGAGTAGGAGCTTTGTGTGCCATGGCTGCTGTAGTTGAAGACCGAGTAGCCTTTTCTGAAACTCGGCTTATTGACTCTATTGGGGGAGGTCCCGAAGCTGTACCAGACATGTTTGCCTACCCTGCCGCTTTAGGATCCTTTGAGAGTTGTTCTATATCTTCAAATCGAATGATCTGGAGTCAAAAGACTGATCCTTTAATTGGACCTCTTTATCAAGCAGTGAGTTCTCAAGACAGAGAAATGTTAAAGACATCCCTACCCTCTGAATGCAGTCAACTTCTACAAGATTGGGAGAAGTTTGAAATAGACAATGGCCTACTTTATCGTGTGGTGCTGTATCATGATCACCCTGGAAGGCGCCAACTAGTTATTCCAAGCTGCTTTCAGAAGATGATTTTCCGAAGTCTGCATGATTATCATGGTCATTTGGGACCTGAGAAGACTTATGGCCTAATACAAGACCGATTCTACTGGCCCAAAATGAGAGATACCGTGACTCGTCTGTGTAGGTGCTGTCGCAGATGTTTGCAGAGGAAGACTGTCCCGGTTCGAGCGGCCTTCATGGGACACTTGAAGAGTTCGGGCCCCATGGATCTTGTCTGCATAGACTTCCTTTGTATTGACAACGACTCCAGAGGATTTGGAAATGTATTGGTGGTGACTGATCACTTCACACGATATGCTCAAGCCTTTCCGACTAAGGATCAAAAAGCAGTCACTGTTGCAAGAGTGCTTTGGGAAAAGTATTTTATCCATTATGGCTTACCACACCGGTTGCATTCTGATCAAGGCCGGGATTTTGAGAGTAACCTGATCAAAGAGTTACTTCAGTTGTTGAACATCCGCAAAAGTCGGACAACGCCTTACCATCCAGAGGGAGATGCCCTTCCTGAAAGATTTAACAGGACTTTACTTGATATGCTTGGTACCTTACGAATTGAGGATAAGCGATCCTGGAGTCGAAAAGTGGAGGCTATGGTGCATGCCTATAATAGTACAAGGCACGAGAGCACAGGATATTCACCATACTTTCTGATGTTTGGAAGAGAGCCTAGGCTACCTATTGACATCTTGTTGGGAGTCTCTACCGATGGTATCAGTCATCGAGATCATTACCGATACGTGGCACGTTTGAAAGAAACGCTTAAGAGTGCTTATCAGCTGGCTGAGGAAAATGCGGCCAAAGTGAATGAAGGAAATAAAAGGAGATTTGATCTTCGAGTAAGATACCGAGAATTGAACCCTGGGGACCATGTTCTGCTACGGAATTTGGGAGCATCTGCAAAACATAAGCTGGCTGATCGATGGCGGAGTGAACTCTTTACAGTGGTAGATCGGTTGCCTGGAATACCAGTCTACAAGATAAAAGGACGGGACGGGAGGATCAGGACTTGGCATAGAAATCATTTGTTGCCTGTACCTCAGATTGATGGTATGGATATCTCCAATGATGGCTCGGCCTGCGATTCTCCACAGTCCTTAGCCGATATTCCGCCTGACCTTCCTGAAACTCCTGAGAGTGATTGGACTGTGGCTCCTGAAGTTCCTAGATCACCAGTATCTTCTCCTTCAGGGAGACCTATGAACCCTCAAACTCCAGAATTCGTACCTAGATCTGTGTCTACAGATGAACAGGGATCTAGCTCTCCTACGCCACCAGCACCATCCCCTCCCATGGCAGACAACCCTAGTTTAGGGCCTGGACATGCTAGTTTACCTCAGAGAGAGGTACGGAGAGGAGAGAGAATTAGACACCCTCCACCTATGCTGACATATGATAGTTTGGGGGACCCCAGATTTACTACTCAGCCTCATTTATACCATGCTTGGGTGGGTGCAGTGTCCACTTTGGTCAATATGTTACCAATTTTCGCTCCTGCTGGCATGTATACCTATTAACCTGTTGTGACTCTGTAAATGCAAAAGCAACCATATTGATATTGTCATTGGTAATGTTGACTGTATACTATGACTTTGTATGTCTTTGACGTGACGTAAAGATTTCACCAGAGGGAGAGTGTAGGGAACTGCCATTTCTACTAGTATATAATGTATCTGGCTTCTTTGCCCCTGCAGTTTGGCTTCAGAGACCCCAGGCACTTAGTGCAAGTTTTGTTTTGTAAATACAGTGAGTCAGACACATGTGAGGCAGAGCTGCTGGGGGAGAGAGATGTGAGCAGAGCTGCTGAGACAGACATGTTATGTCTGGGGGAGTCTAAGAGCCACTTGTTCCTCTTTACTTCACAGTATATAGTTAGGTATGTGTTACCCCCTATATACTCACAGGACCTAGCTAGTAACCGTAGTTAGGGATCCATATATATATGTAGTTCAGGGCAGTGATAGGTTAGGCTTCCGAAGGCCAACTAGCTAGTTAGAGGCCCGGTGGCACTAGTAGTTTAGCTGGCAGGTTAAGGACTCAGTGTTAGGGTAGTCAGGCCTGCATCTACTGCCGTCACCGTCGCCCTGTTTGCTGCCTGTGAAGAATCTCACCATCATCATCATCATCTCCTGATCGGCTGTCTGTCATCTCCTGGAAGAATCCGAGGATCCACAGTCATCCACAGGGGCCCCTGCATCTCTTCTGTTGCCTGGAGGTATTGTGCACTGGACTCTTGCTATATATCTATATATATACCCGGGTATATAACCTAAGACGGTTGAGGACTTGCTGGTTGTTGTAGTATTGCTGTGTTCTGAGTATATTTTATGTATGTATTATTACCCTGTTGATTCTTATAAAGCTACTGTTATAACCTTATGTGGTATCTGTATGTATTCTTCAGACTGTGAGATTAGTACAGTGATCCTTGTTAAGGCTACTAACTGTATTTCATGGGTAAGTCCCAGGAAGAGACCCCCCTGTAATACAGAGGCTCTATCCTGGGTGGAGGCACTGATATATTTCATATATGTTCCCACTCTTCCCTTCAGCGAAGGCTTCAGGTCCCATTATACACACAGGTCAGCGCCAGAGTCTGTTGCGGGAGGGATAATACTCATACCCCCCCCCAAATAGGGCTACAACTGATATCTCTGCTAGTCACTGCTGTACACACTACATGCTGCCTCCATACCCTGCACTGCCAGCACCAGTTACACAGCAGAGCTGTCAGAGCGTTACTGGTGTCCTGCTGTGTGATGGCCAGAGCTCCGCACATGTCACACATCACACACATACAGGACATGTGACAGTAGGATCCGCCCCCACATCACACACATACAGGACATGTGACAGTAGGATCTGCACACACATCACACACATACAGGACATGTGACAGTAGGATCTGCGCACACATCACACACATACAGGACATGTGACAGTAGGATCTGCACACACATCACACACATACAGGACATGTGACAGTAGGGATCCGCCCCCACATCACACACATACAGGACATGTGACAGTAGGATCTGCACACACATCACACACATACAGGACATGTGACAGTAGGATCTGCACACACATTACACACATACAGGACATGTGACAGTAGGATCTGCACACACATTACACACATACAGGACATGTGACAGTAGGATCTGCACACACATCACACACATACAGGACATGTGACAGTAGGATCTGCACACACACATCACACACATACAGGACATGTGACAGTAGGATCTGCACACACATCACACACATACAGGACATGTGACAGTAGGATCTGCACACACATCACACACATACAGGACATGTGACAGTAGGGATCCGCCCCCACATCACACACATACAGGACATGTGACAGTAGGATCTGCACACACATCACACACATACAGGACATGTGACAGTAGGATCTGCACACACATTACACACATACAGGACAAGTGACAGTAGGATCTGCGCACACATTACACACATACAGGACATGTGACAGTAGGATCTGCACACACATTACACACATACAGGACAAGTGACAGTAGGATCTGCGCACACATCACACACATACAGGACACGTGACAGTAGGATCTGCACACACATTACACACATACAGGACAAGTGACAGTAGGATCTGCGCACACATTACACACATACAGGACATGTGACAGTAGGATCTGCACACACATTACACACATACAGGACAAGTGACAGTAGGATCTGCGCACACATTACACACATACAGGACAAGTGACAGTAGGATCTGCGCACACATTACACACATACAGGACATGTGACAGTAGGATCTGCACACACATCACACACATACAGGACATGTGACAGTAGGATCTGCACACACATCACACACATACAGGACATGTGACAGTAGGATCTGCACACACATCACACACATACAGGACATGTGACAGTAGGATCTGCACACACATCACACACATACAGGACATGTGACAGTAGGATCTGCACACACATCACACACATATAGGACATGTGACAGTAGGATCTGCGCACACATTACACACATACAGGACATGTGACAGTAGGGACCATAGACAGCTGTATACTGAGCGCTCACCTCTCCTCTCCAGATCTTCTCTCCCATTCTCCACATGTTTCTTCAGGTACTCGATACACTCATTCTCCAGATAATTCTTGTGTCTCTCCCCCTCTTGTTCCTTTGGATTGTTCCATCTCTGTGCGGTGATCTGAGCCTGGGACATGGTGGGGATAAATATCCATGTCTGTGTGTCCAGGGACATGAACTCTCTGCCATCATAACCGTACTGATCATATCCTGTAATACTGCCGTCATCTCTCAGCTCACAGCCGGACATCACCTGGAGAATATGGAAACCTGCAGACAGTACGGGAACATGTTACACACAGCACATATATAATATATATACAAATAATATATATATTTTATGTATATATTTTATATAAAACAAGGTATGGGGGGGGTAGTTATTATATATAAAATATTTTTTATAAAAAAAAAAACACACCAATTTTTTATTTTTTATGTTTAACACTACTCATCCCTCATTTTTTTTTTATTTTTTTAACACCCACAACCACATATTTTTTTTATATTTTATAACACCCCTCTCACACATATATTATATATTTGTGTATCACCCCCCCCCCACATTTTTTTTTTTTGTGCACCCCCACCGCCCAAATTTTTGAGAATAAAACAAATATTAATTTTTACAAAGTCTACTGCTTCAGTTTTTCTAATGGCAATTTGCATATACTCCAGAATGTTATAAAGAGTGATCAACTTAACAGCAATTACTTGCAAAGTCAATATTTGCCTAGAAAATGAACTTTATCCCCCAAAACACATTTCAACATCATTGCAGCCCTGCCTTAAAAGGACCACCTAACATCGTTTCAGTGATTGCTCCAGTAACACAGGTGTGGGTGTTGATGAGGACAGGGCTGGAGATCAATCTGTCATGATTAAGTAAGAATGACACCACTGGACACTTTAAAAGGAGGCTGGTGCTTGCCATCATTGTTTCTCTTCTGTTAACCATGGTTATCTCTAAAGAAACACGTGCAGTCATCATTGCACTGCACAAAAATGGCCTAACTGGGAAGAGTATTGCAGCTAGAAAGATTGCACCTCAGTCAACAATCTATCGCATCATCAAGAACTTCAAGGAGAGAGGTTCCATTGGTGCCAAAAAGGCTCCAGGGCGCCCAAGAAAGACCAAGAGGCGGCAGGACCGTCTCTTAAAAGTGTTTCAGCTGCGGGATCGGGCTACCAGCAGTGCAGAGCTTGCTGAGGAATGGCAACAGGCAGGTGTGAGTGCATCTGCACGCACTGTGAGGCGGAGACCCCCCTCCCCCCAGCCCCCGCCCCCAAGAAACCCCCTCCCCCCAGAAAAAACATCAGGGACAGACTGATATTCTGCAAAAGGTACAGGGAGTGGACTGCTGAGGACTGGGGTAAAGTCATTTTCTCTGATGAATCCCCTTTTCGATTGTTTGGAACATCTGGAAAACAGCTTATTCGGAGAAGAAGAGGTGAGCGCTACCACCAGTCTTGTCTCATGCCAACTGTAAAGCATCCTGAAACCATTCATGTGTGGGGTTGCTTCTCAGCCAAGGGAATCGGCTCTCTCACAGTCTTGCCTAAAAACACAGCCATGAATAAAGAATGGTACCAGAATGTCCTCCAAGAGCAACTTCTCCCAACCGTCCAAGAGCAGTTTAGCGCTCAACAATGCCTTTTCCAGCATGATGCCATAAAGCAAAGGTGATAACTAAATGGCTCAGGGAACAAAACATAGAGATTTTGGGTCCATGGCCTGGAAACTCCCCAGATCTTAATCCCATTGAGAACTTGTGGTCAATCATCAAGAGACGGGTGGACAAACAAAAACCAACAAATTCAGACAAAATTAAAGCATTGATTCTGCAAGAATGGACTGCTATCAGTCAGGATTTGGTCCAGAAGTTGATTGAGAGCATGCCAGGGAGAATTGCAGAGGTCCTGAAGAAGAAGGGTCAACACTGCAAATATTGACTTGCTGCATTAACTCATTCTAACTGTCAATATAAGCTTCTGTTACTCATAATATGAATGCAATTATATTTCTGTATGTGATAAAAACATCTGACAAACACACATAAAAACCAGAGGGCAGCAGATCATGTGAAAATAGAATATTTGTGTCATTCTCAAAACTTTTGGCCATGACTGTATAACACTGATCACTTACATGTATTATATATGATGTATAACACCGATCACTCACATGTATTATATATAATGTATAACACCGATCACTCACATGTATTATATATGATGTATAACACCAATCACTCACATGTATTATATATGTGTATAACACTGATCACTCACATGTATTATATATGATGTATAACACCCATCACTCACATGTATTATATATGATGTATAACACTGATCACTCACATGTATTATATATGGTGTATAACACCGATCACTCACATGTAGCCCGTCACTCACATGTATTATATACAGTACAGACCAAAAGTTTGGACACACCTTCTCATTACAAGAGTTTTCTGTATTTTCATGACTATAAAAATTGTAGATTCACACTGAAGGCATCAAAACTATGAATTAACACATGTGGAATTATATACTTAACAAAAAAGTGTGAAACAACAGAAAATATGTCTTATATTCTAGGTTCTTCAAAGTAGCCACCTTTTGCTTTGATTACTGCTTTGCACACTCTTGGCATTCTCTTGATGAGCTTCAAGAGGTAGTCACCTGAAATGGTTTTCACTTCACAGGTGTGCCCTGTCAGGTTTAATAAGTGGGATTTCTTGACTTATAAATGGGGTTGGGACCATCAGTTGTGTTGTTCAGAAGTCAGGTGGGTACACAGCTGATAGTCCTACTGAATGGAGTGTTAGAATTTGTATTATGGCAAGAAAAAAGCAGCTAAGTAAAGAAAAACGAGTGGCCATCATTACTTTAAGAAATGAAGGTCAGTCAGTCCGAAAAATTGGGAAAACTTTGAAAGTATCCCCAAGTGCAGTGGCCAAAACCATCAAGCGCAACAAAGAAACTGGCTCACATGAGGACCGCCCCAGGAAAGGAAGACCAAGAGTCACCTCAATCGAGATGGTTTGGGGTGAGCTGGACCGCAGAGTGAAGGCAAAAGGGCCAACAAGTGCTAAGCATCTCTGGGAACTCCTTCAAGACTGTTGGAAGACCATTTCAGGTGACTACCTCTTGAAGCTCATCAAGAGAATGCCAAGAGTGTGCAAAGCAGTAATCAAAGCAAAAGGTGGCTACTTTGAAGAACCTAGAATATAAGACATATTTTCAGTTGTTTCACACTTTTTTGTTAAGTATATAATTCCACATGTGTTAATTCATAGTTTTGATGCCTTCAGTGTGAATCTACAATTTTTATAGTCATGAAAATACAGAAAACTCTTGTAATGAGAAGGTGTGTCCAAACTTTTGGTCTGTACTGTATGTGTATAACACCGATCACTCACATGTATTATATATGATGTATAACACTGATCACTCACATGTATTATATATGATGTATAACACCGATCACTCACATGTATTATATATGATGTATAACACTGATCACTCACATGTATTATATATGATGTATAACACCGATCACTCACAGATAATGTGATAACACTGATCACTTACATGTATTATATAATGTATACACTGATCACTCACATGTGATGAGCAGCAGGCCTCAGGCTGTAGTAAGATGCAGCAATATGATTGGTGATTGGGGCCCCTGCAGTGTGACTGAGGAGGGGCCCGGGCAGGAGGAAACTGGTTGGCAGGTTTATTTTCTATTCTATTTAAATTATCATTTTGCACTTGACAATATCTGCTTATATGTAATATTTGTATTTATTTATTTAACTTTCCTGGCTGATTTTTTTGGATCTTTGTATTCTCTCTTGTAACCTCTGGATGAATTAATAAAAAACATATTTTGTGCATCAACAGCATCCCCTAGCTTCATCCAGGACCCCGACCCCATAAAGCTACTACTCCCATATGGTGCCTGCCAGGAAGGAAGGTGAGGGATATTTATTTGCCTGGAGGCCACTGGGGAGCATTAATATGTGAACACATAAAAACTAATGTTTTTTTGTCTTTTGGTAAAAATTAATTGGTAGGGATGCCCCAAGTCTGAAAAGAGGTTTGGAAACACTGGTATACAGTATAGTGTCTATATCAGTGTGTATACAGTATAGTGTGTATATCAGTGTGTATACAGTATAGTGTGTATATCAGTGTGTATACAGTATAGTGTGTATATCAGTGTGTATACAGTATAGTGTGTATATCAGTGTGTATACAGTATAGTGTCTATATCAGTGTGTATACAGTATAGTGTGTATATCAGTGTGTATACAGTATAGTGTGTATATCAGTGTGTATACAGTATAGTGTCTATATCAGTGTGTATACAGTATAGTGTGTATATCAGTGTGTATACAGTATAGTGTCTATATCAGTGTGTATACAGTATAGTGTGTATATCAGTGTGTATACAGTATAGTGTGTATATCAGTGTGTATACAGTATAGTGTGTATACAGTATAGTGCAGTGATGGCGAACCTTTCAGAGACCGAGTGCCCAAACTGCAACCCAAAACCCACTAATCGCAAAGTGCCAACACGGCAATTTAACCTTAAATTGACCAGGATCTGTTTTATAGTGACCGTGCAATGTTATTTACAGCCTGTAATAATATGATGTCTGCTAGAAAACAGATACTGTGTGATATAAATAGTGAAGGGCCCCCACACAGTACAATGCGCTCCGAAGTGGCCCCCAGACAGTACAATTCGCTCCAAAGTGGCCCCCAGACAGTATTATATGCTCCAATTTGGGCCCTCCACAGTATGATATGCTTCACAGTAGGGCCCCACACAGTAGTACATGCTTCACAGTGGGCTCCCACACAGTAGTATATGCTTCACAGTGGGCCCACACACAGTAGTTTATGCTTCACAGTGGCTCCCACACAGTATTATATGCTTCACAGTGGGCCCCTACACAGTAGTATATGCTTCACAGTGGCTCCCACACAGTAGTATATGCTCCACAGTGGCTCCCACACAGTAGTATATGCTTCACAGTGGCTCCCACACAGTATTATATGCTTCACAGTGGCTCCCACACAGTATTATATGCTTCACAGTGGCCCCCACACAGTAGTATATGCTTCACAGTGGGGCCCACACAGTAGTATATGCTTCACAGTGGCCCCCACACAGTAGTATATGCTTCACAGTGGGGCCCACGCAGTAGTATATGCTTCACAGTGGCCCCCACACAGTAGTATATGCTTCACAGTGGCCCCCACACAGTAGTATATGCTTCACTGTGGCTCCCACACAGTAGTTTATGCTACTTACCTAGTCCCACGAAGAGTGTCCTCTTTCTTCTGATTACCCGCACTGAAGACTTACGTCATCACGCCTGTGTCGGGGCAGAGGTTACACAAACAGCTGAAAGAAGCGATCGCTCACTAACGGGGAATCCTGTACCGGATTCCCCGTTAGTGAGCAATCATGGCGACGGCGCGCGTGACAACTGAGAGGGCTCTGAGTGCCATAGGATCGCCATCACAGGTATAGTGTGTGTATATCAGTATGTAGTACAGTGTAGTGTGTATATTAGTGTGTATACAGTATAATGTGTATATCAGTGTGTATACAGTGTATTATGTATTTTATTGTGTGTATTACAGTGTAGTACAGGGGTAAGTAAGGTTTTTTTATACGGTGTGCTAATTTAATCCCTTAACGACCCAGGGCGTAATAGTACGTCCTGAGTCTCATGACGATGTATGGAGAGTGCTCAGGAGCTGAGCGCTCTCCATACACGGCGGGTGCCGGCTGTATAATACAGCCAGGACCCGCCGCTAACAACAGCGATCTGTGCCTGCACGGATCGCGGCTGTTAACCCTTTAGATGTCGCAGTCAAATGGGACCGCAGCGTTTAACTTGTGCAGCCGCCACGGGCGGCGCCATTTTTCCCCGATCGACGGCCTCCAGAACGTCATCACAGGGCTAAGCGGTGACGTCCACAACGCGTGACGTCAGCCGCAGAGAAGAGGAAGCGCCGGCGGGGATAGCGGAGCAGCGCGAGGAGGCCCAGCAGAGGTAAGGCAAGGTGAGTATAACTGTTTGTTATTTTCCCTTACCTACCCCGGGCTTTCGATTATTATACTCTGGGGTCTGAAGAGATCCCAGAGTATAATATAATAATAGCACTGACGGAGTCTGTAGGGCTACTGAGGAGCACCCCCCCCCACCAGTATAATGCTCCACGGTGGCCCCACACAGTATCATATGCTCTCCAGAGGGGGCCCTCCAGTATATTATACTGTGTGGGGCCACCGTGGAGCATTTTACTGGGGGGGGGCTCTGGAGAGCATATTATACTGTTTTGGGCCACTGTGGAGCATTATACTGGGGGCCTCTCTGGAGAGCATATTATACTGTTTTAGGCCACCATGGAGCATTATACTGGGGGGGGCTCTGGAGAGCATATTATACTGCTTTGGGCCACTGTGGAGCATTATACTGGGGGGGGCCTCTGGAGAGCATATTATACTGTTTTGGGTCACCATGGAGCATAATACTGGGGTGGGGGCTCTGGAGAGCATATTATACTGTTTTGGGCCACTGTGGAGCATTATACTGGGGTAACCTCTCTGGGCAGTATATTGTACTGTGTGGAGGTCATTTTGGAGTATGTTATACTGAGTGGGGTCACTGTGGAGCATTATTCTTGGGGGGGCCATCAGCAGAGCATATTATATTGCGTGTCGCCACTGTGAGGCATTTTTTGGGGGGGAACTAAGGAGCATTATAGTAGGGGGCCCTCTGGGGAGCATATTATACTGTGTGGGGTCTACTGTGGAACATTACACTGGGGGGACACTCTGGGGAGCATAATATATTGCGTGGGGCCACTGTGGAGCAAAATACTGGGGGGGGTGCACCGTGGAGCATTATACTAGCGGGGGCCCTCTGGGGAGCATATTATACTATGGGCCAATCTGGAGCTTTATATTGGGGGGAAGGGGCAGTGTGGGGAGCCTGTTATACTGTTGTAATGTCTCTGCCTGTTCGGGTCTCTGCACCACCCTCCGCTCGCACGCTGTTGCGAAGGAGGCGTGTTCAGTTTGATTCCTTGCGTAGGTTTCTGACTGCTCAGTCTGAACATGGTCCTAGTCAGTGTAATGGATTTCCGGCCACACCCGTGTTCTAGCATTTCTCTCTGGACGGTATAGAGTTAATCTCTTCCTGGCCTGTGTGATTGACAGCCTGTGTACCTATCAGGTCTGGGGCTGGGCCCAGACTTTCTATATACAGGATGTCACTTCTCTGCAAGTCGCCGGTTATTGCACTTGTGTTTTGCCTGCTCTCCTTATTATATCCCTTGCTATTTTGTTACCTGATTCTCTGACCCTTTGGCTTGCCTTTTGACCATTCTCTTGGATTTTGACTTTGTACTGCTTTGCTCGTTTGTTACTGACCCCTTGGCTTCCTGACCTGTCTTTTGTCGTTTGTCTTGTCCTGTTCTTTTTGTCACTTACCTAGTGTAGGGCTTGTCTTCTGGTTGTCCTTTTGCCGTTTAGGATAACTGCGGCAATAGGAAGGGACAGTGGCTGGGGTGAGATTAGGGCTCACTTGTCTCTGTCCTTCCTCCCTGACCCCTGCAGTAGTGTCAGGGTATTGCTACGGTTGGCAAGACCCTTACAACTGTGTGGGGCCACTGTGAAGTGTATATTGTGTGGTGCTTTTCGGGATTATATTATACTGGGGGAGACTGTGGGCAGCATATTATACTGTGGGGGACCACTGTAGAGCATTATACTGTTGGAACCCCTCTGGGGAGTATATTACACTGTGTGAAGGCCATTGTGGAGCATGTTATACTGTGTTAGGCCACTGTGGAGCATTATACTGGGGGGCACTGTGGGGTGCATATTATACTGTATGGAGCATATTATATTGTGTGGGGCTGCTGGGGAGCATATTGTACTATCTGGGGCCACTAAGGGGTACTATCTGTGTGGACCACTGTGGAGTATTATACTGTTTGGAGCTTTATATACCATGCAGGGCCACTATGGGAGGCTCAGGGGAGCATTTTATATTGTGTGGGGCCACTGTGGAGCATTATATACCATGTGGGGAAACTGTGGAGGGCTCAGGGGAGCACTTTATACTGCTGAGCATTATATACCATGTGGAGCATTATACTGTGGGGGAGGGGCTCAAAATTCCTGCTGGCAGCCCTGTGTGCTATGTCTGTATCACAGCTCCCTCACTATAATCTTGCACCTACGTGTAGTGCCCCATGGCCATGTCATTCCCCATACAGTACTGTGTGTGAACTGGCCATGGAGATATTGGGCCTGCACAGTACTATAGGGGCTGACTATACTGGGAACATATTCAGTAACACGTGGACAAAATTGTTGGTACCCCTCATTTAATGAAAGAAAAACCCACAATGGTCACAGAAATAACTTGAATCTAACAAAAGTAATAATATATAAAAATACTATGACAAACCAAAAAGCTTCTAGAAGAATGTCCTATGGACAGATGAGACGAAAATCAAAATTTTTGGCAAGACACTTCAGCTATATGTTCACAGATGAAGCATATCTTGAAAAAAACACTGTCCCTACTGTGAAACATGGAGGAGGCTCTGTTATGTTCTGGGGCTGCTTTGCTGCATCTGGCACACGGTGTCTTGAATCAGTTCAGGGTACAATGAAATCTCAAGACTATCAAGGGATTCTAGAGAGAAATGTGCTGCCCAGTGTCAGAAAGCTTGGTCTCAGTTGCAGGTCATGGGTCTTGCAACAGGATAATGACCCAAAACACACAGCTAAAAACACCCAAGAATGGCTAAGAGGAAAACATTGGACTATTCTGAAGTGGCCTTCTATGAGCCCTGACCTAAATCCTATTGAGCATCTTTGGAAGGAGCTGAAACATGCCGTCTGGAAAAGGCACCCTTCACACCCGAGACAACTGGAGCAGTTTGCTCGTGAGGAGTGGCCAAAATACCTGCTGAGAGGTGCAGAAGTCTCATTGACAGTTACAGGAATCGTTTGATTGCAGGGATTGCCTCAAAAGGTTGTGCAACAAAATATTAAGTTAAGGGAACCATCATTTCTGTCCAGGCCTGTTTCATGAGTTTTCTTTTTTAAAAAAAATTCTGTTGAAGCCTGGTTGGAAAGCAATGTCTGACTTTAATTTGTTCATTTTCATAGAATTTTTATACATTATTACTTTTGTCAGATTCAAGTTATTTCTGTGACCATTGTGGGTTTTTCTTTCATTAAACGAGGGGTACCAACAATTTTGTCCACGTGTGTATGCAAGACTTCAGTGAAGGAGCCGTGGTGTAGGCTATTAGCAGGAGGCTGTTGGGTGGGGCCCCAGAACAAGATCCTCTGGTGGGCCTAAGGCCAATCCGACCCTGTATAACGGAGAACTATTATATATAAGGGTGGGTTACTATATATAATTGGGAAACTTAAATATGAGGGGGCTATTATAAGGGGGAACTATTATTTATAAGACGGGCTATTATTTATAAGGGGGAACTATTATATATAAGGCATCTATTATAAGGGGGAGCTATTATTTATAAGAGGGGAACTATTAATAAGGGGAGTATAATTGTTAAGTGGGCTTATTTATAAAGGGGGCTATTAGTGATAATGGGGACTATTATTTATAAGGGTAACTATTATTTATGAGGGGGCTATTATTAATAAGGGAGCAGTAATATTTTTTCGTGTTGACTGTTACTGATAAGGGGGATATTACTGTTACAGGGCACTATTTATCATTTATAAGGGCGCTATTACTGATATGGGTGTAATGTTATTTATAAGCAGGGACTATTATTTATAAGGAGGCGCTATAATAACTGATGAATGGGTGCAAAAATCTTTTAGGTGGTACAAAGGTGCTCATTTGAATTGTGTGTGGTAAAATGAGGCTTGTCATTACTTTTTTGTTGGCAGAAAGGAGGCGTTATTATAGGGGTTGCCAATGGAAGACGATGGTGTTGTTTGCATATCAGCATTTGGGGCCCCGCTTTTAATTTTGCCCAGGGCCCCACTTTGTCTAAAACCGGCCCTGACTGCGATACAGTAATATTGCAGTGAATAGTATGAGCGATCAGACTCCCTAGGTTTCAAGGTCCCTAGGGAGTCTGATCATACAAGTAAAAGTAGAAAAAAAAAGTTTTTAAAAGTATCAAAAAATTAAAAAAAAACACAAAAGTTCAAATCACCCCCCTTTCCCTAGATCAGATATAAAAGTAAATAAACTAAAGTAAACATTAGGTATCCCCGCGCTGCAAAATGCCCGAACTATTAAAATATTTATCCCATATGGTGAACGGTGTAGCGGCGAAAAAAATCAAAATGGCCAAATAGCGTTTTTTTCAACACTTTGCCTCCTATAAAAAAACAATAAAAAGTGATCAAACCATCAGATCTTTCCCCAAATGGTATCAATAAAATCGTCATGTTGTCCTGCATAAAAAGACGCCTTACCCAGCTCCATACATGTAAATATGAAAAAGTTACAGGTGACACAATATGGCGAAGGAAATTTTTTTTTTCTATTTTGCAGTTTTTCATTTCTTAAAAGGTATCAAAACATTACAAATACTATATAAATTTGGTACTGACCTGCAGAATACAGGTAACATGTCATTTTTACCACACAGTGAATGCTGTAAAAATTAAACCCATATGAATTTGGCGCAAATGCAGTTTTTCTCCAATTGCACCTCATTCTGAATTTTTTTCCAGCTTCCCAATACATTACACAGCAAATTGAATGGCGCCATTGCAAAGTACAATTTGTTTCGCAAACAATAAGCCATCATGTGACTCTGTGAACTGAGAAATGAAAAAGTTATGGCTCTTGGAATGTGGGGAGGGAAAAACGAAAATGTAAAAACAAAAAATGGCCCGGTCATTAAGGGGTTAAAGACTGAGCCAATTTTCTTTTTTGCATATCTGTTTTTACCTCCCCACCTTCCAAGAGTCATAATTTTTTCATTTTTCAGGTCACAGAGTCACATGATGGATTATTGTTTGTGGGACAAATTGTACTTTGCAATGGTGCCATTCAATTTGCTGTGTAATGTACTGGGAAGCTGGAAATAAATTCAGAATGAGGTTGAATTGGAAAAAAAAAACAAAAACACATTTGCGCCAATTTCACATGGGTTTAATTTTTACGGCGTTCACTGTGTGGTAAAAATGACATGTTACCTGTATTCTGTGGGTCAGTACGAACACAGCGATACAAAATTTATATGACACCTGCAACTTTTTCACATTTACAAGTATGGAGCTGAGTATGGTGTATTTTTATGCGGGACAAGATGACGTTTTTATTGATACCATTTGGGGGAAGGTCTGATGGTTTGATCACTTTTTATAAAAATTTTTTATAGGAGGCAAAGTATTGGGGGAAAAAAAAAAATCACCATTTTGCCATTTTAATTTTTTCCGAGCTACAACGTTCAACGTATGGGAAAAATATTTTTATATTTTAATAGTTTGGGCAATTTTGAGCGCCGGAGACCTAAAGTGTTTATGTTTTATTATTGTTTATTTATTTTTATATGTGATCTAGGGAAAGGGGGGAGTGAACTTTTGTGGTTTTTGTGTTTTTTTTAATACTTGTAATACTTGTTTTTTTTCTTCTTTTACTTTTATGTTCAGACCCCCTAGGGACCTTGAACACTATACTAAAGTCATATACTGTACCACAAACCATAAGTGCTGCCACCAGATTGTTCAGGACACATGCAGTTACTGCTGTTTCCCAGGACACCCCTGTACTGTCCCATTAGGAGCAATGAAAGTCCATGTGCAGCCCCCAATTAGTGGTGAATGTAAATGCCCCGGAGCACCGGGAGGCAGAACCAGGAGGGGAGTGACACACTATGTATCTGGATATACCTCATTCAGCCCTAGGCCTCTTCCATGTAAACCTGCATCACATGACGCATTTTTACATAAAAATGTATTTATTTTTATTGGAAGATTGCCTGTGTTTTTGTGCAAAAACACATCATGTGAACACAACTTTAGTGAAACACAGATTAATTTCAGCTGGATATAGGTAAATGCAGCTAAAACTAATCGGTGTCACATCCCAAAGTGACAGCTCTGGAGCCCGGGGACTGTGTGCAGCTATAGCCACATCCAGGATCATAGTGTGTCATCGCCCTAAGAGGAGCACCTTCAGGATAAGTTCACACAGAGGTATTTGGTATGAATTTGGGAGCGGATTCCTCCCCCAAATCCGTGGCAAATTCTGACCTGGATCTGCCTCCCATTGCAGCGCCCAGCTCAATCTTGCCGCAGATTCTGCGGCCATTCATCCGAACATTGGAAAGCCGCAACTGAATACCAATGCCTTGTCGTCATTCTGTCACAAGAATCCTGTGGCCAAATACGGCAGCGAAAATCTCTTCATTTTCCACCGTGTAAACTTAACCTTACAATGAAGTAACTCCATGTGGCTGACATTAACAACAATTAACCCCATCATGTACCTCACATTAACCCCTGTGTGCCTCTCAAAAAGGTTACTAATATTAGTACCATCATATGCCTCACATATTAGTAAACTTTCTATGTGAGACACACGGGTTAATGTGAGGTACATGATGGGGTTAATGTGAGGTACAAGATGGGGTTAATTGCTATTACCCCCGACAATACACACATATATATACAGTACAGACCAAAAGTTTGGCCACACCTTCTCATTCCAAGAGTTTTCTGTATTTTCATGACTATAAAAATGGTAGATTCACACTGAAGGCATCAAAACTATGAATTAACACATGTGGAATTATATACTTAACAAAAAAGTGTGAAACAACTGAAAATATGTCTTATATTCTAGGTTCTTCAAAGTAGCCACCTTTTGCTTTGATTCCTGCTTTGCACACTCTTGGCATTCTCTTGATGAGCTTCAAGAGGTAGTCACCTGAAATGGTCTTCCAACAGTCTTGAAGGAGTTCCCAGAGATGCTTAGCACTTGTTGGCCCTTTTGCCTTCACTCTGCGGTCCAGCTCACCCCAAACCATCTCGATTGAGGTGACTCTTGGTCTTCCTTTCCTGGGGCGGTCCTCATGTGAGCCAGTTTCTTTGTTGCGCTTGATGGTTTTGGCCACTGCACTTGGGGATACTTTCAAAGTTTTCCCAATTTTTCGGACTGACTGACCTTCATTTCTTAAAGTAATGATGGCCACTCGTTTTTCTTTACTTAGCTGCTTTTTTTCTTGCCATAATACAAATTCTAACACTCCATTCAGTAGGACTATCAGCTGTGTACCCACCTGACTTCTGAACAACACAACTGATGGTCCCAACCCCATTTATAAGTCAAGAAATCCCACTTATTAAACCTGACAGGGCACACCTGTGAAGTGAAAACCATTTCAGGTGACTACCTCTTGAAGCTCATCAAGAGAATGCCAAGAGTGTGCAAAGCAGTAATCAAAGCAAAAGGTGGCTACTTTGAAGAACCTAGAATATAAGACATATTTTCTGTTGTTTCACACTTTTTTGTTACGTATATAATTCCACATGTGTTAATTCATAGTTTTGATGCCTTCAGTGTGAATCTACAATTTTTATAGTCATGAAAATACAGAAAACTCTTGGAATGAGAAGGTGTGTCCAAACTTTTGGTCTGTACTGTATATATATATATATATATATATATATATATACACACACACTACTAATATTAACCCCAGTCAGTTATTTTTCTTTTAATGTCACTACCTTATTGAGCTCTCTGTACAGGGGATTCACTGCATGCTGAAGGGGGCTCTACTGCTCCTCCAGGCACACTTGCAGGCATCCAGGGCAGAAACTCATCACTGACAGTCCTTGTCCTATACAGTGATGAGTCCACAATAAGGCTCCGCCTCCTGCGCTTCTCTCTCCCTTCTCATTGTGGGCAGAGAAGGTGTTAGAGGAGGGAGGAGCGTACTTCAGACTGTTGTAGCAGAGGATCTTAAATGGACGCCCCTGGGCCGACAGTCCGAGTAGATTTGGGGTTCATCACTCACAAGCTGTTATTATACTGTGGGGTCTCTTCAGAGAGGTGATCAAACATAAAAAACAATGTTACTCAGCTCTCCTGGGCCTCCGCTTATTATAGTCTGAGGTCTCAAGAGACCACACAGTATAATAATAGCAGTTTAGTTTTGGACATGTTTGGTCTGAACTAAACCATTGAAGGAGTATGCGCAAGTGCTGCCCCCTCAGGGACTGAGACTGAAATGCCACTCTTAGCATGTCTTTTGGGAGTTGCCAATTTTTTTTTATTTTTTTTTTTTTATTTTTTTATATATATTTTTTTATATATAATAAAATATATAAAATAAAATATAAAAAAATATATATAATATTTTATTTTATTTATTTTCTCTCCCCCCCCCCCCCCCCCCCCCCCCCCCCCCCCCACCCCCCCCCTCCCTCCACATCCCCTCCCCCTCCCTCCCCTCCCTCTTCCCTCCCCCCCCTCCCCCCCCCCCCCCCCCCCTCCCCCCCCCCCCCCCCCCCCCCCCCCCCCCCCCCCCCCCCCCCCCCCCCCCCAACTCACAAACACCCCACCCCCCCCCCCCCCACCCCACAACCACAGGCACCGCGCGCGCCCCGGCCCCGCCCCGGGGACCCCACCACACAAAAAACAAAAAGAGAAGAGAGAAAAAAAAAAAAAAAAAAAAACAAAAAACAAAAAAAAAAAAAAAAAAAAATAACACAAAACAAAAAAAAAAAAAAAAAAAAAAAACACAAAACAAAAAATATATATATATATATATAAAAAAAAAGAGAAACACACCACAAAAAATAAAAAAAAAAAGAGCAAAACACCACAAAATATATATATTTATATATATATATACATACAAAGGGGGGCACACCCCCCCCAAAATATATATAAAAAGGGGGGCACACCCCCCCCAAAAAAAACCATAAAAAAAAATTTGGGCCCCCCCATAAATCTTAATCATTTTTAGTCCTAAAAATTTGGGTGTTTGCAACAGCCATTTCAATTTGATATATCTAATAACTGATGGACACAGTAATATTTCAGGATTGAAGTGAGGTTTATTGTACTAACAGAAAATATGCAATATGCATTAAACCAAAATTTGACCGGTGCAAAAGTATGGGCACCTCAACAGAAAAGTGACATTAATATTTAGTAGATCCTCCTTTTGCAAAAATAACAGCCTCTAGTCGCTTCCTGTAGCTTTTAATCAGTTCCTGGATGAAGGTATTTTTGACCATTCCTCTTTACAAAACAATTCCAGTTCAGTTAAGTTTGATGGTCGCCGAGCATGGACAGCCCGCTTCACATTATCCCACAGATGTTCAATGATATTCAGGTCTGGGGACTGGGATGGCCATTCCAGAACATTGTAATTGTTCCTCTGCATGAATGCCTGAGTAGATTTGGAGTTGTGTTTTGGATCATTGTCTTGCTGAAATATCCATCCCCGGCGTAACTTCAAATTCGTCACTGATTCTTGTACATTATTCTCAAGAATCTGCTGATACTGAGTTGAATCCATGCAACCCTCAACTTTAACAAGATTCCCGGTGCCGGCATTGGCCACACAGCCCCAAAGCATGATGGAACCTCCACCAAATTTTACAGTGGGTAGCAAGTGTTTTTCTTGGAATGCTGTGTTTTTTTGACGCCATGCATAACGCCTTTTTGTATGACCAAACAACTCAATCTTTGTTTCATCAGTCCACAGGACCTTCTTCCAAAATGAAGCTGGCTTGTCCAAATGTGCTTTTGCATACCTCAGGCGACTCTGTTTGTGGCGTGCTTTCAGAAACGGCTTCTTTCGCATCACTCTCCCATACAGCTTCTCCTTGTGCAAAGTGTGCTGTATTGTTGACCGATGCACAGTGACACCATCTGCAGCAAGATGATGCTGCAGCTCTTTGGAGGTGGTCTGTGGATTGTCCTTGACTGTTCTCACCATTCTTCTTCTCTGCCTTTCTGATATTTTTCTTGGCCTGCCACTTCTGGGCTTAACAAGAACTGTCCCTGTGGTCTTCCATTTCCTTACTATGTTCCTCACAGTGGAAACTGACAGGTTAAATCTCTAAGACAACTTTTTGTATCCTTCCCCTGAACAACTATGTTGAACAATCTTTGTTTTCAGATCATTTGAGAGTTGTTTTGAGGAGCCCATGATGCCACCCTTCAGAGGAGATTCAAATAGGAGAACAACTTGCAATTGGCCACCTTAAATACCTTTTCTCATGATTGGATACACCTGGCTATGAAGTTCAAAGCTCAGTGAGGTTACAAAACCAATTTTGTGCTTCAGTAAGTCAGTAAAAAGTAGTTAGGAGTATTCAAATCAATAAAATGATAAGGGTGCCCATACTTTTGCACTGGCCAAATTTTGGTTTAATGCATATTGCACATTTTCTGTTAGTACAATAAACCTCATTTCAATCCTGAAATATTACTGTGTCCATCAGTTATTAGATATATTAAATTGTCCATCAGTTATTAGATATATTAAATTATAATTCAAATGGCTATTATACACCCAAATATTTATAATATATATACAGAGGGTTACATGTCACCAGATTATATATATATATATATATACACAGAGGGTTACATGTCACCAGATATATATACAGAGGGTTACATGTCACCAGATATATATACAGAGGGTTACATGTCACCAGATATATATACAGAGGGTTACATGTCACCAGATATATATAAACAGAGGGTTACATGTCACCAGAGATATATATATATATACAGAGGGTTACATGTCACCAGAGATATACACAGAGGGTTACATGTCACCAGATATATATATACAGAGGGTTACATGTCACCAGATATATATAACAGAGGGTTACATGTCACCAGATATATATATACAGAGGGTTACATGTCACCAGATATATACACAGGGTTAGGGCATGGATCGATATATATATAGGGTATATAGGGTATATATATACAGAGGGTTACATGTCACCAGATATATATACAGAGGGTTACATGTCACCAGATATATATATATATATATATATATATATATATATATATATATTCAGAGGGTTACATGTCACCAGATATATATACAGAGGGTTACATGTCACCAGATATATATATACAGAGGGTTACATGTCACCAGAGATATATACAGAGGGTTACATGTCACCAGATACAGTATATACAGAGGGTTACATGTCACCAGATATATACAGAGGGTTACAGGTGTCACCAGATATATATACAGAGGGTTACATGTCACCAGATATATATACAGAGGGTTACATGTCACCAGATATATATATACAGAGGGTTACATGTCACCAGATATATATATAGTATATACAGAGGGTTACATGTCACCAGATATATATATATATATATATATATATATATACACACAGAGGGTTACATGTCACCAGATATATATATATATATATATACACAGAGGGTTACATGTCACCAGATAGATAGATAGATAGATAGATATATACTGTATATATATACATACAGAGGGTTACATGTCACCAGATATGTACAGATTAGAGATGAGCGAATTGAAGCTGACGAAGTGGAATTCGATCCGAATTTCAGGAAATCTTCGATTTGCCTCGATTCCGGATTTTCTCACGTTTTGATATATCGAATCGCATGGCTGCTGCACATGTTAGGACAAGGGGCAATTGTACTATACCTTGCTGCACTCACTGCCATTACGGTATACTGCTGCTCATTGCAGGTTTGCAATAGATCATATCTGTGTGTGCAGGGGAGAAAATTACAGGCCTTTTTACCCTGCATTAGTGGCAAAAAAAAGGATTGTTATCAATGAATCTCTGCTGTAATCTGTTATAACGCCTATTCAATGCGTTTATTAGTGGGGAAAATAAGGGGCTTATTTGCCGTTGTCTTGAAGGTAGAAAATTACAGGACTTTTTGCCCTGTATTATTTTCCTATTCATTTATTTATTTGATGTAACAGTATTGTCAGACAGAGAAGCGAGAGGCCATGCACAGGGGAGGGGCACAGGCCTAAATGTTTCTGGCGCAGGCACATGGCGCAGCAGAGTAAGGGGGCGTGTCAGCAGGGGTCAGTTACAGAGGCTGTAGTAGCTCTCACAGCTCAGCGTCATCACTAGGCTATAAGAAATGCCCCCTCTCTGTACTTGCCCATAGCGCTGTACTGTCAGAGGGGGCGTTCCTTACTGTCCAGGGATGACGCTGAGCTGTGAGGACGCCCCCCCAGTACAAGTCTATGAACGAGAACTGTCAGGGAGGGCGTTCCTCACAGCACAGCTAGACTGTCAGGAACGCCCTTATCTTAATGAATGATTACTTTGCGCAGGAGACTGCCTGAACAAGCACAGTGCAGCCTCCTAGACGCCGATGAAGCTCTGTGTCAGCTCTCCTACAGGTACAGATATCTAAAGCTATAACAATCAAGCTGCTATTACAACTGCTTTCCATTCCTACAATATTTTTATGCAATTCTTAGTTTTATCTACATTAGATCTGTTTTATTTAGTAACTTCTCTTAAATGAGGAAGTGTTTTTATATTTTATATTTTTTATATTTATAATTGTTGATTGTTTTGATCTTCACATGTTGTCATATATTAGATACTATTCACCATGTGTTTTGTATTTCTGTAATTGGTCACGCCCTCCTTTTCTCCTCCTTTTGTGGGCATAATTTCCTATATAAGACCACAGATTGTGTATTTCTGTTAGCATTGCTACTTCCTGTACACTTGACAAAGGGGAGATATGCCCGAAACGCGTAGTGTTTGGATTTACATAAAGAGTTTTTGGATATTATATATCTGGGTGAAGTGCAGTTCCTTGCTACTTGACCTAGCCCTCCGGCTTGGAATTTGGTCCTCCTGTCTACACTCCTGACACCCTTGGGTGCCTGTTGCTTCCTGCTGCTGCTGTACATGCAGAGAGGAGCCCTCTGTGAAACGGTTCCAATGCACGATATGGTAGTTGTGGCCTAGCGCACAACTCCCCAAGGTGAGAGTCCTACCTTATTAAGACCTACCATTGTTTTTAGTGTCAAACAGTATTACACTATGCACTGCTCGGTGCTGTTTTCTTGTTTTATTTAAGCAATGTTGGCAACACAGCGCTGCGTCAACATATGCAGCGTTACCATAAAGTGGCCTGAGAGAACTGTGGCTCCAATGTGGTGGTCCAGCCTGCCGCAGCAACCTCTGCATCACCCAGTGGCACGCACTCCATTTCAGGAAGTCAAGGCTCCACCACCTCAGCCAAAGGAAGCTGTGTGTCCTTCCCATCATCTGCTGGTCCTGATGCTCCTGCTACTCCTTTTAGTCAGTCATTGCGTCAGCAATCCATCACCGAAGCGATTTCAAAGAGACAACAGTATGCGTGCACTCATCCAACAGTGCAGAAGCTGAATGTGCTCCTGTCCAAGTTGCTGGTGCTGCAGTCATTCCCTTTCCACTTGGTGAACTCTGCACCTTTCAGAGAACTGATGGCTTGTGCCGAGCCAAGGTGGAGAGTCCCAAGCCATCATTTCTTTGACAAAAAGGCAGTACCAGCCCTGCACAAAGATGTAGAAAAGAAGGTGGGCCAGTCCTTGATCCTGTCGGTGTCTGCCAAAGTACACAGCAGCGCTGACATGTGGAGCTGTAACTACGGTCAAGGACAATATATGTCCTTTACGGCCCACTGGGTGAATGTGGTTCCTGCCCAGACACACCATTAACTTGGCCAGGTGACGCTGCTTCCACTTCCACGTTCTTACGCCGTTGGTCTTGCAACAATGTCCGCCTCATCCTCCACTGTCTCCTCAGCCTCCACTGCAGGAACAATTCCCAGTGCTCCTCCAGCATACCACATGTGCAGGGCACATCGGTGTCATGCTGTTCTACACCTCATTTGCCTGAGCGAACGAAGTCACACAGGGGAGGAACTGCTCCGTGTCCTCAATCAAGAAATCAAATCAAAATCAAACCATGGTCAACGACAACCGGAAGAACATGGTGTCGGCACTGCGTCAAGGAGGTCTGAGTCATGTGCCCTGCATGGCGTACGTGTTCAATCTGGTTGTCAAGCATTTCCTTAAGTGTTCCACCCATCTCCAAGACATACTAAAAATGGCTAGGAAACTTTGCATGCACTTCAGCCACTCGTACACCGTCAAGCACACTCTCCTTGCGCTGCAGCGGCAGAACAGCCTCCCACAACATAGGCTGATATGCAACGTTTTCACCCGTTGGAATTCCACCCTCCATATGTTGGACCGACTGTACGAACAAAGAAAAGCCATAAACGATTTCTTGATGATCCAAGCGGACAGAGGAACTCCCCTGTGTAACTTCAATGTTAGCCAGTGGCAGCTCATGTGTGACACCTGCCGTTTGCTCATGCCCTTTGAGGAGGCCACTTTATTAGTCAGTCGCCAGGACTACAGGATGAACAATGTCATTCCACTGATTCATATCCTGGAAAAGATGCTGTTAAATCTGGCTGGTCAGGGGACTGGAGACGTGGCGTCTACATCTCATGGCCAAATGAGCCCTGTGGGGGCTGAACTGGATGAGGAGGAGGCGGATATTGGAGCACAAGCAATGCATAGCAAAATGAGTGTTTTTTTTATACAGGTGACAGGAGAGGATTTGCAGGAGCAGCCGGAAGAGCAAGAGGGAGATGAGGAACATGACCCAGACACACCGTGGCAGTATGCAGTGGAGATGGATGCAGGGAGTCCCTCCGAGTCACTTGTACAAATGGCCCGATGCATTCTCACTTGCTTGTGTAGTGACAGCTGAATTGTCACCATTTGGCAGAGGGATGACTACTGGCTCTCGACCATGTTAGACCCTCGCTACAGATCAAAAATGGGGGGCCTTTTTTACACCCGCTATGAGGGAGGACCAACTGAACTACTATAGAGACATGCTATGTAGTCAGTTGGCCGCTGCCTATCTGTGCCATCGTCCATCCTTTCGCAGGTCCGACCAGGGGGGGGCCCTGAGTGCTCACCTTGCACTGCCATGGCAGCCATGGGGGGGTGGGGGTGGCAGGAGCAGTATCGGCTCCATCAGCAGCAGCCTGAGCCTAAAGTCACTGATGAGCAGCTTTCTTCACCCGCATAGTGAAGAAGCTGCTCATCAGCAGCTAGACTCAGAGCAGAACCTGAACCAGCAGGTGGTGGCATACTTAGAGTGCACCCTGCCACCCATCATCGAAGATCTACTGGGCAGCCAAACTGGATTTGTAGCCGCAACTGGCTGTTTGCCCTGGAAAAGATGTGATGCCCAGCCAGTAGTGTGGCATCAGAGCGGGTGTTTAGTGCAGCGGGGGCCATAGTTACCCCAAGGAGAACTAGCCTGTCCACCCAAAATTTGGAGAGACTGTGAAAATGAATCAGGCGTGAATCAGCCAGGATTTCCAACCACCAATGCCTGATGCATCAGATTAAATCATCCACGCTGCCTCACCCAAACCTTGACAAAAGAGACTGGTTTCTTCTGACTACCTGCCTCAGCTACTATTCTGATGCTGCCACCCGCCTGATGCCACACATCTGATGCCAAGTGCTCCTTTCTACAGCCACCATCAGCTGGTACTGTTTGTGCCACCAACCTCCCCAGTCTGTTGCCGGGTCACTGTATGGCCTCCTCATGCTGCTGCCACTGGGTCACTGTATGGCCTCCTCTTGCTGCTGCCACTGGGTCACTGTATGGCCTCCTCATGCTGCTGCCACTGAGTCACTGTATGGCCTCCTCATGCTGCTGCCACTGGGTCACTGTATGGCCTCCTCATGCTGCTGCCACTGCGTCACTGTAAGGCCTCCTCATGCTGCTGCCACCTCCACATTATATCGCCTTCAACTCTGTGGTCTCCTCATGCTACTGCCAAATCCACATTATGTCGCCTTGCCACTCTGTAGTCATCTATGTGGAATCAGCAGATGACGGTGTAAAAGGACTGCGCTCTTACATGCTACAGTAGGATGTTGGGTCTTTGCACGGTTCCTTATACCTGGTACTAACATGGACCTGTAAGGCTGTGTTCACACTTGAGTGAGTTGGTCAGTTTTGGCCCCGTAACTGGCCAAATAATTGAAGTGTGCAGTGGTTCTAAGAGCGACGCCTGTCATGTGCATGTCATACTGACTCACAGTATTGTTTCACTACCACAGTAGGCTCCCTATGCGTGTTACTGCAAGGCACAGTGTTCTACAACACTATACAGGCTCTCTGAAGCTAGGAAATAGCTGTTTTTAATGATATACTCCGCAATTTAATTTGGATCGAAGCAAATCTTTTTGAAAACTTCGGAGAATCAATCGAATCGAATTTTGGAAAAATTCGCTCATCTCTAATACAGATTGTTACATGCACTCTTGAGCTCAAAATACTCACTATACCCCTTGATAGTTGGGGTCACTTCTTGGTACATGCAAATGTGTCATGGCATCTGAAAATGATTTTGCCCTCCAAAAGCCTAATTGTGCCCAAACAGCAGTTTACATCTACATGGGGGGTATTTCCGTGAAATTGCATTACAAATTGTGAGATACGTTTAACCCCTTGTTAATGTGTACATTTTAGGGCTAAATGAACATATTATTGAAAAACAATAAAAATGCCTAAATTTCACCTCCATATTGTTAAATTCCTGTCAAAAACTTAAGGGTTAACAAACTTTCCAAATGTGATTCTGAATTATCTGAGGGGTGCATTTTTGAAAATGGGGTGATTAATGGGGAGTTTCTAATGTGTAAGCCTTTATAATCACCTTCAGAACTGAAATGGTCCCTAAAAATTGGGTTTGGGATATTTTCTTGCAAATTTGAAATCACTGCTAGATTTGTAATTTTTCTAATGTCCAAAATAAATTCAAGGATGTTTAAAAGATGAAGTCGATATAAAGCACATATTATGTATTAATGTATTTGGGTGGTATGACTATATGTGTGATAAGTAGAGCATCTCACAGTTTGAAAACATATCAGAAGGTGAAAGTTACACAATAGAAGCGGGGTCAGCGGCCGCCATCAACTTTCTCCTTATGAGATGTGTTCTATGTTCTGTTGTGTAGGTTTCTCCTTCTGATATGTGGTATCTGTTATATTCTGTAACTTTCATCTTATGATATCTGTTCTATGTTCTATTGTGTAACTTTCACCTTCTGATATGTGATTTATGTTCTATTGTGAATATGAGATTTCCAAATCATTGCATTTTTGTTTTCATTACATTTTACAGTGTCCCAACTTTTTTGAAATCTAAACCTGTCAGCAGCACAATGATGGGGAAATCTATGCCCTCCAGGCTAATAGGACAGATGGAGCTTCTAAAGACCGAACTAAGCTATAAGATGGATCTCATACTCCACCCCTTTGTGTATATTGTTATTTACAGAGTGTCAGAAGAGTAGGAGGACCCGTGTTCTAAGGAAAGGACTAAAGGAAAACATAAGCTTCCTTTACTGTAGCACACAGATAAGCAGGTTCCACATATATATCCAATGGATAGGAGATAATTTGTTAAGAATATGAAGCAACCCAGTCTAAGAAGGCAGGGAGCTTGGGAGTAGTAGTTCGCCCCCGTTGGGCCCCAAGTGTCTGTAGTCAGATTCACTCGTCCTCCTGTGAACCGAGAGCAAGGCAGGTGGTTTGGACTCCGCAACCAGAAATGAACGCACACGCGGTAGTTCAACAAAAAAAATATATATTTACTATAAGTTAATAAAGGTTAGTTAAAGGTAAAATGACAGGGCTAAAGACAAGCAAAATATACAATATAGCATGAACAATTTCAAGGCAAATTCTGCAATGGTTTCTACTTTTACTCTGTCCACTTCTGCAGTATGGACACTGAATGAACAATATACTCAAAACTATCCCTAACTGACCCTGACTTCACATTTGGGTGCACCCCCTTTTCCCCAGTGGTCCAGGTGGACCGCTTACAGTCCGTAGAAGCGCGCGGTGGGGCCCAAAGTCGGTCCTTTCTTTTATAGTGAAGCGTCCTCTCCTCACGGTTATCAGGATCTTGGGAGAAATGAAGTCCTCTTTAACAGACAGGGAAACCAACTGAATGCAATGTAATCCAACAGCAGATTCCACTCAGCACACTGACAGTCCTGCCGAATCCATACACTGAGCTGGGATGTAAGCCGGGATTTAGCAGGTGCCGTCCAGTACATCAACAGCACTGCGAGTCTCTATCTGTGGTATCCATATACACAGTCACAATGTCAGTCTCACTGATCAGCCACTGAGCACAGTTCCTTTCACGTGGACTCACTAGTCCTGTTGTCTCTTTACACTCTGTTTGTCTCTGGACCAAGATACAGCTTAGCTGTACAGAAAAATCTCCACACCAGTTCAATACAACACTTGCCAAGATGGCTGCTGCTCTCTGTCTCGTCACTTCCTGCTTCTCTGCTCACACTCTGTCTGCAGAACAGGCAGGCTGACATAAAAGGGGGGGGGAGGGGGGTCTCACTCCAGCATCATGTCACAATTACAATGGCTGCTGTCTTAAAGGAACAGAATCACAGAAATACATTCAACATTAACAGTTTATACAGACAAATGAAGCTTAAGACAACATTGGCTGTCTCTTACATATTCCCCCCCACTTTAAGATTGGCAGTCCCTGCCTATGACTGTATATCCAGAGGGTTGTACTTTTATGCACAGGGTGGTAGTATACCGATGTATGGCAGGCCAAACAAACTCATCCTGCGCATACCGAACAGGGGGAATACCAGCATTTGGCCTAGTGGTCCGTCTGAGGACCGGTGGTATATTATGGGGTGCTGCAGCTATGGGCTGAGAAGGACCAGCGGATTCCGCACCAGAGGTGGCACAGGCCGGAGATACAGTAGTCACAGGTGGAACATCCCCAGGAGCAGGGATCGGCCAACAATCATCCTCCTCGTCGGAGGCCCATTCCGCACCTCCATTCTCTGACTGTGGAAGCTCATTCACATTGGCAGGCCCATCGTGATTTGTCCCTTCAGAATGACACAGGCGCAACATATTTCGGTGAAGTACTCGAACACAATCAGTTCCTTCTTTCTGGACCTGGTACACTGGCCCATTCGCATACTTGCGGCCAACAACACGATACGGCAAAGCCTCCCATCTGCTTTCCAATTTCCCTTGGGGTTTCTTGACAAGAACTAGCACCAGGTCGCCTGGTTGCAATGGTGCTTCTTGCACTGGGGTCTTATCAGGATGGGGATGTTCTTGCAGGCGCTGCCGCACCAATCGATGGATCGTCTCAAGTCTCTGCCGATGCGCCCGCACCCAAGAGGTTGGATCCCTCGGAGGGAACCCATCCACATCATTCAACTGTAATTCTCCTATACTTCGCCCAGACCGCCCAAAGAGAAGTGTATAAGGAGAGTACCCCGTTGTAGAATGGACCTGATTGTTATAGGCCCACACCATTTCAGACAAGAACTGAGGCCACTGTAACTTCTTGTCTTCCTCCAGAGTCCGCAGCATCTGTAGCAGAGTTCTGTTGAATCTTTCACAGGCCCCATTTCCCTGAGGGTGGTATGGAGTCGTGTGCGACTTCTTTATCCCGTAGATACGTTGAACTTCTTTCATTACGTGTCCCTCAAAGCAGGCGCCCTGGTCGGAGTGGATGCGTTGGGGGCACCCATATACTCGAATGAAATCTTGGCACAGAGTACGAGCTGCTGACTCAGCTGTCTGGTCCTTGGTGGCGGTTACCACCGCAAATTTGGTGAAGTGATCCACCATTATGAGGCAATACTGGTGTCCGCTATTGGATGGGCCCACCATTAGATAGTCTATCATGACGATTTCTAAAGGTTCCTGGGTCACGATGGTTTGCAGGGGAGCTCTCTGTTCTATTGCCTTATGGATCTCACAAGTTCGACAACTGCGGCATACTTCTTCGACCATTTGACGAAGACCAGGGCAGTAAATCAGTCGCTGTAACCAACGAAAGGTCTTCTCATGACCAAAATGTCCATTCTTATTATGAGCCTCAACTGCCAAGGAGCGAGCCAGTTCACTAGGCACCACAATTTGGTATCGAATGTCGATCTCAGAAGGTAAATAGACCTTTCGGCATAGCACTCCATTTTTCATCTCCAACTTTTCCCACTGACTCAAAACAGATAATATCTCACGTGTCAGTCGTTCTCTTTCCTCTCTACAGGGCTTCTGGCCTTTCTCAACACACTTGATCATCTGCGCCAGCCCCTCATGGGTCTGTTGTATCTGTGCCCATTCCTGTCGTGAGGGACCAAAGAAAGGAGCCATTTCAGTCCCCTCCATCTCAAACTGATTAGTGGCGGTCAAGGCCTGTGAAAATCTGCTGAAATCGGGCACCTCCACATGCTCCAACTCATGATCCACGTCTTCTGTGGGGGTCTGGGCAGTTACCCTAGAAAGTCCGTCAGCATTCTGGTTCTCTGTCTTGGACCGATACTTAATGCGGTAATTGAATGTAGACATTCGGGCTATCCACCTCTGCTCTAACGCCCCGAGCTTGGCATTTTCCAGGTGAGCTAGTGGGTTGTTGTCAGTCAGTACTAAAACTTCAGCACCGGTCAAATATTCAGAGAATTTCTCGGTCATGGCCCATACCAGTGCCAACAGCTCCAATTTAAATGAACTATAATTCTCGGGGTTTCTTTCAGAATCTCTCAAAGACCGGCTGCCGTACGCTATGACCCTCTCCTTGCCATCCTGAAGCTGGGAAAGCACTGCTCCAAGACCATACAGGCTTGCATCTGTATATAGCTGGAACGGCAAGTGGTAATCAGCATATGCCAAGATTGGGGCTGTTGTCAGTGCATCCTTCAATGCCTGGAAGGCTTGTTCCTGTTCAGGTCCCCACTTCACGGACCGGTTCTTTGGACCACCGGATGTGCCTCGTAGGAGAGCATTAAGTGGTGCTGCTACCTTGGCGAAATCCTTAATAAACCGTCGATAGTAACCGGCTACTCCAAGGAACGCCCTCACTTCTCGCAGGGTAGTCGGTATCGGCCAATCTTGAACAGCCGCTATCTTGTCTCTTGATGGTCTCACCCCTTCTCCTGATACGCGGTGACCCAAGTAATCAATTTCAGATTGGAACAACCGACATTTACTGGGTTTCAATTTGAGCCCATGTTCCCGCAATCTTCGAAATACTTGCCCCAACTGGTGGAGATGGTCTTCAAAGGTCGCAGAATACACTATAATGTCATCCAAGTAGATGAGAGTGAACTCAAAGTTGAAGTCACCGAGACATTTCTCCATCAACCGCTGAAACGTTCCGGGTGCATTTGTCAACCCGAAGGGCATCCGGTTAAATTCGTATAGTCCCATGGGCAAGATGAATGCCGTCTTCTCCTTGTCTTTTGTGGCCATCGGCACCTGCCAATACCCACTAGCCAGATCTAGTGAGGAGAAGTACCGGGCTCTCCCTAGCGCTGAGAGGGACTCCTCAATCCGTGGCAAGGGGTAGGAATCTCGTACGGTGCAAGCGTTTAACTTCCGATAGTCTACGCAAAATCGGATGGACCCATCTTTTTTTCTTACTAACACCACAGGAGCCGCCCAGGGACTCTGGCTTTCTTGGATGATCCCACCCTGTAGCATCTTAGCTAACAGTTCTTTCACTTCCTGATACAACTGTGGAGGAATTTGTCGGTAGCGCTCTCTAATTGGAGGGGTGTCTCCTGTGGGAATCTCATGGTAGATCCCTGTGGTACATCCAAAATCTTCAGCATACCGTGCAAAGGTGGCTTGGTTCTCCCACAACAGCTCATCTACCTTCTGCACCCATTCCAGAGAACATGAACTTACATCCATCTTCATCTGTTCTCGAATTGCACAGCCATTCCATTCAGAGGTGGGTTCCTCATCTTCTCCCATGGACACAGTTACGGTCCACTCATCCCTTTCAGTCGGCTTCAGCTGCATTGGAGTTACTTTCCTTACTTCCTCTGGAGTCACATAGATGTTAGCCAGCAGCCTCCCTGGGGTCAGGTCCACACTCTGGTCCTGAGTGTTTACACATCGAAGTGGTACTCTTCCATTGCGAACTATTGCCAAGGAACGGGCCACTAGCGGATCAACACCTCCTTCGGCTGCCTGCAGTGGTTCTACCAACACAGCTATGCCCTCTAGTTTCCGACAGGTGCCTACGGGCATGGACACTATTGTCTCCCGACTGGGTGGCAGTGTAACTTTTGTATGCAAAGGAACTGAAATTCGAGCCAGAGGACGCTGTGCATCTGAACTTTTCTGTAAGCCACATGTCCGGATCAGCCGCTGGAAAGCTGTTTGAGTAGGCCGATGGGTGGTGGTTTCTTTCCAATAACCGTGACCTTTCTTTTCAAAGAGGATCTGATCTAATTCTTTTAACACATTCATCCCCTTGTAATGTCAATATTGCTAGCTCTACTAGTACTTCTGGTGCGGTCTGGTACATTCGCTGTATCATTCGTATCTGTTCCACCCACATACTCACTGACATATTATTGCCATCAAATTTAGCTAACTGACTCATTATAGCCCCTGCTGGCATTCTTCCTCCAGCACCATTCTCCCGAACGGGTGCGTCACCGTCCATTCTGGTAAGCGGATCCTGCCGACTACGCCAATTTGTGAACCGAGAGCAAGGCAGGTGGTTTGGACTCCGCAACCAGAAATGAACGCACACGCGGTAGTTCAAGAAAAAAAAATATATATTTACTATAAGTTAATAAAGGTTAGTTAAAGGTAAAATGACAGGGCTAAAGACAAGCAAAATATACAATATAGCATGAACAATTTCAAGGCAAATTCTGCAATGGTTTCTACTTTTACTCTGTCCACTTCTGCAGTATGGACACTGAATGAACAATATACTCAAAACTATCCCTAACTGACCCTGACTTCACATTTGGGTGCCCCCCCTTTTCCCCAGTGGTCCAGGTGGACCGCTTACAGTCCGTAGAAGCGCGCGGTGGGGCCCAAAGTCGGTCCTTTCTTTTATAGTGAAGCGTCCTCTCCTCACGGTTATCAGGATCTTGGGAGAAATGAAGTCCTCTTTAACAGACAGGGAAACCAACTGAATGCAATGTAATCCAACAGCAGATTCCACTCAGCACACTGACAGTCCTGCCGAATCCATACACTGAGCTGGGATGTAAGCCGGGATTTAGCAGGTGCCGTCCAGTACATCAACAGCACTGCGAGTCTCTATCTGTGGTATCCATATACACAGTCACAATGTCAGTCTCACTGATCAGCCACTGAGCACAGTTCCTTTCACGTGGACTCACTAGTCCTGTTGTCTCTTTACACTCTGTTTGTCTCTGGACCAAGATACAGCTTAGCTGTACAGAAAAATCTCCACACCAGTTCAATACAACACTTGCCAAGATGGCTGCTGCTCTCTGTCTCGTCACTTCCTGCTTCTCTGCTCACACTCTGTCTGCAGAACAGGCAGGCTGACATAAAAGGGGGGGGTCTCACTCCAGCATCATGTCACAATTACAATGGCTGCTGTCTTAAAGGAACAGAATCACAGAAATACATTCAACATTAACAGTTTATACAGACAAATGAAGCTTAAGACAACATTGGCTGTCTCTTACACTCCAGTACAAGGGCTGGTGCAACAAGTGATAAAGTGACCTGCAGTGTCAATGGTGGTGGCAGTGGTATCCCTCGTGATATTCCTGGAAGCTTCCCTGAACCAGATGGTGGTTGGAATATCCCTGATGGCAATGCAGGATTGAGGACAAAGGAGACAAGGATGAATTGTAAAAAAACTCACAGTTTGCTTGATGTAAAGCAGGTGATCAGTAGTATTAATGGGGGTACAACTTTGGTAACCACAGGATGGAGTTGAGGCTTGGTGATGGTGCTTCCTGGGGTTAGTCAGAGTCTCTTTAGTTTAGGCAGCCTTCTCCAAAAGTGTACTCATTCACTTCCATACAAAAACGAAATTACCTGCAATTGTCCAGGCTGCAGGTTCCCAAAGTTGCCAGTCCTGGCATGAGGCTCATAGGTCCACGTAGTGGCTCTGAGGTCCATTCAAGAATTCCCCTCACAGTCTCTGTCTCACATATTAGTCCAAGTGAACAGAGCAAAGTGATGCCACGCTGACTTGTAAGTGACTAGTTGTGTCAGTCTGACTAGCTCAGTCCATTTAGAGGCTAACTGAGTATATTTATAAGTAAGCTTTCAGGAGTACTCGCTCCCTTCATCAGACATGGTGTGATACAAAAACTGAAAATTAACAGATTTTTATACACATGGTTTTCAAAGCATTTTAGAGTCCTTAAAAAAAATTGCAATCTAAGTAGAGAAGTTATTTACAACAGGTCAAAAAAACAGTCTGGAAACTTGTGGTGCGTGACGGAGGGATCAGTAATTCTTGCTGTTATCTGTTTGCTATCAGGAGGTGATTCCCTCACAGGTCACACATAGTGTGATTTAAAGCTGGCATGAATATTAAGTCCAAATTGCAGAGTTTGAAATTTTTGCATAAACTTGTACTCCCATTGTTTCCTCGCCTCCTGCATCTTAAAATGTCCCATTAAAACCACAACCCGCAAATCTTCAATAGAGTGGTTTTCTCCGGAGAAATGTGCGGCCACTGGGAGAACGGTTCTGCTGTTATTAATATTGGATCTGTGTGAGTTCATTCGTTGACTGAGTCTCTGCCCTGTTTCCCCCACATAGAGGCCTGTGGTGGGACATTGCACACACATTATGAGGTACACCACATTGGAAGACCTGCAGGAGAATGTCCCCCTAATTCTGTGCACCTGTTGTGACTGTGGGATAGGTACCCTGTCAGCGGTGTGGATGTGCTTGCAGGTCATGCACCTTTTATGTAGGCAAGGTGAGGTGCCATTTTCAGTTGGGGCCTTCAGGGCACTCCGGACGATAATGCGCCTCAGGTTTGGTGGTTGTCGAAAGGAGAGGAGAGGGGGACTGGAAATATGTCCTTGAGCCTGTTGTCCCTATGTAGCACAGGTTGGAGCTCCTTGGCAATCCTTCGTAGGATCTCCAGCTGTGGGTTGTAGGTGACAACTAGGGGCACTCGGGCATCTTTCTGGGTCTCTCTATATGTGAGCAGACTGAATTACTGATCCCTCCGTCACGCACCACAAGTTTCCAGACTGTTTTTTTGACCTGTTGTAAATAACTTCTCTACTTAGATTGCAATTTTTTTTAAGGACTCTAAAATGCTTTGAAAACCATGTGTATAAAAATCTGTTAATTTTCAGTTCTTGTATCACACCATGTCTGATGAAGGGAGCGAGTACTCCTGAAAGCTTACTTATAAATATACTGTTAGCCTCTAAAAGGTATCGCCTGATTTCTTCACTCTTCCACTACTTTCAATGGCTAACACGGTACAACATTATACTAGCTCAGTCCATCATCTACCTCCACTCCGTACCAGGGGAGGAAGGAAGACTAATGGAATTACACAGATGGGAATAGGACAATATCTGCCCCTTAGGGGCTTTGGGGTATAAAGTGAATCTAATTTTCTCCTTCCATTTTAGCTATCAAGTCGAAAACAATTGCAGAGTATAGATCTTTACACTGCCCGCCTCGCCATTTACTCTTATAAGCCCCTAAGCCTGCCCACTAGAAGAGTGCTGAGCATGCCAGTGTCACAATCCAACAACATCGCTGCATCAGATCACCTGTACGAGTGACTAGACTTCAGCCATAGCTTATGCCACTGGATTGTGATACTTGGAGGGAAGGAGACTGGTGATGTGGAAGATGCAGCTGATGTATTGAGGTTATTTGCAGGCACTTGGTGCAGGGAGATAAGCGGCAGAGTAATGGGAGAAGCGTCTGCTGTACAGGACATTCTGCACTGGCATCTGCACATCCCCTGCACCGACAGAAGAGCTGACTCATTTACGATAAGGCGCAACCTCTTCATACATGCGGTGACTCCTCCGCCGGGCCGAGCCCCTGTGCTGAAATCTGCACCAGCTTGTAGCTAGCATAGATGTCAGTGATTGTTTGCACCACTATACTAGTGTAAATGGTGTTACATGTAGTGCACCTAACACCACACTTTGGTTTTCATGAGCTGTGACAATTGTTGTTGCAACTGGTGTTTAAAGAGTTGCAAAACCAAAGTTTACGACTATTTTAAAATCTGGTGTAAACTCAATAAATTTCTGCAGTGACTACAATTCCAAAAGTAAACCAGCCCTGGTGTGATCATAGGAAACAGGGAGCGCGATATCAGCAAATCCTAGGCACAGGAACCGCCCCAAAAAGTCATCAAAAATCGATTCATGATAACCGGGCCCCCATGTGTTTTTAAGGGAGGGGCCACAGCAGGAATGGTTTATAATATAGAATAACTTTATCAACATTGTACATGATTGTGGATTAGGCTAATAATGTCAGATTAGATCTACATTTTAGGTCTTTTTTTAACACTTATCTAAGTAGAAAGGTGAAGGAAATGCTAAATACAAGTCTCACTTGATATAACTCTAAGGCCTTCGCCATCTATATATCCCTGGACCACTGGAATAAATACATTGATAAATCTCCCCTATACAGCTCTATAGCTCAGCTTCACTTTACATTACAAAACTGTCTCACTGGAATCAGTAAAAATCTCCCCCTAGTGGTGAGTGCCAGAAAATGCCAGGACACTGTCAGTAAGCAGGAAGAGTTCAGCTTTGGGCCCCCTTTTTCTATAGAAAAAAAAATAAGGATATTTTTTGCCTCCTTAGCCACGCCCCTTTTCTCTACATTCTATAATATGTCATGTGTACCACTTTTAGGTCTCATTTTGCTCAGTAAACCTCCCCCAGTGTTTCCCTCATTATTTACATGTGGGAGGGGGGCAATTACACCAAGGGCTGATTCTGATGCCCGAGGTGAAAATTGAAATGGTGCCCCACTCCCCGAGTTAGAAAATTATTCATGTGCACCGCTCAGCACTGAGGCCCCTTGTCTGAGATACGTCACAGAGTCACCGATGCATGTGCAGTGAGTGCAAGAAGCCAGGACGTACACCCAGCCGCAGTGTTTAGCATAAAGCAGTTGTCCTGTTATGGACACTTATCCACTATCCACAGAACAGGGAGCCCAATCACCGGAACCCTCAGTGATCAGGAGGACGGGGCACCGAAAGTCCCTCTAAAGTCTCCTTGTGTATGGAGCTCCAGTGCTCTTGTGCTCCATTCACTTTTATGGGGCTGCAGGCGCTACCAGAAATTACAGTCCCGACAGCCCCATACGGTAGAAGTAAATGGAGCACAAACGCACTAGAGCTCCAATCACAAGGAGACTTGAGGGGGACTTCTGGTGCGACCTAAGTGACTGGACCCGCAGTGATCAGACACTTATCCTCTGTACTGTGGATCAGGGAAAAAAGCTCATAATGGGGCAACTCCTTCAAAGTATGTTTTTTATTTTTTAAATGTTACACCTACCCCGACCTCTTTAAGAATAATGTCCCATAGCGGCCTCTGCACATATAATAACTGATCTCCTCCATACTGAGCAGAATACACGGCAGACACATGAAGAAGTACAATGTATAATACACAACATACTCCATATATAATACATAATAATCATGTAATATCACATATAATAACTGACCAGAATACACGGCAGACACATGGAGGAGAAGTACAATGTATAATACACAACATACTCCATATATAATACATAATAATCATGTAATATCACATATAATAACTGACCAGAATACACGGCAGACACATGGAGGAGAAGTACAATGAGCGGGTACATCTTCCTCATCCTGGCCCTCATATATGGGGGGCTCCGAGTGACAAGACAAATACAACTGCGTGTTTCGCCCAGTCTGAATACAAGTGCAACAATGTAACTCTGTAGACTGCTGGCGGAGCTCAGCTCTGATTGGACGGGAGTTACAGTCTCCTCCAATAGGAAAATGACTCTCCAGCTAATCAGCAGTTACCGGGCAGATGAGGATGGAGAGGTTAGAGCTGGAGAAAGTGAAAGGAACCTGAGAGATTTATAGAAAACTTGTGAGATATCAGGGCAGGATAAGAAGCTGTCACAGCTGAATAAGACCAAGGCTCAGGAAGTTCCTCCTGGTTGTGTAGGGGCCAGTAACAATCCTCCTGGTAATAATAATAACTCCTCTGTGCACAGGTCCATCAGTTATTGTCCTCTGGTTTCTGCTCTTTATGATGGTCAGAATAGCGCAGTCAGCTCTGCTATACTAGCCAGCACAATGATGATAAATTTCTCCGGACCTCACTAGTCTGATTCCTCACAATAAATAATATAGGTCCGGGATGTTCCCTCCGAGGATCCCTCATAGTGTATTAAACCGGGCAGATGTACAGGGTTTTATTCACCCAAGTTGGGGTGCGCTGTGAAAAGTGATATAGAGCAGGGGTAGGCAACCTTTTTTCCCTTACGTCCTACAGCAGCACAATATGGGGTATTTCTGCCCCTGTGTGTTGATATGACAGGCGGAAGTTTTAATTAGCATAATTTATGCATGACTATGGTACCCTATAAGAGGGCAAAAGGGACCACCCCCCTTGTGTTTGGGACAAGTGGAGGGAGGTTTTTTGTCCTCCCATATTTTGTTTTTTCCCCTAAAGTTTTTTAACTTCCTCTGGGGAGTCATCTTTACACCTCTCTTCTCTTCTTTCTTTCACTGGACGCTTCGGTGGAAAAGAAGGGGGTTTTATTTAGGCAGTTTTTTTGTGCTAGCCAAGCTTTCAACCTTCGCTCTGAAAAGGTTGATTTCAGTAGTACATGCAGTGGTAGTTACATGCCGCATGTTCTAAGACCTGTAGTGCAGGCCACTTGTGTGGCCTTGATGTGGAGCATTGCCGTTTCACTTACCTTACAAGCTCCACGGCCGGCAGAAGTGACTTTGGTCAGTTTGTTCCTCCGGAACCTTTGTTTGTGTTCCGGTTTTCCGGGGACTGAATACTCGGATGGAATTTTTGCGGCTTAGTTTTTTCCTCCTTTTTGCAAGTTTATATTTGCTGAGCCTCTTTTCTGGCATCGGTCTGTATATTTTTAGCGTAATTCTGTGTACAAGTGTGCCTGAAGTCAGCGACCACTGATTGGGTTGCAGGGGTCATGTCCGGTGTCATTACACATAATGACGCAGAACGTGACCCCTGAGGCCCTATCAGCGGTCTCTTACTTCAGGCAGAACCCCCGAAGAGAACAGAGCCTCTGCAAAGCGCAGGGAAGGTGAGCAACATTGTTTTTTATGTTTCATCACCTCTCCTGGGGCTCCGCTTATTATACTCGGGGGTCTGAAGAGACCCCACAGTATAATAATAGCAGTTTCGTTCCAGCCGTGTTTGGTTAGATTGAAACAGCTGGGCGAGGAAATAAGCCTCGCGTGCCACTCTTGGTACGCGTGTCGGGGGTTGCCGACCCCTGATATAGTGTATAGACCTATCATAATACTTTTATATATGCTAGCCAGTGACCACAAGCCATACCTGACCCCGGGCCATAGTAGGTATATATAGGATATGAGGTAGATAATATATTGGGGCTCTCCACCATCTCCAGATAAAGGTAAAGACTTCAGTTTTACATGTTTAACTATATGATTTATAATATACAGCTTGAAATCAGGGACAGAATTGGGGTTGGGGGCAATTACTTTTCCTTCCTAGACTACTGCAACAATTTATTAAATTAGCTGTCAAGATGGAGAGAATTGCAATGTAGAGATCCTTACACCTCCGTCTCGCCATTTACTATGATAAGCCATTGGCTACTAAGTCCTGGGGCCTAGAAGAATATGGAGTCGTCTGAGCATGCCAGTGTCACCGTGCACTAATGTCATGACATGGCTCCACCTGCACACCTGCTTATAGTTTGGCCATACACTTACACCAATGGACTTGGGGCCGCTCAAAAATGACTGAACTATTAAAATATTTATCCCATATGGTGAGCGGCGTAGCGGGGAAAATAATCTAAATAGCCACATAGCGAAACACTTTGCCTCATAAAAAAATTGAATAAAAAGAGATCAAACCATCAAAACTTCCCCCAAATGGTATCAGTAAAAACGTCATATTGTCCCGCATAAAAAGACACCGCACCCAGCTCCATACACATAAATGTAAAAAAGTTAAGTCACAATATGTCGACACAAAATTTTTGTTAAATGCGGCCACTAGAGGGAGCTCTAGAGCAACGCTGTACAATGTATGAGCTGTATACAGTGAAAGGCCTGGACTATGTTGGCATCTTGCAGAAACTTCATACACAGGACTCTATAGAAGAATTACAAAGCTTCCAACAACTTAACTTGTAACAAGACAGCTCAGTACGTAAAATGATGTCTAAAACAGGGGCAAGAATAGCACAGCTACAGAAATGTCATCTCACATATCTACTGAGTCCACCGAGCGCTCAGACTGCTAAAAACCGCAGCAAAATCTGCAACAAAAAAAGCTACATTTCCACAACGTGGGGCCTCAGCCTAAGACTTGTTTGGTCCTTAAAAATAATGAATATAAAAACTATAAATATAATAAATAATAATAATAATATATAAATATAATAATATAAATAAATATTAGTTACATACAAGGTACAAAACAAAAAAATCGCCCCAGTATACTGACGTAATACACTGACTACTCTAACACTAGTAGATCCCCCAGTGCAGTGTTATTATACAGGCTGTTACCTCCGGCCGCCATCCCTTTCCTCTCAGATGAGCCCTGTTTGGGGCGGGGCTTCTCCTCAGGTGAGTCCTGATTGGGGCGGGGCTTCTCCTCAGGTGAGTCCTGATTGGGGCGGGGCTTCCTCCTCAGGTGAGTCCTGATTGGGGTGGGGCGTCCCCTCAGATAAAGTCCCTCCAAGGCAGGTCTCCTCAGAATTTTTCAGATGCTCTCAGATGTAGCCACAATTTCTGTGGAGATTTTTCCTCAGAATTACTCCGAATCTTTCCTAATTGTCTCCTCATGGCTTGCATATAAGTAGGAATGTATATTTGTTGTCAGCTCTTTTCTAATATCCTGGGAAATCTGTATTTCTAGTCAGACGGCGGGCCTAGAGTTACTGAGAGATATTCCTGTGTATCTATGACTGAGGATATACTGTAGTGTATACCTGATACCTCTGTATATACCGGGGATGGCTGTACCTGCTGTATACTGGTGTCTGCAGATTATTACACAGTCCAGGTCTCTGAGGTAAATCATGTCCTGTATGGTGATTTCTTTCCTCTTTCCTGTTTACAGTACTCCCCATATATGTATCTATGACCTTCCTGTGCGGTGACCTACAGCCGTGTATTATAACCCGTGAGGTGACCTACAGCCGTGTGTTACCCGTGACGTGACCTACAGCCGCGTATTACCTGTGACGTGACCTACAGCCGTGTATTACCTGTGAGGTGACCTACAGCCGTGTGTTACCCGTGACGTGACCTACAGCCGCGTATTACCTGTGAGGTGACCTACAGCCGTGTGTTACCTGTGAGGTGACCTGCAGCCGCGTATTACCTGTAACGTGACCTACAGCCGTGTGTTACCCGTGACGTGACCTACAGCCGCGTGTTACCTGTGCGGTGACCTACAGCCGCGTATTACCTGTAACGTGACCTACAGCCGCGTATTACCTGTGAGGTGACCTACAGCTGTGAGCCCCTGCAGCATCCAAGGTGTCTGGAGCCCATCTCAGACAGAGCAGAGCGGAGCAGGAACATGTGACCGTTTCTGTGGAGATTTTCTCCATAAAGGTAAAGGTCCTGAGTTAGTCTGAAGATGGATGAGACATTTCTCTGAGGCAGTATGGCCGCCGTCTGTGACCAGTGTTGGCTCCACCACATATAAACACCTCAGGTACTCGGCCGAGCTCAGCTTTGTCATCTCTGAGGAAAATGGCGCCATTACTACTTCATGTATCTGCAGCACAGATTACCTCACATGTTATATCAGCCTGGACAGTTCTCTGACGTAACTGAGGAAAATCCTCCATATTACCCCATTACTGCTGTATTATGTGGTACAGAAGAGGAAATATATACAGTATATGATAATATGTGACTGCGGCTATGAGACCCCCTGATAATATGTGACTGCGGCTATGAGACCCCCCTGATAATATGTGACTGCAGCTATGAGACCCCCCTGATAATATGTGACTGCGGCTATGAGACCCCCCTGATAATATGTGACTGCGGCTATGAGACCCCCCTGATAATATGTGACTGCGGCTATGAGACCCCCCTGATAATATGTGACTGCTGCAGCTATGAGACCCCTCTGATAATATGTGACTGCGGCTATGAGACCCCCCGATGATATGTGGCTGCGGCTATGAGACCCCTCTGATATGTGACTGCGGCTGAGACCCCTCTGATAATATGTGACTGCGGCTATGAGACCCCTCTGATATGGGACTGCGGCTATGAGACCCCTCTGATAATATGTGACTGCGGCTATGAGACCCCCCCTGATAATATGTGACTGCAGCTATGAGACCCCTCTGATATGTGACTGCGGCTATGAGACCCCCCTGATAATATGTGACTGCAGCTATGAGACCCCCCTCATATGTGACTGCAGCTATGAGACCCCTCTGATAATATGTGACTGCAGCTATGAGACCCCTCTGATAATATGTGACTGCAGCTATGAGACCCCACTGATAATATGTGACTGCAGCTATGAGACCCCACTGATAATATGTGACTGCAGCTATGAGACCCCACTGATAATATGTGACTGCGGCTATGAGACCCTCCTCATAATATGTGACTGCAGCTATGAGACCCCCCTGATAATATGTGACTGCAGCTATGAGACCCCTCTGATATGTGACTGCAGCTATGAGACCCCCCTGATATGTGGCTGCGGCTATGAGACCCCTCTGATAATATGTGACTGCAGCTATGAGACCCCCCTGATATGTGGCTGCGGCTATGAGACCCCACTGATAATATGTGACTGCAGCTATGAGACCCCCCTGATAATATGTGACTGCAGCTATGAGACCCCCCTGATAATATGTGACTGCAGCTATGAGACCCCTCTGATAATATGTGACTGCGGCTATGAGACCCCCTGATAATATGTGACTGCGGCTATGAGACCCCCCTGATAATATGTGACTGCAGCTATGAGACCCCCCTGATAATATGTGACTGCAGCTATGAGACCCCTCTGATATGTGACTGCGGCTATGAGACCCCCCTGATATGTGGCTGCGGCTATGAGACCCCCCTGATAATATGTGACTGCAGCTATGAGACCCCCCTGATAATATGTGGCTGCAGCTATGAGACCCCTCTGATAATATGTGACTGCAGCTATGAGACCCCTCTGATAATATGTGGCTGCAGCTATGAGACCCCTCTGATAATATGTGACTGCAGCTATGAGACCCCCCTGATAATATGTGACTGCAGCTATGAGACCCCCCTGATAATTGTGGCTGCGGCTATGAGACTCCACTGATAATATGTGACTGCAGCTATGAGACCCCCCTGATAATATGTGACTGCAGCTATGAGACCCCCTGATAATATGTGACTGCAGCTATGAGACCCCTCTGATAATATGTGACTGCGGGCTATGAGACCCCCCTGATAATATGTGACTGCAGCTATGAGACCCCCCTGATAATATGTGACTGCAGCTATGAGACCCCTCTGATATGTGACTGCGGCTATGAGACCCCCCTGATATGTGGCTGCGGCTATGAGACCCCCCTGATAATATGTGACTGCAGCTATGAGACCCCCCTGATAATATGTGGCTGCAGCTATGAGACCCCTCTGATAATATGTGACTGCAGCTATGAGACCCCTCTGATAATATGTGACTGCGGCTATGAGACCCCTCTGATAATATGTGACTGCGGCTATGAGACCCCTCTGATAATATGTGACTGCGGCTATGAGACCCCTCTGATAATATGTGACTGCGGCTATGAGACCCCTCTGATAATATGTGACTGCGGCTATGAGACCCCTCTGATAATATGTGACTGCAGCTATGAGACCCCTCTGATAATATGTGACTGCGGCTATGAGACCCCTCTGATAATATGTGACTGCGGCTATGAGACCCCTCTGATAATATGTGACTGCGGCTATGAGACCCCCCTGATAATATGTGACTGCTGCAGCTATGAGACCCCCCTGATATGTGGCTGCGGCTATGAGACCCCTCTGATATGTGACTGCGGCTGAGACCCCTCTGATATGGGACTGCGGCTATGAGACCCCTCTGATATGGGACTGCGGCTATGAGACCCCCCTGATATGTGGCTGCGGCTATGAGACCCCCCTGATATGTGGCTGCGGCTATGAGACCCCCCTGATATGTGGCTGCGGCTATGAGACCCCCCTGATAATATGTGACTGCGGCTATGAGACCCCTCTGATAATATGTGACTGCAGCTATGAGACCCCTCTGATATGTGACTGCGGCTATGAGACCCCCCTGATATGTGGCTGCGGCTATGAGACCCCCCCTGATAATATGTGACTGCGGCTATGAGACCCCTCTGATAATATGTGACTGCAGCTATGAGACCCCTCTGATATGTGACTGCGGCTATGAGACCCCCCTGATATGTGGCTGCGGCTATGAGACCCCCCTGATAATATGTGACTGCAGCTATGAGACCCCCTCTCATATGTGACTGCAGCTATGAGACCCCTCTGATAATATGTGACTGCAGCTATGAGACCCCTCTGATAATATGTGACTGCGGCTATGAGACCCCACTGATAATATGTGACTGCAGCTATGAGACCCCCCTGATAATATGTGACTGCAGCTATGAGACCCCCCTGATAATATGTGACTGCAGCTATGAGACCCCCCTGATAATATGTGGCTGCAGCTATGAGACCCCTCTGATATGTGACTGCAGCTATGAGACCCCTCTGATAATATGTGACTGCGGCTATGAGACCCCCCTGATAATATGTGACTGCAGCTATGAGACCCCCCTGATAATATGTGACTGCAGCTATGAGACCCCCCTGATAATATGTGACTGCAGCTATGAGACCCCTCTGATATGTGACTGCGGCTATGAGACCCCCCTGATATGTGGCTGCGGCTATGAGACCCCCCTGATAATATGTGACTGCGGCTATGAGACCCCTCTGATAATATGTGACTGCGGCTATGAGACCCCTCTGATAATATGTGACTGCAGCTATGAGACCCCTCTGATAATATGTGACTGCGGCTATGAGACCCCCCTGATAATATGTGACTGCAGCTATGAGACCCCTCTGATAATATGTGACTGCGGCTATGAGACCCCCCTGATATGTGGCTGCGGCTATGAGACCCCCCTGATAATATGTGACTGCGGCTATGAGACCCCCCTGATAATATGTGACTGCAGCTATGAGACCCCTCTGATAATATGTGACTGCAGCTATGAGACCCCCCTCATATGTGACTGCAGCTATGAGACCCCACTGATAATATGTGACTGCGGCTATGAGACCCCCCCTAATAATATGTGACTGCAGCTATGAGACCCCCTGATAATATGTGACTGCAGCTATGAGACCCCCCTGATAATATGTGACTGCAGCTATGAGACCCCCCCTGATAATATGTGACTGCAGCTATGAGACCCCCTGATAATATGTGACTGCAGCTATGAGACCCCCTGATAATATGTGACTGCGGCTATGAGACCCCCCTGATAATATGTGACTGCAGCTATGAGACCCCCCTGATAATATGTGACTGCGGCTATGAGACCCCCCTGATAATATGTGACTGCGGCTATGAGACCCCCCTGATAATATGTGACTGCGGCTATGAGACCCCCCTGATAATATGTGACTGCGGCTATGAGACCCCCCTGATAATATGTGACTGCAGCTATGAGACCCCTCTGATAATATGTGACTGCAGCTATGAGACCCCTCTGATATGTGACTGCGGCTATGAGACCCCCCTGATAATATGTGACTGCGGCTATGAGACCCCTCTGATAAAATGTGACTGCAGCTATGAGAACCCTCTGATAATATGTGACTGCTGCAGCTATGAGACCCCCCTGATATGTGGCTGCGGCTGAGACCCCTCTGATATGTGGCTGCGGCTATGAGACCCCCCTGATATGTGGCTGCGGCTATGAGACCCCCCTGATAATATGTGACTGAGGCTATGAGACCCCACTGATAATATGTGACTGCAGCTATGAGACCCCTCTGATAATATGTGACTGCAGCTGAGACCCCTCTGATAATATGTGACTGCGGCTATGAGACCCCTCTGATAATATGTGGCTGCAGCTATGAGACCCCCCTGATAATATGTGACTGCAGCTATGAGACCCCTCTGATAATATGTGACTGCAGCTATGAGACCCCTCTGATATGTGACTGCGGCTATGAGACCCCCCTGATATGTGGCTGCGGCTATGAGACCCCCCTGATAATATGTGACTGCGGCTATGAGACCCCTCTGATATGTGACTGCAGCTATGAGACCCCCCTGATAATATGTGACTGCGGCTATGAGACCCCACTGATAATATGTGACTGCAGCTATGAGACCCCCTGATAATATGTGACTGCAGCTATGAGACCCCCCTGATAATATGTGACTGCAGCTATGAGACCCCTCTGATATGTGACTGCGGCTATGAGACCCCCCTGATATGTGGCTGCGGCTATGAGACCCCCCTGATAATATGTGACTGCGGCTATGAGACCCCCCTGATAATATGTGACTGCAGCTATGAGACCCCCCTGATAATATGTGACTGCAGCTATGAGACCCCCCTGATAATATGTGACTGCAGCTATGAGACCCCCCTGATAATATGTGACTGCAGCTATGAGACCCCTCTGATATGTGACTGCGGCTATGAGACCCCCCTGATATGTGGCTGCGGCTATGAGACCCCCCTGATAATATGTGACTGCGGCTATAAGACCCCCCTGATAATATGTGACTGCAGCTATGAGACCCCCCCTGATAATATGTGACTGCAGCTATGAGACCCCCTGATAATATGTGACTGCAGCTATGAGACCCCTCTGATAATATGTGACTGCAGCTATGAGACCCCCCTGATAATATGTGACTGCAGCTATGAGACCCCCCTGATAATATGTGACTGCAGCTATGAGACCCCTCTGATAATATGTGACTGCGGCTATGAGACCCCTCTGATAATATGTGACTGCGGCTATGAGACCCCTCTGATATGTGACTGCGGCTGAGACCCCTCTGATATGGGACTGCGGCTATGAGACCCCTCTGATATGTGGCTGCGGCTATGACACCCCCCCTGATAATATGTGACTGCGGCTATGAGACCCCCCTGATAATATGTGACTGCAGCTATGAGACCCCCCCTCATATGTGACTGCAGCTATGAGACCCCACTGATAATATGTGACTGCAGCTATGAGACCCCCCTGATAATATGTGACTGCGGCTATGAGACCCCCCTGATAATATGTGACTGCGGCTATGAGACCCCACTGATAATATGTGACTGCAGCTATGAGACCCCCCTGATAATATGTGACTGCAGCTATGAGACCCCTCTGATAATATGTGACTGCAGCTATGAGACCCCCTGATAATATGTGACTGCAGCTATGAGACCCCCCTGATAATATGTGACTGCAGCTATGAGACCCCCCTGATAATATGTGACTGCAGCTATGAGACCCCCCTGATAATATGTGACTGCAGCTATGAGACCCCTCTGATATGTGACTGCGGCTATGAGACCCCCCTGATAATATGTGACTGCAGCTATGAGACCCCTCTGATAATATGTGACTGCAGCTATGAGACCCCCTGATAATATGTGACTGCAGCTATGAGACCCCCCTGATAATATGTGACTGCAGCTATGAGACCCCTCTGATAATATGTGACTGCGGCTATGAGACCCCCCTGATAATATGTGACTGCGGCTATGAGACCCCACTGATAATATGTGACTGCGGCTATGAGACCCCTCTGATATGTGACTGCGGCTATGAGACCCCTCTGATATGTGACTGCGGCTATGAGACCCCTCTGATATGTGACTGCGGCTATGAGACCCCTCTGATATGTGACTGCGGCTATGAGACCCCTCTGATATGTGACTGCGGCTATGAGACCCCTCTGATATGTGACTGCGGCTATGAGACCCCTCTGATATGTGACTGCGGCTATGAGACCCTGCACCTCGACCATTTACCTATGAAATCTGAAGATAAAATTTATTTAAAATGTAGGTGCCTTTTTTTCCCCAATTGCTTAGAGGCCATGTGGTGAACGTTTGTAATATCCTGAATTAGCCTATCTAACTTCCTTTTAATAGAAAATTCTCCCACTAATCCTGTAACTGAGCTGTTGCCAGGGAATATCTGTACACATTGGTATTGCTAGGATGTAGAGCTGTGGGGTTCTGTATTTCTATATTTATACCAGTTAGAAAATGTTCTGGTATCTTATGAAAGCCGAGATTACATTGATCATTGAAACTGCGTCTACATACATCACATGGATGATACAAGAATAGACTATGGTCTTCAAAGTACATTTCCTGTAGGGAAAGGACATCCATCTAGTAGTATCGCCCATCTCGCTCCTCCACTTTTTGGCCTGTCATTAGTCTCAGAATTTGTCTTTCTTATCCACTGTGGATATAACCAATGACTGGGTATAACCAATAATCCACTGAATGGCATTTAGGAGCAGGCGCCTGTACCATCAGATGTTGCTCGGTGCCTGTCCTTTCCCTATAGGAAATGCAGATTGTAGGCCACAGATTCCTGCCCCATAGTGTTTGCAGGACAGAATAGGAGATAAAAGCTGCGCTGTGATTGGTTGTTACAGACAGCAAAGGTTTTGGTTTTTTTTGTTTGTTGTTTTATAGACATTTTCACAATTCTGCCCCTATGGTGTATGAGCTCAGCCTTATTCCTAACACTAGTACTATACATCTATATGGGTGATGTTTCCTACATCTGAGCAGTCACAGGAAGGTCGGAGGCTTAGCAGAAAAGATTTTGATCAGGAAACGATTCTTGGTCCAAGGCCACGATCTCCTCCGATGTGTCCTAATGTCTCCATGACCAGCCAGACACAGAAGAAATATTTGAGCAAACAAAAAGAATTAGGAAAAAAAAACTCAGAAAAGAACATTTTTATAGTTTTTTTTTTTAAATCACTTTATTAGCATGATCTATAAAACAATTAATTATAGTTAAAAAATTAGAAAAAAGCGCTATAAGAAGCCGGCACTAATATAAAGTGTATCAAAAATACCAAATATACATGACCTATAAAACGATCCTAGTAACAGATCCATCACAAGATCACATAGAAGTAATCCTATAAATAAGGACATGTGGATGAAACAGACCAGAATAAAGATACCAATGAGTTACAGAACCTACTGCTCATCTAACATAACCCCCAGATCTAATCCATAACCAAAGTACAATACAATAATACAATAAAATACCCCAGGGTATAAATAAGATGATAAATCTTGTCTGGATTCTACAGCAAATTGACACGGCCACACCATGATGAGCCCCGATATGGAGGAGATGCACAGATCAGCACTGGAAGACAGGTGTGGCCCCAACTCGTGGCGTCACACGCCTGTCATCCTGGTAACAGATACAGAGGCAAGAAAATCAGCACATGTGTGTGCCACGTCTGTATAGGAGATCCAGGATAAGTCGGGAGACTGAGCAGATATAATAACAATAAAACAATTAGAAGAGAAAAATATATTAATCAACATTGATAGTGACCCCCCCCCCCCTAAAAAAATAAAACATATTTACATGTATATATACAGTATAATATAATAAATTTCATAGAGCCTGTGATACTGGGCCAAAATATAATGCACTTTGATTAACCCCTTCCTGCCGCAGGCATTTTTCAATTTTCATTTTTGACTCCCCGCCTTCCCATAACTTTTTTATTTTTCGGTTCACAGAGCCATAGCAGGGCTTAATGTTTGCAGGATAAATTGTACTTTATAATGGTACCATTTAATATTCTGTTCAATGTACTGGGAAGCTGGAAAAAAATAAGAATGGGGTGGAATTGGAGAAAAACTGCATTTGTGCAACTTTCTTAGTCTTTATTTTTACGGCGTTTACTGTGCAGCCAAAATGACAGTCCCCTGTATTCTATAAGTACTATTCAGGGGATACCAAATTTATATAGTTTTTTTTTTTTAGGTTTTAATACTTTTCAGTTGTTCCATTTTGGGGAATGTCTGATCTTTTGATTGCTTTTTATTATAATTTTTATGGGAGGTGAAAGGGCCATAAGATGGCTCTTTTGAATTTTTTTTCCCGCTATTTTAATGATATGTAGACCGGATGTTTTCGGATGTGGGTATGTATAATTTGTTTATATTTGCTTATTTATTTTTATTTCAAACCTAGGGAAATGGGGGGGGGGGGGTGATTTTATTTTTTTAAATATATTTTCAAAAACTTTTATATGTAACTATTTTATTAGCCCCCCCTTAGGGGGCTCGTACCTGTAATCTTTTGATTGCTTGTCCCATAGACTGCAATATAACTGTATTGCAGTCTATGAGACTTTCACTACATAGTTATTTAGGCTGGCCATAGACTTTCCTCAATCGCTAGATTACTATGACAGGCCCGGGAGCCTTCATTGGTCTTCCAGCTGCCATAGGAACAGGACGGATATCCTGCAATCTCGCCTGCTGTCCTGCAACGGAAAAGGGGAGAACATATAAACTTAGAAAAGGTGTATACAGTCATAGACCAGACGGCCCAGCAAGGCCCTGCACATTTTACAGTTCATGAAAACTCAGATACTGCGGAGCTTGTGGTATAAAGTTATTACTAGACATGGGCAAACCTTACAAAATTCATTTAGTGAATATTCATGAGCTCAGACCCCCCAAAGTATAATGATCGGGGCCCAAATAATAAACACTCACTCTCCTTCCTTCATCTCTCTTGGACTTCCCGATCTTTCTTAGGCATCTTATGGCCTCCTGGGTGCGGTAAGCGGTCGCGGATCACTGTTAAGGTCCAATCATAGACATCATATAGGACATGTCGCTGTAGTGACGCTTTGATGCAATTGCGTTTATTATTTAGTGTTTATTATTTTTCCTCACCTTCCCAGGGCCTCTGATTATGATACTCCGGGGTATTAAGAGACGACAGACTATAAGAATGATCTGTTGGTGGCAAACTCCAAACATTTTTGGAAAATGTGTAATAAACCTGTATCATTACAAACCGGTTTGCTCATCTCTAGCTATAACATATTCAGCCATGGAAGAAAATGACAAACAGATAAGAATTAGTAAACCTGGGGGATGAACTTACAGGGAAGAAGAAGAATACTCACACCCACAGGTACTAGTAAAAGTACATTGATTTCCTGTTATGTGTCCCTAAGATTTTAGTAGGATCCTGATGTCCAAGTAAGATCGTAAAATAACAAACTATGAAAAATATTCCATTGGATAACTTCATCTGATTCTCCCAATCCATCCCTATAGCTGTCTCCACCTCTGTGCTCCATGGCTGGATTATGGCCGCCACTGGATAAGGATTTCACTCTTTACAGAAGAGATGTCTGGCTGCAGATAGAAGAGACCTCATGAGTAGTAAGGATCTGGGAAGAAGCAGGAGAGACATGGAAAAGCAAGCCCTCACCTGATAGAGGTAGAGAAATGTCCTCTAAGTGGTGGAGGTGACTGGGGGTTTCTGGCCAGAGGTTTCTTATAGAGGACACGAGCACCACACATGAGGACATGACTCGGGATCCTCCTGCACTTTACACCTTATATGATACAGGAGATCTTGTCACATCTACAGGTGAGCTCAGGGGCTTCCAGCAAGGCCAAGATCTCACCACAGATACACTTAGTAGTCACATCAGTATCCCAAGAAGTCATGTAAGGAAGATTCCCGGGATCATCAGAGAGGTTTTCCGTCAAATCTTTATATACAGAGGAAATGATGAGACGTCTTGTATAAAATAAGATTTTCCTCTCCCATCTTACAGCCAGAACACACAATGCTGATACTTCTTTTTCATCCAGTGTGTCCTATAGTATCAGAATAATAAAGAAATCCCTCAATATAAAACATCCGGCTTTTATCTTTATAAGTGTCCATCACATTGTAAAGAATCAGAATATACAATATATATAAAATATCCCTCCCCCACCATTATCTAGGTCACCCCGGTAGGTTTCTCCTCACTCTAGACCTCAGATCACATTACATTTATAGAAGACGTCACCACTCACCATTAGGTATTACTGGACAAGTCAGACGACACCTCTGAAGCTGTGAAAATAGGAAATTATTTATAGCGAAATGTCACAAGGAGATGGAAATATAAACTTGGGTATTTGTAAATACTTTTACTGTCTTACTTTACATTTATATGTTTTTTTGCTATTTCTCATTCATTTCCACAGTAAGAATATTCCAGCAGACAGCAGGATTCTTACTGTTAGAAAGGAAGGAAACCTCAGTGGACCCCATTATAAGTCAGTCATTGTCTGGATCATAGGATGGATCGGGCACGGCTTCCTAGCACCAGTGTGAACAGTCTTATACAATTACACAACTTCTAATGCAGACTTAAAGGTAATTGTCATTTGATCATAACTGAGCTTAGATCTGGAGATCGGGATGTTAGACCCCTGATGGATGGATTTCACAGAGAATGGCATCCTGCAGCCTGCTATGTAGTGTAGCCCAAATTACACACAACAACATTATAAGTGTCCCAAAGGCTTCCATAGTTTTTACATCCAATATTATAGTCCTAATATTACTGAGATCACTGTGATATCCTATATACAGAGTCCAGTGAGCACAGTATATACATCCCAGTCACAGCCTCATATACAGTCACATACTGTCCTCACTATCACAGTGCATTAGTAATATCAAAACTAGTGACATCTCAGCACAGACACATATACACAATACTCACTACCGGTTGTCTTGTAGCCATATTTCTTTTCTAAAATAAGAGGAGAAAGAATTAGGAAGAATAATCCTATACTACAATGTCATCCAGTCCATCTCCCTCCATTATCACTGCTTATATGGGAAATAATGGAAGATAACAGAGGGGGATGGCAGGAAGGTGAGGACATACAGTATAGACACGATAGACAATTGTATCAGGAGGCCATATACATTAGATAGATGACGGCACATCCTGGAGATTTCATGGGGATCAGAGGACAATATAATGTGTTTGGGGACAGTCGAATATCACTGGGTTACACCAGGATCAGGTATGGGGCCTCTTAGAGCAGCATGCAATAAGTATGGCTTTTTTTCTGGAGGTTTTCCTATAGGCTTCTTTAAAGGGAAAAAACATGTTAAAAATGTCATAAACAGAGAAAACTCCACAAGAACTGCTTGTAAAATGAAAAATTCTGTAGCGTATATGTTAAAAAACGCTGAAAACAATACTGAGGGGAGAAGGCCTTGGCTTCCTTTACACACATATGTATTATCATTAGCTTGACACATGGCGTGCAACTCTAGTAAACTGACTTTTTTTTCCCCACTCCCCCTGTAGTTACTGGTGAGATCTCTGTATGTAGTTACCGGTGAGATCCGGGAGTTACTGGTGAGACTGAGAGATACTGGGAGCGGCGTAGTTACGGTGAGATCCTGTTGTGTCCCGGTGCCGTGTTGTAGTTACTGGTGAGATCTGAGTATGTAGTTACTGGTGAGCTGTGACTGCTGCTATAAATGTTCTTTAAGACTTTTCCTGGTTTAGAAGAGAAGCCGCGCTGCATTACTGACACTTACTTCTATATAGGAAAAATCCAGCAATGCCAAGAATAGCGACGACCAGCACAGCTATGACCACGGAGATGATCCAGACACTCGACTTCTCTGGTTCTAAAACATAAAGATCAGAAAGGTGAATATAAGGTGCGGATTATACTGGAAGCTTCATGTATCAGAGATCACATTACAGTCACCTCCAGTGTAGTAATGACATGTGTATAGTGTAATAATATTATATACATGTACACAAGCTAGATATACAGTATAGTAATGTGTATAGTGTAATAATATTATATACATGTACACAAGCTAGGTATACAGTGTAGTAATGTGTATAGTGCAATAATATTATATACATGTACACAAGCTAGATATACAGTATAGTAATGTGTATAGTGTAATAATATTATATACATGTACACAAGCTAGATATACAGTGTAGTAATGTGTATAGTGCAATAATATTATATACATGTACACAAGCTAGATATACAGTATAGTAATGTGTATAGTGTAATAATATTATATACATGTACACAAGCTAGATATACAGTGTAGTAATGTGTATAGTGTAATAATATTATATACATGTACACAAGCTAGATATACAGTGTAGTAATGTGTATAGTGTAATAATATTATATACATGGGGGTGTTTTGGGGTACAAGATATGTGTGTTGTGTATAGTGTAATAATATTATATACATGTACACAAGCTAGATATACAGTGTAGTAATGACATGTGTATAGTGTAATATTATATACATGTACACAAGCTAGATATACAGTGTAGTAATGACGTGTATAGTGTAATAATATTATATACATGTACACAAGCTAGATATACAGTGTAGTAATGTGTATAGTGCAATAATATTATATACATGTACACAAGCTAGGTATACAGTGTAGTAATGTGTATAGTGTAATAATATTATATACATGTACACAAGCTAGATATACAGTGTAGTAATGACATGTGTATAATGTAATAATATTATATACATGTACACAAGCTAGATATACAGTGTAGTAATGCATGTGTATAGTGTAATAATATTATATACATGTACACAAGCTAGATATACAGAGTAGTAATGTGTGATAGTGTAATAATATTATATACATGTACACAAGCTAGATATACAGTATAGTAATGTAGTGAGTGTAATAATATTATATACATGTACACAAGCTAGATATACAGTGTATATCTCATCATACAACATCCCTCAGAAGCAGCAGCATTATATAACAATCCTGAGCAGTGTAGCTGGGATCCAGCACTGGGGTGAGGTAGAAAACTTACTAGAGCCAGCAGCGTCTCTGTGTACAGAACTGTTTATCTGCTTCACATTAATGAGATTCTGGAGATCAGTCCATAGACTATACAATGATATGTCACAATAGTGATCACCAGTCCTGACATATTCCATAGTCGTCCTCCTGTCATCCCCCCAGTATGGCTACAACTCACCCCACGCTTTGTATAGAGGATCTGCCAGGCTGCTGTGTTCCACATAACAGGAGTAGCTGTCGCCCTCTTTGGGGATCACTTCGGCAGTGATCCTGATCTGATAGGTGCCGTCAGGATTGGGGAGGATGTGTGTGGTCTGATAGGTGGGAACGTCGTCCACCCCGTTCTTCATCCACTTCACATGCACTTGTTTGGGGTGAAATCCGTACACCTGGCAGTGAAGCGTCAGAGTCTCGCCTTTCTCCTGACTGGAGACCTTCACTTTTGGCTGAACTAAAAGAAAAAGAGAAGAAACTAAAAATGGCTGCCCCAGATCTGATCTATCCAACCCTCTGGCCGTCTGTACAATCTGCAGAGCCCCCTGTACTGTGTATAACACTCCGGAGACCCCTGTGCTCTGAACATATAAGAATAGGTCTCCAGGACTGCAGACATCTCCCTGCAGGGGGCAGCACTGCTGACTGTAGAAGCATCACAGACCCTACTGGTGGACAGGGGGATGGTGGTATTTACAGGGAGTCTGTCAGCAGGAAAATCAGTATCAGACTAATGACAGCACATTGTAGGACGGCTTCTACACTTTCCAAACATGTCTGTCTTATTCTGTATTGCAGCTCCATGTTCATGAAAAGTCGTGTTTTATTCTTAAGCAAATTAGCTGAAAAAGTCTTTATGGACACGTTGTCTGCAGCGGCCTCCACCTGAAGCCGCCTCCTGCTGTTCTGGGTGCAGCCTGACGTCATCAGACATGTGCAGTACAGTCAGGAGTGCGCTTGTCATGGTCATCCAGACGATGAGTGCAGGGCGGGAGATGTCACTCAGGTAATGGGGAGCAGAGCTGGGCGGCAGATACAGCAGAGACCAAAGCCCCAGCACAAGAAGAAACAACCCTAAAGCCCTTTTCAGCTCATCTGAATTAGAATAAAATCCTGATCCTCGTGAAAATGGAGCTGCAATGCAGAATAAGAGACATCTTTGGAAAGTGTAGACGCTTGGGGGTTTTTGTTAGGCTCCTGGCTGACATAACAACCCATTGTCCCCCGCAATCACATCACGGGGGGGGGGGGGGAATGGAAGGTGGGATGAAACTACAAACCCCATAGATGCTGTGGTCACTAGTGACTGCGGCATCTAAGGGGTTACAAGGCCGTGGACAGTTTTATCACTATCCAAGGTCATTGCAGCACTAAACACATGATCACACATAAGCAGAAACCCCAATGGATATCACCTGAATGGAGACCACTTTACCTACCATTGTGTAAATTGGGGTCTATGGGTCATTTTTATATACTATTTCTCACAATAGTCAGCCCACCCCTCTCATTATTGTAATTATTTCATTCTGTATTTTCAGGGGACAACACTAAAGAGCTCACCCTTTGATACAATGTACAGTAGTCAGTGTACAGATTGTATAACTGGGTAAATTTGATGAGCCATCAAAATAACTCAACACACAACCATTAATGTCTAAACCCCTGGCAACAAAAGTGAGTACACCCCTAAGTGACAATGGACAAATTGTGCCCCAAGTGTCAATAATGTGTGTGGCCACCATTATTTTCCAGCACTGCCTTAACCCTCTTAGGCATGGACTTCACTAGAGCGTCACAGGTTTCCACTAGAATCCTCTTCCACTCCTTCATGATGACATCACGGAGCTGGTGGATGTTAGAGATCTTGCGCTCCTCCACCTTCCGTTTGAGGATGTTCAATAGGGTTTAGGTCTGGAGACTTGCTTGGCCAGTCCAGCACCTTTACCCTCAGTGTCTTTAGCAAGGCGGTGGTCATCTTGGAGGTGTGTTTGGGACCGTTAACATGTTGGAATACTGCCCTGCGGCCCAGTTTCCGAAGGGAGGGGAACATGTTCTGCTTCAGTATGTCATAGTACATGTTGGCATTGATGATTCCCTTCATAAAATGTAGCTCCCCACCACTGGTAGCATTCATGCAGCCCCAAACCACGACACTCCCATCGCCAAGACACACTTGTCCTTGTACTTCCCACCTGGTTCCTGCCATACACGATTGACACCATCTGAACCGAATAAGTTTATCTTAGTCTCATCAGACCACAGGACAAGGTTCTAGTAATCCATGTCCTTAGTCTGCTTGTCTTCGGCTTTCTTGTGCATCATCTTTAGAAGAGACTTCCTTATGGGACAACACTGACAGGCTGACCCCCACCCCTTTAACCTCTGCAGCAATTCTGGCAGCACTCATACCTCTATTTTGTAAAGACAACCTCTGGATATACCACTTTGGTAGACCATGGCGAGGCCTGTTCAGAGTAGAACTTGTCTTGTTAAACAGCTGTAAGGTCTTGGCCACCGTGCTGCAGCTCAGTTTCAGGATGTTGGCAATCTTCTTATAGCCTAGGCCAGTGGTCACCAACTTTTTTTGTACCAAGGACCACTTTCATGTAGCGTGGCCCGGCGGGAGGCAGGGTTTTTGGTTACAGGGCAGGGTTGGGGCGATTTGGTGGATCATAAGAAAACACAATAGAATACATATTTAATGATTACATTTATACATTTCCTTATACTTTATTAAGGGAGAGCTCTCTCCTTATCATGCATAACGTATTGGGTATGGGTAGGACGGGGGCCCTCACTCAATTAGGGGTGATAAGGAAAGAGCTCCCTTCATAAAGTATAGCTAAGGCAGGGGAAGGCCATCACTCAGGGGGCACTATTACTATAATAGTGCACCCTATACAGCTAATATTACCTGTGTGGGGGGCGCTACTAGGGCACTATTACAGTAATAGTGGCCTAATAGTACTCCCCTACAGGTAATAGTCCCCCCTCCCCCCAATTACTGTTACTATAGTTACAATAACACTATATTTACCTGGCTGCTAATGCTGCTCTGAGTCCTGTTCTCGCACACATTCTGCTCCCCGGTCCCAGCAGCACCTTAGCAAAGGTTCTGGGACTAGAATAGAGGATGCATACATCCTGTATGTCAGAAGAGATCCCAGGAGCTGCATTAGTGACCTGGTAAGTGGAAAGTGATCTGCTGGTGTAGCCTACACCAGCAGATGACTCTCAATGGTACTTTGTATACTTACCAGATGTCGGCCTATGCTCATATGCTGCATGTTACACGCAGAATAAGAGCATCAGCTGAAACCTAGTAGCCTACAGAGGTCCCCAATGACCGAGCTGGCACGGTACCAAGTGATCCACAGCCCGATACTGGTCTGCGGCCCGATCATTGGGGACCTCTGGCCTAGGCCATCTTTATGTAGAGCAACAATTCTTGTTTTCAGATCCTCAGAGAGTTCTTTGCCATGAGGTGCCATGTTGAACTTCTAGTGACCAGTATGAGAGAGATGAGACACATATGTAAGACATCTGCCCCCCATTCACACCAGAGACCTTGTAACAAGAGTCATATGACACTGGGGAGGGAAAATGGCTAATTGGGCACAATTTGTCCATTGTCACTTAGGGGTGTACTCACTTTTGTTGCCAGGGGTTTAGACATTAATTGTTGTGTGTTGAGTGATTTTTGATGGCTCAACAAATGTACCCTGTTATACAATCTGTACACTGACTACTGTACATTGTATCTAAGTGTCAGATCTTCAGTGTTGTCCCAGGAAAATATAGAATGACATGTGACAGTAGGATCTGCACACACATCACACACATACAGGACATGTGACAGTAGGATCTGCACACACATACAGGACATGTGACAGTAGGATCTGCACACACATTACACACATACAGGACATGTGACAGTAGGATCTGCACACACATCACACACATACAGGACACGTGACAGTAGGATCTGCACACACATTACACACATACAGGACACGTGACAGTAGGATCTGCACACACATTACACACATACAGGACATGTGACAGTAGGATCCGCACACACATTACACACATACAGGACATGTGACAGTAGGATCTGCACACACATACAGGACATGTGACAGTAGGATCTGCACACACATTACACACATACAGGACATGTGACAGTAGGGATCTGCACACACATCACACACATACAGGACACGTGACAGTAGGATCTGCACACACATTACACACATACAGGACACGTGACAGTAGGATCTGCACACACATTACACACATACAGGACATGTGACAGTAGGATCCGCACACACATTACACACATACAGGACATGTGACAGTAGGATCTGCACACACTTACAGGACATGTGACAGTAGGATCCGCACACACATTACACACATACAGGACATGTGACAGTAGGGATCCGCACACACATCACACACATACAGGACATGTGACAGTAGGATCTGCACACACATTACACACATACAGGACACGTGACAGTAGGATCTGCACACACACCACACACATACAGGACACGTGACAGTAGGATCTGCACACACATTACACACAAAGGTGTGAAGGGCCCGCCCCATCACCCCACACATACAGGACATGTGACAGTAGGATCCGCACACACATTACACACATACAGGACATGTGACAGTAGGATCTGCACACACACCACACACATACAGGGCATGGGACAGTAGGATCTGCACACACATTACACACATACAGGACATGTGACAGTAGGATCTGCGCACACATTACACATACAGGACATGTGACAGTAGGATCTGCACACACATCACACACATACAGGACATGTGACAGTAGGATCCGCACACACATCACACACATACAGGACATGTGACAGTAGGATCTGCGCACACATTACACACATACAGGACATGTGACAGTAGGATCTGCGCACACATTACACATACAGGACATGTGACAGTAGGATCTGCACACACATCACACACATACAGGACATGTGACAGTAGGATCTGCACACACATCACACACATACAGGACATGTGACAGTAGGATCTGCACACACATCACACACATACAGGACATGTGACAGTAGGATCTGCGCACACATCACACACATACAGGACATGTGACAGTAGGATCTGCGCACACACATCACACACATACAGGACATGTGACAGTAGGATCTGCACACACATTACACACATACAGGACATGTGACAGTAGGATCTGCACACACATCACACACATACAGGACATGTGACAGTAGGATCTGCGCACACATTACACACATACAGGACATGTGACAGTAGGATCTGCGCACACATCACACATACAGGACATGTGACAGTAGGATCTGCACACACATCACACACATACAGGACATGTGACAGTAGGATCTGCACACACATTACACACATACAGGACATGTGACAGTAGGATCTGCACACACATCACACACATACAGGACATGTGACAGTAGGATCTGCACACACATCACACACATACAGGACATGTGACAGTAGGATCTGCACACACATATCACACACATACAGGACATGTGACAGTAGGATCTGCACACACATTACACACATAGGCATGTGACAGTAGGATCTGCACACACATTACACACATACAGGACACGTGACAGTAGGATCCGCCCCCACATTACACACATCAGGCATGTGACAGTAGGATCTGCACATACATCACACACATACAGGACACGTGACAGTAGGATCCGCACACACATTACACACATACAGGACATGTGACAGTAGGATCTGCACACACATCACACACATACAGGACATGTGACAGTAGGATCCGCACACACATTACACACATACAGGACATGTGACAGCAGGATCTGCGCCCATTACACACATACAGGACATGTGACAGTAGGGACCATAGACAGCTGTATACTGAGCGCTCACCTCTCCTCTCCAGATCTTCTCTCCCATTCTCCACATATTTCTTCAGGTATTCGATACACTCATTCTCCAGATAATTCTTGTATCTCTCCCCAGCTTGTACCTCTGGACTGTTCCATGTCTGTGCGGTGATCTGAGCCTGGGACACGGTGGGGATAAATATCCATGTCTGTGTGTCCAGGGACATGAACTCTCCGCCATCATAACCGTACTGACTGTATCCTGTAATACTACCGTCATCTCTCAGCTCACAGCCGGTCATTACTTGGACAGTATGGAAACCTGCAGACAGCACAGGAACATGTTACACAAAGCACATATATCATGTATGTACAAGTCATATGTGTGATATATAATATACATGGTGTGAGGTGCAGGTGTGTAACATATATGTATTATTATATAACACCGATCACTCACATGTATTATATATGATGTATAACATTGGTTACTCATGTATTTGTAAGGTGGTATGAATGCACATCTTGACCAGATAACTGCACACAGTGATAGCAGGGCTTAGTGAAAGATTGATAGATAGATTGATAGATAGATAGATAGATAGATAGATAGATAGATAGATAGATAGATAGATATAGATAGATAGATAGATAATTTGGTGTGTGGGAGAGTCTGATGATGCACCTTTGTGTTTTGCACTGTGGATTGTTTGCATTACACTATGTGGTGTTACATGAGATGTCACTTTCAGTAGATGCAGGTCATCGTATGGTCTGTTGTTATGGAAGATATAACGTACAATGAGATGGATTGGACTGGGGTGCCTAGGGCCCACCTGTACAATACATTCTGGGGGCCACTAATAAGCTACATGAAGATATTACCAGAAACTCATCCACATATATAAAAAATGTCCTCTACATAAATGTATTTTTCAGTAGCAGCTGCTGCCAGGCCCTTCCACTCCTCAGGTCCTGTCAGTAATCTGCCGCCGGCCTCTTGTCTTCAACTAGGGACCTCTTAGTTGTGAGTCAGTGACAGGTGTGTAACTAGCAATGACCGGGCCCCATAGAAAACTTTTGACTCACACACACACACACACACACACAATATAGTGCCCCCTTTGCTGCCACCCACGTGGTTTAACAGCTCCAATATGCTATATATATCCCCTTTCCTGTCCCCCACATTGTATAACACTCCCTTTACCAGTGCCCACACAGTATAAATTCCCTTTACTGGCCTCCACTCATTATAACACGCCCTTTACTGACCCCACATGGTATAAAGCCCCCATTACTGGGTCCTACACAGTATAAAGTCCTCCTAACGTACCCCATATTGCCTCCTTATTGGCCCCCATACAGTATGCTGGCTCTTTTACTCTCCTCCACAAAGTAAGTGTCCCCTTTACTGCTCCCCCCACATTATGTACAGCCCCATTATTGGCCCCCATGAAGTAAGTGCCCCATAGTGACATTAAGCCTCTACCTGCTGGATTACTATTTACTTATCTTTCCCTAATGCTGCCCACAGCCTCCTCCACTTCCTCATCAGCCTTTAGCCCTCCTGGAGTGGAGTTCCTGGAGACTGAAGGCAAGTGGAGGCAGCTGTGGGCAGGAGTGGGGATTGGTAACTAAATATCAGGTAAGCCTGCCATGGCGGTAATTCCACCACTGGCCAGGGATCTGTTCCCACATAGCAGCAGGCCTCAGGCAGCAGTAAGATGCTGCAAGATGATTGGTGAGTGGGGCCCCTGCAGTGTAATTAAGAAGGGGCCCAGGGAGGAGGGATACTGGTTGACCTGACTCTGCACTTAGATGTCCTCTCAGCCGCCCAATGTGTCTACACACATGAGTTAATTGTGTAGCATCTACCCAGTATATTATACTGACATACAGTGGGGAAAAAAAAGTATTTAGTCAGCCACCAATTGTGCAAGTTCTCCCACTTAAAAAGATGAGTCCGGCCTGTAATTGTCATCATAGGTAGACCTCAACTATCAGAGACAAAATGAGAAAACATATCTAGAAAATCACATTGTCTGATTTTTTTAAGAATTTACAGGTATTTGCAAATTATGGTGGAAAATAAGTATTTGGTCAAGAACAAAAGTTCATCTCAATACTTTGTTCTATATCCTTTGTTGGCAATGACAGAGGTCAAACGTTTTCTGTAAGTCTTCACAAGGTTGGCACACACTGTTGCTGGTATGTTGGCCCATTCCTCCATGCAGATCTCCTCTAGAGCAGGGATGTTTTGGGGCTGTCGCTGCGCAACACGGACTTTCAACTCCCTCCAAAGGTTTTCTATGGGGTTGAGATCTGGAGACTGGCTAGGCCACTCCAGGACCTTGAAATGCTTCTTACGAAGCCGCTCCTTCGTTGCTCTGGCAGTGTGCTTGGGATCATTGTCATGCTGAAAGACCCAGCCACATTTCATCTTCAATGTCCTTGCTGATGGAAGGAGGTTTGCACTCAAAATCTCACGATACATGGCCCCATTCATTCTTTCATGTACACGGATCAGTCATCCTGATCCCTTTGCAGAGAAACAGCCCCAAAGCATGATGTTGCCCCCCCATGCTTCACAGTAGGTATGGTGTTCTTTGGCTGCAACTCAGCATTCACTCTCCTCCAAACACCACGAGTTGTGTTTCTACCAAACAGTTCTACTTTGGTTTCATCTGACCATATGACATTCTCCCAATACTCTTCTGGAACATCCAAACGCTCTCTAGCAAACTTCAGACGGGCCCGGATATGTACTGGCTTAAGCAGGGGGACACGTCTGGCACTGCAGGATCTGAGTCCCTGGCGGCGTAGTGTGTTACTGACGGTAGCCTTTGTTACGTTAGTCCCAGCTTTCTGCAGGTCACTCACTAGGTCCCCCCGTGTGGTTCTGGGATTTTTGCTCACCGTTCTTGTGATCATTTTGACCCCACGGGGTGAGATCTTGCGTGGAGCCCCTGATGGAGGGAGATTATCAGTGGTCTTGTATGTCTTCCATTTTCTAATTATTGCTCCCACAGGTGATTTCTTCACACCAAGCTGCTTGCCTATTGCAGATTCAGTCTTCCCAGCCTGGTGCAGGGCTACCATTGTGTTTCTGGTCCTTCCACAGCTCTTTGGTCTTCACCATAGTGGAGTTTGGAGTGTGACTGTTTGAGGTTGTGGACAGGCGTCTTTTATACTGATAACAATGTCACACAGGAGCCATTACTACAGGTAATGAGTGGAGGACAGAGGAGCCTCTTAAAGAAGAAGTTACAGGTCTGTGAGAGCCAGAAATCTTGCTTGTTTGTAGGTGACCAAATACTTATTTTCCACCATCATTTACAAATAAATTCTTAAAAAATCAGACAATGTGATTTTCTGGATTTGTTTTCTCATTTTGTCTCTCATAGTTGAGGTCTACCTATGATGACAATTACAGGCCGGCCTCATCTTTTTAAGTGGGAGAACTTGCACAATTGGTGGCTGACTAAATACTTTTTTTCCCGACTGTATACACGGGTTGAAATGCTGTACGATGAGTAACTGTATGAAGTACAATGAGTGCCCTGAGCCATGCCAGGGTGAGGTAGGGGCCCATTACAGTATTCACCTGTGGACCAGTCTGAGTCTGGAAGCAAAGATGCATCTATGTGTGTTGCTCCCTCCTGATGTGAGCCACTGATGTCAGGCATCACCCAGAGTGGGAATGGTTCCATATTTAAGGGACCATTCCTGCATGTTAGGGGAGTGGTCAGGCTTGTCAGCTTGCAGGAGGATACATAAGAAAAAAGACAATGTGAGCAGTGTCACTCTGGGATGTTGCATGTTCAGCAACCAGAAGTAGTATGCAGTAAAGGGGGTAGCATGAACTTGTGCTCATCCCCCCTCATCTCCCGCCTAGTCAGCTGTAGCAGCATGGACTTGTGTTCATCCCCCTTCCCCTCATTTGTTATTTTTAGATTTTGCTTATCTTATGCCATATACCTCAATATTGTGTATATTATTGTGTATACTGTATATTTGTCTCACCTCTAGTCTGGTTGAAGCGGCTCATCGCTATCTTCACAATATCTTTGGCTACAGCCTCATTTTCTTTAGCTCTCTGTGTATTTTTCTCCCAGTATTCAGGATCCTCTTTCTCCATCCAGTGGACTCTTGGTCGGTATCTGCCACTGTCTGAGTTATAATTCACAATCTCCCGATCATCCACATATCCAACTATAGAGTACACAGGTAGTCCGGACCCTGGAGCTGAGACCACCGTGCGATAATACCGGAGAGTGTGACTGTCTGAGAGAGATATATACAGAGGGTTACATGTCACCAGATACATATACAGAGGGTTACATGTCACCAGATATATATACAGAGGGTTACATGTCACCAGATATATATATATATATATATATATACAGAGGGTTATATGTCACCAGATACATATACAGAGGGTTACATGTCACCAGATATATATACAGAGGGTTACATGTCACCAGATATATATACAGAGGGTTACATGTCACCAGATATATATATATATATATATATATATATATATATATACAGAGGGTTACATGTCACCAGATATATATATACAGAGGGTTACATGTCACCAGATATATATATATATATATATATATATATATATATATATATATATATATATTTTATATATTTTTTTCAGAGGGTTACATGTCACCAGATATATATATACAGAGGGTTACATGTCACCAGATATATATATATATATATATACAGAGGGTTACATGTCACCAGATATATATACAGAGGGTTACATGTCACCAGAGATATATATATATATATATATATATATATATATATATATATATATATCAGAGGGTTACATGTCACCAGATATATATATACAGAGGGTTACATGTCACCAGATATATATATATATATATATACAGAGGGTTACATGTCACCAGATATATATACAGAGGGTTACATGTCACCAGAGATATATATAGTATATATATATATATATATATATATATATATATATATATCAGAGGGTTACATGTCACCAGATATATATATACAGAGGGTTACATGTCACCAGATATATATATATATATATATATTCAGAGGGTTACATGTCACCAGATATATATATACAGAGGGTTACATGTCACCGAACCAAATATTTTTCAGAGGGTACTGTCCCAGATATATATATAATATATATATATATATATATATATATATACAGAGGGTTACATGTCACCAGATATATATATACAGAGGGTTACATGTCACCAGATATATATATATATATATATATATATATATATTCAGAGGGTTACATGTCACCAGATATATATATATATATATATCAGAGGGTTACATGTCACCAGATATATATATACAGAGGGTTATATATATATATATATATATATATATATATACAGAGGGTTACATGTCACCAGATATATATATACAGAGGGTTACATGTCACCAGATATATATATATATATATATATATATATATATATATACAGAGTGTTACATGTCACCAGATATATATATACAGAGGGTTACATGTCACCAGATATATATATATATATATATATATACAGAGGGTTACATGTCACCAGATATATATATACAGAGGGTTACATGTCACCAGATATATATACAGAGGGTTACATGTCACCAGATATATATACAGGGGTTATATATATATACAGAGGGTTACATGACACCAGATATATATATACAGAGGGTTACATGTCACCAGATATATATATATATACACACATACAGAGGGTTACATGTCACCAGATATATATACAGAGGGTTACATGTCACCAGATATATATATATACAGAGGGTTACATGTCACCAGATATATATATATATATATATATACAGAGGGTTACATGTCACCAGATATATATATACAGAGGGTTACATGTCACCAGATATATATATATATATATATATATATATATATATATATACAGAGGGTTACATGTCACCAGATATATATATACAGAGGGTTACATGTCACCAGATATATATATATATATATATACAGAGGGTTACATGTCACCAGATATATATACAGAGGGTTACATGTCACCAGAGATATATATATATATATATATATATATATATATATATATATATACAGAGGGTTACATGTCACCAGATATATATATACAGAGGGTTACATGTCACCAGATATATATATATATATATATACAGAGGGTTACATGTCACCAGATATATATACAGAGGGTTACATGTCACCAGAGATATATATATATATATATATATATATATATATATATATATAACAGAGGGTTACATGTCACCAGATATATATATACAGAGGGTTACATGTCACCAGATATATATATATATATATATACAGAGGGTTACATGTCACCAGATATATATATACAGAGGGTTACATGTCACCAGATATATATATACAGAGGGTTACATGTCACCAGATATATATATATATATATATATATATATATATATATACAGAGGGTTACATGTCACCAGATATATATATACAGAGGGTTACATGTCACCAGATATATATATATATATATATATATATATATATATATATACAGAGGGTTACATGTCACCAGATATATATATACAGAGGGTTACATGTCACCAGATATATATATATATATATATATACAGAGGGTTACATGTCACCAGATATATATATACAGAGGGTTACATGTCACCAGATATATATACAGAGGGTTACATGTCACCAGATATATATACAGAGGGTTACATGTCACCAGATATATATACAGAGGGTTACATGTCACCACATATATATATACAGAGGGTTACATGACACCAGATATATATATACAGAGGGTTACATGTCACCAGATATATATATATATACACACATACAGAGGGTTACATGTCACCAGATATATATACAGAGGGTTACATGTCACCAGATATATATATATATACAGAGGGTTACATGTCACCAGATATATATATATATATATATATATATATATATATGTACAGAGGGTTACATGTCACCAGATATATATATACAGAGGGTTACATGTCACCAGATATATATATACAGAGGGTTACATGTCACCAGATATATATATATATATATATACAGAGGGTTACATGTCACCAGATATATATACAGAGGGTTACATGTCACCAGATATATATACAGAGGGTTACATGTCACCAGATATATATACAGAGGGTTACATGTCACCAGATATATATATATATACAGAGGGTTATATGTCACCAGATACATATACAGAGGGTTACATGTCACCAGATATATATACAGAGGGTTACATGTCACCAGATATATATATATATATACACACATACAGAGGGTTACATGTCACCACATATATATACAGAGGGTTACATGTCACCAGATATATATACAGAGGGTTACATGTCACCAGAGATATATATATACAGAGGGATACATGTCACCACATATATATATATATATATATATATATATATATACAGAGGGTTACATGTCACCACATATATATATATATATATATATATATATATATATATACACATACAGAGGGTTACATGTCACCACATATATATACAGAGGGTTACATGTCACCAGATATATACTATAGAATGCCCCCTAACCCTAGGAGCTTGTGGCAAAATAGTAGGGGAATTTGGTTTACCCAATGTACTCCACACAGCTTAGTCACTTTTCATGTATAATGTATAATATGTATCATGTATTATGTATAATACACAACATACTCCATATATAATACATAATAATCATGTAATATCACATATAATAACTGACCAGAATACACGCCAGACACATGGAGGAGAAGTACAATGTATAATACACAACATACTACATATATAATACATAATAATCATGTAATATCACATATAATAACTGACCAGAACACACGGCAGACACATGGAGGAGAAGTACAATGTATAATACACAACATACTACATATATAATACATAATAATCATGTAATATCACATATAATAACTGACCAGAACACACGGCAGACACATGGAGGAGAAGTACAATGTATAATACACAACATACTACATATATAATACATAATAATCATGTAATATCACATATAATAACTGAGCAGAATACACGGCAGACACATGGAGAAGTACAATGTATAATACACAACATACTACATATATAATACATAATAATCATGTAATATCACATATAATAACTGACCAGAATACACGGCAGACACATGGAGGAGAAGTACAATGAGCGGGTACATCTTCCCCATCCTGGCCCTCATATATTGGGGGGCTCCGAGTGACAAGACAAATATAGATGTGAGATTCTCCCAGACTCTATAGAAGTGTAACAATGTAACTGTGTAGACTGGGGGCAGAGCTCTGCTCTGATTGGATGGGAGTTACAGTCTCCTCCAATAGGAAAATGACTCTCCTGCTGATCAGCAGTTACCGGGCAGATTAGGATGGAGATGTGAAAGTGAAAGGAACCTGAGAGATTGATAGAAAACTTGTGATACATCAGGGCGGGATAAGATGTAGTCACATAGTGAGTAAGACAGAGGCTCAAGAAGTTCCTCCTGGTTGTGTAGGGGCCAGGAACAATCTCCTCCTGGTAATAAGATAATAAAGCCTCTGAAACAATGTAGAGGGCTCGAACCAGTAAGAAATGTATAGACCTTAATATACCTAGTTCACCACTGAACAATCCTCCTAGTAGCCACAGAAGTGACGCTCGGTTCATACTTGCATGTGTGGTAACATATTATTATTATTATTATTATTATTATTATTATTATTATTATTATTATTATTATTATTATTATTATTATTATTATTATTATTATTATTATTATTACTACTATTGTTTGTTTATATAGCACCATTAATTCCATGGTGCTTTACACATGAAGTCTGACTCCATTGACTATAATGGGGTCTGTCAGATGTCTGTCCTGAAACCAGCGAACGACAATCCTCCGTGCAGGACATTTTCTTTTGACAATTATCAGCCAGACACTGTGATGGAGTCTCCAACACAGATGTGACCCTAGCCTTAAACATTTGTAGTGAATATATATTTAGCTCACCCTCAAGGTCTATTAAATTTTTAATACTTTTAATTTCACCATTCTAATATATGTACAGTACATAAATAAAATAAAGAATACAATGCTAAGGAATAATATAATGTCCCACAACTGATAATACGGCTAAATCTAATGGTGACTATTCTCTTCTTATTCTTCTACATCTCTCAGCAGTATTTGACACTGTTGACCATCAACTCCTTCTCACTATGCTCTGCTCTGTCGACTTCGCAGACACCGCTCTCTCCTGGTTCTCCTCTTATCTCTCAGACCACGCTTTCTGTGTATCATTTGCAGGCTCTGTCTCTTCCCCTCTTCCCTTTGCTGTTGGGGTGTTCCTCAGGTCTCGGTCCTCGGTCCCCTTCTATTCTCATTCTACACAGCACCTATTGGACAAGTCATCAGAAGATTTGTCTTTCAGTACCATCTTTATACTGTTGCATACCTCCCAACTGTCCCAAATTCGACAGGACAGTCCCGGATTGTGAGTCCTGTTCCGCGGTCCCGGTTGATGGGAGATATGTCCCGGATTCAACTCATCTGTGTCTGGAGAGGACACAGATGAGTTGAATACAGTGAAGAAGCAGGAGCCATCCTTGGATAGCTTCTGCTTCATCACTGGGACCTGTTGGCGCGATGTGATGACGTCACTCACATAGTACCTGCAGCTCCCTGAACAGTCCGGAGAGACCTCAGACATGCAGCAGGGGAGCAAGGAGAGGTAAGAATCAGTGTTTTTATTATGTTAAACTTTGGGGGCAAATGAAGGGGGAACATTAAACTGGGGGCAGATGAAAAGGGGCCCCCAATTTAGTGTCACCCTCCAGTTACCCCCACGGTTTAATATCCACCTCTAGTTGCCCCCAGTTGAATGTCCCCCTCTATTTGCCCCCAGTTTAATGTCCCGATCCAACTACCCCCACAGTTTAATGTCACCCCCCAGATGCCCCAGTTTAATGTCCCCCTCTAGTTTCCCCCAGTTTAAACTGGGGCACCAGGAGAGGGACTTCATACTGTGGGGTAATTGGAGAGGAACATTATAATGTGGAGGCATATAATGGGTGACTGTAGGGGCATTATACTATGAGGGGGCACATAGAAAAATTATTCAGAGTGGGCGGAGTCAAAGTGGGTGGAACTAAATGTGCCGTGACATGCATGGCAGGCCGCACATACTATCCCTCTTTCTTTCCTTTGAAAGTTGGGAGGTATGCTGTTGACACCCAACTATATACATCCCGTGACATCACCCCTGCACTAATACAGAACCCCAGTGACTGTCTCTCTGCTGTCTCAAATATCATGTCTTATATCTGAAACTGAATCTCACAGAATGAAGTATTGCTGTTTCCACCATCTAACAGACCTAACCTGGATATCTCCATTTCAGTCTGCGGTCTTACTATAACAGATAGACCATATGCCCACTGCCTTGAGGTTATGTTTGACTTAGACCTTTCCTTTACCCGCCATATCCAATTACTTGTATGCTCATGTCACCTGCACCTCAAAAACATCTCCAGAATCCGCCCTGTCACTACAGCAATGCCTCCGGTCTGTGCCGGTCACTACATTGGCTGCCTACACAATACAGAATACAATATAAACTTATCCCCCTCATCCACAAGGCTCTCCATAATGCTGCACCTCCCTACATTTCCTCCCTCATCTCTGTCTATCGCCCAACCCGTGCTCTCCGTTCACTCAATGACCTAAGACTAACATCCTCTATTATCAGAACCTCCCACGCTCATATACAAGACTTCTCCCGAGTTACACCACTTCTCTGGAATGCTCTATCCCAGACTATCAGATTAATCCCACAGCTTCAAGCGCAGACTAAAGACATATCTTATCAGACAGACCTATCACAATTCTAAATCCCTCTGCAGTTAGAACCCCTAAAACGTTCCCTCCTCTGTTCACGCTCCCGCATTACCTCACAGGATATGATGCCATATCGGACTGTAACTTTATATACTGTATCCAGGCACCATCTGCACAGTAAAGGACACGACTGGTGACGGCTCATACAGCTTTATGTGTAATGAAAACGTCCTTTATCACAAAAATGGCTGGACTACTGTATAAGCAATGCTACCTACGATGCCGCCTCTGCTACCTCCTGTGTTACCCCCTCTACCTCATAGATTGTAAGCTCTTGCGAGCAGGGCCCTCAGTCCCAGTGTGTGAATTGACTATTTCTCTGTAATGTATATTTTTTGTCTGTACTTGATATCATGTATCATTATTATTAATAATAAAAAGTAAAGTCCAAAGCTATAAGCAATATCTGATATAGGGACGTATAGCGGGACCCTCCCTATGTGTGCCCGCACTGGCCATGTGGTACATATACTACTGGTGTCTTCTTATATTGTAGAGAGACTTGTGGGCCCCCTCAGGCTCCAGGGCCCGGTAGCGATTGCTACCTCTGTACCCCATATAGCTACACCCCAATAACTAGCATTCCAAATTCAGTCCAACATAACGCTGTATTACAGTCTATCATCATTATTTAATGAATGTCCATTTCCAATTTACTATGGAATCTTCACATAGGACAATTTAGTTACTGTAACTTTCCACTGATGTGTGTCTGTTAGGATATATCTCTATGAGGATATATCTCTAGTCTATATTTACTGCCAAGTTCTTCTTTTCAATCCCTTAGAAATATTATCTTGAATCAGTTTGTTTAGTGGTAATAATAGTAGACCAATGGAGATGGTTAATATTGTTCCATGTACATGGGTCAGATGGGGTACTATATCTCCCTAGGGAGACTGCCCTTATAGGTCGCCTTGCAGTGTGTAGAGTCTAACAGATCACATATGCTCTAGAAAGAAATATACAAATAAGTTCTCCTTGAGGGAAGAAAAGAAAACTTGCCCTAGAGCCACCTATTGGAAGGTAACTGCCTATAGATCAATACCTGGTTTTCTAAGTAACCTAGAGACATTGTCCAACGTTGTCCAGGCTTTTATTTTTTATGGTCTATCCTCAGGACAGGTCATAAATATATGATTGATAGGGGGCCGGGCCGACAACCATGTCCCTGACCGATCTTCTGTATGGAGCCAGTGTCCTGTAATCAATACGGGGCCAGAAGCAGAAATCCCCATCCCTGTATAGCGGCCGGGCACTTTCACTGCAGCTCAGCTACTATTGACTTCAGTGGGTGCTGAGCTGCAGTTAAGGCGCTGGGCCGCTAGAGAATGGACAGAGCGTTCTGCTTCCGGTCCTGTATTGTGTACTGTACGGGCGCCGGAAGTGGCTCCGTACAGAAGATCAGTCTGGGGCCGGGTGATGGCTCCCCTATTGATCATATATTTATGGCCTATCCTGAGGATAAAAAAAAACATGGACAACCCCTTTAAAGCAAAACGAGAATATATCCTCCAAAAGGAAGAGAGACAAATGCACAAAGAGTTGTTTCGGGGGTTATTGCCCCTCATCAGTACAAAGCAGGGTACGGACTGGCTGGCTGGGTGAGAGGTCATAGACTTGGTCAGAATGTTCTTTTTTGCCCTTCGAAGTCTCCCCTAAGGAACCATAGTACCCTTTCACCCCACATCTATGACCTCTCACCCAGCCAGCAGTACCTTCTTCACACTGAAGAGAGGCAATAACCCAAAACAGCTGTTTGCACTTCTCGGCCTTTTGGCTAAGATCAAGTGTAGTATCTGTTCTTATCAGTAACAGCTAGTAGGTTGGTTCCGCCAGTGGGATTGACGACCCCACTGTAGGGAGCCAACTGAAGACTGCGAAAGTAGGCAGAGAACCACACCAGGGTTTGGCGTCTGCCCTGGGATCGAGGCCATTAGGCCGGGAATGCTTTTGAAGGTCTCAAAGTGCGAGTGCCTCTGGGGTTCGGTGGCCCCGGAGGTGCCTGAACTCACTGGGCGTGGGAAACCCACTGAGTATGGCACATTGCACACACACTTGAAACACTTTTGATTGCACCTACCCTGATGCTTGGTTTATCCTTGCACGAGTAATTTTTATAGATCCGGCGGATAGACCGGGCCAGTACACTGGCACTCTATTCACTTATTTATTTATGATTTTTATATGTCACGTTTGTCACCTGTTTGTCACTTTGCTGTGGATGAAGGGGTGCGGAAACCCTTTTGGGTCCTACCCGTAGTCTAGGGGTTGGAGTGTGTGGCCTTCGGGTTCCCTCCTTCCTTGCTCTCCTGGTCTGTCTCTGCTTTTGCAGGCCCAGTAGTACTCTTGGGGTGGCAGCCCTTGAGGAGACTGATGCAAGTGGCTGGCTTGGTAGTACTCTTGGTGGTGGCAGCCCGGGAGGAAACCAAGCAAGATTCTGGCCTTTCTGTCTCGGCAGTTGGGTTAGTCTAGCCTCCTTACTCTTGGGCCTTTTGGCTCTGAGTTTGGGGACAGTTTCGGGAGACCCTTTCTCTTTTGAGATGGGTTTTGCGATAGACCGCATCCTTTGCACGTTTTTTCAGTGGCACCCCCACTTTTTTCCGTGCACTGGTGTTTCGTTGGCACAGTTTTGAGATCTTCGATTAAAAAAAAAAAAAAATTTACACAATTTCAAGCACTTAGCAATGGGAATTTGGATTGACAGCTTTTACTGTGCCCAGATTATAAGTGGTGAATAGGAAGCTAGTACATAGATAGGGAGGATCCCGCTATAAGTCCTTACACCAGATATTACTACTGTATCCTAGACTGTAATTTTTGTCATTATTGTGAGTTTTTGGGGATTTTATTATTCTACTTTATTATTCAATTTGTATCATATTCATTTTAATCTATTTTTTAAATTATTTTGCTATATTATTATGGTGATACATGATTCTTTTTACTCCACCTAATAAAATATTAAATATGTCATAGACCTTGAGAGCGAGCTTAGCACACTGAGGCAGCAACCTACTGGAGGCAATCTGGAGGATGGGAGTAGTTGTTGTTGTTGCAGTAGAACTTATCATGTAGCCAAAACTCTCACCTGTCTCTTTCAGACACCTCCTGAGTTGGTGCAGTGCTGTGGGGGCCAGCAGGGTACCTGACAGTATTGGTAGATTATATAGGGATGCTTCCTATGGTGGTCTTCAGCTTACTGAGCACAGTAGGTGTACCACTGAAGGATGGGATTGAGTTAGGTGGTAGTTCTCAGGACCCATACTCCCAATATCATAATCATCTTTGATACTAGGAGTCCCTCCTTTTTTTCAGTGCAGGACAGAAGAGCGTCGGGGAAGCAGGGACTCCTAGTATCATAGATGATTATGATATTGGGAGTATGGGTCCCGGCTCAGGGTTCGGTCCAGGAAATATGGCTGATATCCGGTCTGTATCTTCCAGGTAAAATCCGTCTATACGGCCTTATTGTAGATTATTTGTCACATGCTGCTATTAATGAACTAGCGCTCTTTACTAACCCCTCACATTCACTGACAGCTAGCCCCTGGCAATTTACAGTCGCAGCCTGGTGGATGAAATCCCATCTACTGCGGTGTAAAAAAAAAATCTACAACGTGTCAATTATTGCTGTGAGTTCTTTCCTGCGGATTCCAACCCTTGCATTGGGTGTACAGCATGTCGTGGATTCTGTCACACAGCACACTCTTGTGTTATTATATGATATTGCATTGAATACTATGGTATAAGCCATCTAGTTCTCTACATGGAAAACTATCTGTAAACTGTTAATGTAATTCTTTCACATTTTCAGTATTCTATTAGCACCGATGAATGTCTAAAAATGTAGCAAAGTTTAACCAGATGCCAACTGCCCATTGACTGTATACGTTCAGGTGGTCATCGTCTATCTCAGCAAGGATATACCTGTACGTCTTTGCAGATATCAGCAGCTGCACGAGATCATGCAGCTGCAGAATAAGGGAGGTGTTGTGTTATAACAGGCAGACATCCCAGAGAGAAGGCACATACAGTTCTTTTTTACTGTCCCTGCCTTCCTATTCACTGTATACACATAAGTGCTGTGTATACAGCTATGAGAACCGCCATGATGCGGCTATCCTTCCAGCCCGACAGTTATGTGATCTGCCGGAATTGGGAATTATAGAAGCTTCTGGGTCCTAGAGAACCCAGATCAGCTCTGCAGTCCAGGTCTGGAGGCTTCATTCCTCCTATAATGTATCAACTTGAGTTACAGGGAAAATCAGCCAAAAAAAGAGAAGAAGCGTCACCAAAGTAAAAATTATAGTAATGTAGAGGGAAAACCATAGCACTTTGTTCTATAAAAAAAAAAATGTGAAAAACAGATGTTTTTCCTTCTTTCTTGTTTTCAGTTTCTTGGATATAAAATAAGAAAAGAAAAAACATGTGGAAAATAAAAACCCACGTATCACCAAAAAAGGACACAAAAATATCTGAATAATTAAAAAAAAAAAATGTTCTGGGAAAATAGCCCAGTACTGAAGTGGTTAACATGACTCTTAAGGAATTAAAGGGATTATCTGGTTTCTAAAATTGATGGCCATTAATATATGATCTATGGGGCAACGCTGCAGTACCTACATTGGTCGCCCTCCCACACTGCCTTGGTACCGGTGATCTGCGAGGTGGTGGACCCCCCAAGATCTAATACTTATGGCCTATCCTAAGGATGGGTCATCAATCTTAAAAACCGGATAACCCTTTTAAGTAAACAGTCGTAGCCCACTTTAACTTGACTTTTTTCAGTGATTTTCTATGGCTTTTGTTGTGTTATATCACGCTGCAGGATGTAATCAGATTCAAGTTAGAGACTGATAAATTTGTATGGGATGTAAGAAAAACAGACTATTGAGCTGTCACTGAACCCTACCCAAAAATTAGTGTACTTATTGGGAACAGGACAATAGCAGGTACAGTAGGTCTTGTAGGATCTCTGCAGCCCTATAAATACTATGCTATAATCCATCCTTTCCATGTTTACCTAAGGGCCTGGGGTCGGCCGAGAACCCTAAAGTTAAAAAGTCTCCTAATTGATCAAAATTAATTCAGACTCTAGAAGACATTTTAGATCCTGACCCCACTGTGACAAGCCTGTGCTCCCTCATGGACTGATCAATTCATCCCACATAAGCTCAGCCTAGACTTTAGGGATGACAACCAGGAGCGGATTAAACAATTAAAGTGGCCCTAGGTTATAGTGTAAATTGGCAGAGGTTGGGGCCAGCATAAGGAGGTATGTAAGGGGATGTTTGGGTAAGATGCCTTCAATCATGAACCTCATGGGCTACTTTTGACTATGAGAGACTGTAACCATCCCGCTGCGCTCCTGTACTGGAACCATTAAACATTGCGCCTCCTGTTGGAATAAAGTTGAAATTCAAAGTTATAGCTACTCGTCTGTGTATTAAACAGTACTGTGCAAATGTTTTAGACAGGTTTGTAAAAATTACTGCCCAGTAAGAATGTTTTCAGGAATAGAAGGGTTAATAGTTTATTTTTGTGAATGAATAAAAGAGAAATGTAAATCCCATCAATATTTGGTGTGACCTTTGCCCTTTGCCATCCATTAATTCTTGGTACTTGCAGGCAGTTTTTGGTAGTTTTTAGTTGTTCCCGCCGCCATCTTGGAGAACTAAGCACAGATCTTCTGTGGATGTTGCTTGCTCCAATCCTTCTGTCTCTTCATGTCATCTCAGACAGACTGGAGGATGATGAGATCAGGGCTATATCTGTGGGGGCCGGATCATCACTTCCAGGACTCCTCCTCCAAAGGGCAAAGGTCACACCAAATATTGATGGGATTTACATTTCTCTTTTCTTTATTCACTTTATGTTGTTCATAGACAAACAATTATTATTAACCCTTCTATTTCTGTTTTCTGCACACCTGTCTAAAACTTTTGCACCGTTCTCTATCTATCTAAAATATATATCTAATATATACCTCCTGTACTGTATGTTCCAGGTTGTTCTTCAGTAGTAGATATATGTAAATACATGTAACTTCCACTCAGTGTTACTTCCTCTTCCTGCACAGAGATGTGCGGTTACTCTATAGCGCCGCCTATGTCTGTGATATCATCGTGTCATAATACACGGATTCTACAAATATTATTTATGTCTAATACCATAACAATAAGAATATTTTGCTTTAGTAAAGCCAGGGTTAAAGGATTAAGGCGAGACGTTATCTTATCCTGGCGGCGGTGTCTGGGATGGCTGCCATCTAGGATGTCCGCATGTTAATAAATATTTAGTATATAATAGTACGATAATAGCTGACATCGTCCTGTACGTCTATGTGGAAAGTGTTCACAGCCAGTGCGCAGAAGTGAGCGGTCCTGCAGCTGCTGGAGGCGCTATTATTACTGGAACATTACCTTTACTAGGATATCCCCAAAACCACTATGTACTACCATGAGTCTATAATTTTATGTAATACCTTAAGTCTTAAAGGGGTTGTTTCATGTTGCCAACCCCACTCATATACCCTACTAGAGGGATAATTCTGTGCCCTATGAGACAGAGTGAAGAACTGCTCTGTAATTCATTTCAATGAATGCTACATTTATGCTGCAGAAGGCAGTAAGTAGTCCTATAGTCGGACAACCCATTTTACAGATCCCTATGAATCTCAATGCATTGAGCTCCTCCTAGAGAAGACATCAGGCAAACACTATGGGGCAAATTTATTATGCAGATACCATTTTTAAGGCACATTTTTTAGTGCATTTTACACCCCTTTTCGATTCCCATTTGAACCTCTTGTCATGCACCAAATTTATTAAGAGTGTCTTTGGTGTCTTTGCTGCCAGCACTCAAAATATTAAGACCAGTGCCCCATACGCCAGTCTTAAGAAATTCCTTCCTATGCCTGTGTAACAGTGAGCACAAGAAGATGGTCATTGCTGGGCCCCCTTCCGTCAAGGGCCCTATAGAAGCCATGCTTACCTTTATGGTAGGTACTACACTGATACAAAATGTACACTTATAGACTTTGACTTATAATTTTTTCCATCTTTTCTCAAAAATTGGATTTTTTATAATAAAGCATTGTAGAATAATATAATAAAATACACAAAGAACAAAAATAATAAAATAATTTTGTGATTTTAAATTTCCAAAAAATATACAGATTAAAACATAAGGTTGTAACTATTGTTTGTTTATTCGGCTAGACGTTGCGGCTCATACATGATGCATATTCTGAATCCTAGGACTATGGGGGAAGATTTAGCAAAACTGTTGCAAGGGAAAATAGAGCAACCAATCAGATTTCAGATCTCATTTTTATAAGGTGCTTTGGACAACTAAAGTAGCAATCTAATTGGTTGCTTAGGGCACTTTTGCACCAGTTTTGGTAACTCTCACCCTACATGTCTTTATAAAGGGCTTGTGACATTGGTTTACTACTACTATCCCATAATGTTTCATACCAGTCAACTCTCCTGAAATGTTCGGGAGCCTCCCACAAAAAGGGGTGAACTCTCAGTGTACCAAAAAAGCTGGCAAATCTCCCAGGCCTGCTGGAATGTGGCTGGATCCACCAGTCTCTCTGTGATAATATATGTGATATGGGCACTTTATGTTCTGGTCACATCACAATTAAGGGGCGTGACTGGCACCTTTTGTGTCTACATCACAGAAAGCGGGCATGACACACAACAAAAGGGTTGTGTCACACTCCTAGGTTGGGTGGCTATAGTAAAAGGGGGCCTGATCATATGAAAATTTTCACAGCACACCAAGGGGCTCCCAGAGGTCAGGTTCTAAAAGTTGGCAAGTATGTAATATATTCTATGATCAAGTCTGTGGGGTTGGAGTATGTAGACTTGTTCAGAAAATGTTTTGACCAATCATGTTCATTGTTGTTCAGTGTATGGGAGGTCACATAAAAAAAAAAAAAAAAACAGATGTAAAGGAACTTTTAAGGTCACATGGACAAGGCCATGTTACAGCCCTGTTTTGCATGGAGCCATTATAGGGCATCTATAGATGTGCCGGGAGCCCTAATCAGGACATGCTCTATCAGATACCACATGTACAGAGCCATTCTAGGATAGAAGCACTTGGGGTCTTTGTGGCTCAGTGGTACAGAGTCCCTGCAGTTTAGTGGTAGAGATTCTCTGCAGCTCAGTGGTGCAGTCCCTGTAGTTCAGTGATACAGATTCCCTGCACTTCAGTGGTAAAGAGTCCCTGCACTTCAGTGGTAAAGAGTCCCTGCACTTCAGTGGTAAAGAGTCCCTGCACTTCAGTGGTATAAAGTCCCTGCAGTTCAGTGGTACAGAGTACCTTCAGCTTAGTGGTACAAAGCCCTGTGAAACTCAGGGTATAGGGTCCCTGCAATGCAGAGGTGCAGTCTCTGCAGCTCAGTGGTAAAGAGTCTGTGGTACCGAGTCAATAGTATGGAGTCACTTGGAACTGCATGTACTGCTGAGTTAAAAGTTCTGTATAGAGCAGGAAGTTTAATTAAATATAATGAGCAGCTATTTTGTTCTGCAGATATAACCATTATACTGTAAAAGAATATAATTTCATTATGTAAAAGAATGACGGTGGGCATCACTGAGAAAAGGGGCCCCATAACAGAATCAAACAGAATCTTACTACAGGCAATTGATTGATTGTACTAAGTGTTATCGACAATGTGCCCTGCCCGTATTAATCCCTTCCCAATTCTTGGGCATCAGCACTCAATTAGCTTCATCGGTTTTGGGATCCTACCAATGGCACAGTCTAATTATAGCGTGTGATTGGTGTTCTGTTACACGGGGTTACCAAATGCTTGAAAATATGACACTTGATTTTGAGTCTGTGTCCCATCATGACATTATAAGAAGCTGAAAGGTCTGGCACCAATGGATATCTGTAAAGGTTTTCTTCAAGTGTCCTGAGTGAAAGTTGATCCTCTAGATCGACGTGCTTTTCTCAGCATTCTGGAAATCTAAAAGTAAAAAATAAATATAATTCATAAATTTTGGGACCATTTTTGACGACATATTATTATGAGATATATTCACCACCCAAAGCCTCAAATACAGAATAAAGCTCTGCTCACACGGTCACTGGATTTCGTTCTGTTGGAAACCTGGTGGACTTACCATGACAGTGGGATCCATCACAATTGTCATGGCTACGTAAAGAGTGGAAGCTGAGACCGGGGGTTTCAAACTTGGGACAAACAATTAAACGGGTCCGTCACATCCCCAAATTGGAGGTGGAAAAAGTGTATGGATGACCTTCATATCTGCTCAGATGCTGCCCCCTGCAAATGGGGAAAGTGCTGCCAAGGCAAAATTCTCACCTTGCCTCGTGATACCTTAGTCATGACAGTAGTGTGAACAGAGGCTAACTTACTTAATGTATCTTCTACAGAAAAGGTAGATAAAACATGGTTGAATAAAAATTAATATCCAGATCATTTGGTCATTAGATTGATCAAGCTTACCGTTATGCAAAGTAGACATAGTAGACTGGTTCCAAAGGCAGTAAGAGCAGCCACCAGTATGATGAGCCAGATTTCGACAGGATGTTTAGTACAGGATGGACAGGTTTTATTTCTTGAACGTGTCCTTGAAGTTGTAACTGTACTAAAAGTAGTAGTGGTTGAGGTTGGTTGCGTACTAGATGCCATGGAATGGACAGAGGTTGTGCTGTATGTTGTTGTCTCAACAGGTGTTACAGGTGGTGGAACAGTTGTTGTCGGCTGTGTACTTGTTGTTGAAGGGGTGTCCATAGTACTGGTTGATGGCATTTTTGTAGAGGTTGTGACTGCTGTAGAGCTGATTGTTGTTGGAGATGTACTGGAAGTGGGCAAAGACGTAGATGTGGTACTGGTTGATGTTATCTCAGTAGTTGTTGGACTGGTTGTTGTAGAAGCAGAAGTACTGGTTGTAGTTGGTTCTGTGGTTGTTGCCATGGTTGTTGTGCTAAATGTTGTTGGTGTGGTATTTACAACGGTTGAATGGGGAGATGTAGAACTTGTTGAGGTTTCTTCTGTACTGGAGATTGGTGATTGAGTGCTGGTTATTGTTGATGGAAGAGTTGTACTTTCGGTTGTGAACTGAGTACTTACAGGTGTTGAAGGAACAGTTGATGAACCAACTGTAGTGAAACTTGTTGAGGTGTCTTCTGTACTGGACATTGTTGAGTGCGTGCTAGTAATCGTTGATGGTAGAGTTGTACTACCGGTTGTGAGCTGAGTACTTACAGGTGTCGAAGGAACAGTTGATGCACTCTTTGTTGCGAAACTGGACATTGTTGATTGTGTATTGGTAACTGTTGATGGCAGAGTTGTACTGCCTATTGTGAAATGAGTAGTTACAGGTGTTGAAGGTACAACTGAAGTACCGATTGTTGTGAAACTTTTTGTGGTTTCTTCTGTAATACTGGATGTTGATTCTGTAGTCGTAGCACTTTTTGTTGTTTGCTCGGTACTTATTGGTGTTGAGGGAACAGCTGAAGTGCTCCACGTTGTTACTTCTGTGTATATAGTTGTATGTAAAGGAGTAGTGTTGGTTGAGGTTTCTGTACTTATAGAAGTTGTTTCTGTTGTTTCCGGAGTAAAAGTTGAGGTTTGACTTGTTTCGGTTGAAGTAAATGTAGTTTGTGAGGTTGGTTCAGTACTGGTGACAGTAGTGGGGGTGGTGGTGGTGGTAGTAGTAGTGGTGGTGGTAGGAGGAGGAGTAGTGATTAATGTAATTGTAGGTGTAATTTGGATCTGAGTATGTAAATCACTGGTGTCATCGACATATCCTAATGATGGAAAACTAACTGTGCTGACGTCACTGTTAAGGGCATAGATATTAAAGGTGGCCCTTGTTGTGTTTGGGGTGCCAGGACTTATAGTTGTTCTCAAAACAGCAGAAGTGTTGACATAGATATCTGCTAAAAGATTTTCATTTCCCAGCTTAAATGAATACGTGGAGGTCATTGTGTGACTAAAAAATGTGACATTTATAGCCAGTACCAAATCCACGTTTTTAGCAACACATGGTCTACCATGACTGGTGCCAGCAGCCGCACTAGACGTATTGCTTGTACATTGCGGTATTGTGCCATTGTACTTGGCTATGATGTGAGATATAACGTTATTAGAAGATAGCATTTCCAGGGAAGTCTGATTAATTCTTGGATCAATTAAGTCATTCATTTTGGGTATATAGGCGTCAATAAGGATTAAGGTGGGCTCATTGTGAAATACTGTGGTATTCGTTGTACTGAGATTTTCAGGCCTTGCATTTTTTCCTAAAGAAACAAGAAAGAGAGTAAAAAAAGAAGTTACCAGTCTCTGTATACTCTTCCTCCTTCCCTACCAGGGTCCAAGCCCAACGGGGGAAATTTTGGTATCAATATCATTCAGTAGATGAATCCCTAGGCCCACAAGTTATTGAGTTGAATGCATTTTTCTTGTGTTTAACCTCACAACCTTCCCCATACCGTTTTACCCGTTAACCCTTACGTGATGTAGATCTTTTTAATTTTTATATTTTCGCTTTTTACTCCCTGCAAAGCCATAACTTTCTCAATTTTACATTTACCTAGTCAAACGAGGGCTTTATTTTTGCATGACAAGCTGTACTTTAAAATGGTACCATTTATTATTCTGTACAATGTACTGGGCAACAGGAAAAAAATTCAGAATGAGCTGGAATTGAGAAAAAAAACGCAGTACCGCCATTTTCTTATGGGTTTTGTTTTTACAGCTTCCACTCTGTGGTAAAAATTGATACCATGTTGAGGGATGTATGATGTTTTGATCGCTTTTTATTCCATTTTTTTAGGGAGGCAAATTGGTGAGAAAATGCCAAATCAGCCATATCCTGCTACGACATTTAGCGTATGGGACAAATATTTTTATATTTTAATAGTTTGGGCATTTTCGGACTTAGGGATGCCTAATGTGTTTAATGTATACTTTTATTTGTTTACATTTATATGTGATCTAGGGAAAGGGTGGGATTTAAACTTAGTTTTTTTAAAAAAAATTTTTTTATATTTTTTAAAACTTTTTTTTTTTTTTAACTTTTTTAGCCCCCTAGGGGGCTTGAACATGTGATCTTCAGATCACCTGTGCCATAGACTGCAACTCTACTGTACTGCAGTCTATGGCAGATTCGCTATGTATCTACTGAAGCCTTCTGCAATACTGATCACTGATCATCTCTGATCACGGAAATGCTGCTGGGTTCCTGCTCTATGAAACAGCACAGACCCGTCACAGAGCGGCCACAATAATTAGACGCGTGCGCCAGGATGTACAATACGTCCTGGTGCGCGTAAGGGTTAAAGGAAATGTGTCGCCAAAAAATGACCTTTTTTCAGTTTTACCTTAAAAAGATTTTTTAAGAATTTTTGTTGAGTTTTTTTTTTTTTAAATTATGTTTTTCTATATATCTATATTTTAAAAATTTCCAAAAAATCTTCTGATTCTGATCACTAAGCCAAATAATATGCTGAGACTTCCTGTAGATTTCTTTGCAGCAGTCACAATAGGTGATTTCACATCTTATCTACACTCCCCTCTGGGCAATGACCTCTGCAGAGGTCACAGAGCATGCCTAGAAAACTCTCCTATAGAAGTCATTGTGTCTATGGCCCTTGGTGCATCTACAGGAGATTGGAAGTCACAAACTATTTTAGGCTTAGTGGCAAGAATTGGAATTGCAAGATGTTTATGTTTTTATTAAGATAGATAATAAAATGGAAAATTAAAAACAACTTCACCAAAATTTCTTTAAAAATATGTTTAAAATGAAAACATGATTTACACATTAGTAATTTCCTGGCAACACATTACCTTTAAATCTCAGATATATTCTGGGTAAAAGACCCCTACCACCACCAAATTGATTCCGTAATCCCTTCAGACTAGTGACTTATTCTTTCTGGCTGGCCTTGTATATTTAGCAAGTTTAATACCATAAAATACTGGCAATAGTCCAAATTTATATAGAAGTTAATCGTAATCTATTAAATAACTTTTTTGAAAAAAATTGATCAATTAATCTCAACCAGTGTTAAAAAAGGAGAGAACCACAAAGACTCCACTATGAGCATCAAAAACCAAACCCAAGGGCAAAAAATGGAGGATGAATTATATTCAGCAAATAACATATATAATATTAAAGCTCTCATTCCCAAGGACCATAAAATGTGAACTTCATATGTTTTCAGAATTTTTAAATTACATTTATGTAGAAATAATCAATTCATTGTGGCAGCAGCAAATAATCTGGAGATATAGAGTTAAGTAATAGAAGTAGATTATAGTTGCCAGCTTTTACGTAACTAAAGCCGGACACAACATGAGAGAGTTGTAGGCAAAATTCTCGCTCAGACAACTGCTTTTATTTCCCATTTTATCCCTAAATATGTGAACTCAGATTGGCAATGCTAGAATTCAACAGGTTGGGTAATTATTTTTACCATTCGCAGTAAATCATTGGCCAATCCCGTCACAATAATCAGGTTTCAATCTACCGTCTATATAAGCTTCTGTAGACCAAGTCTTGGATTTAACTGTATCATGTTCCTTGCAGAACGTAATAGACATGACAATATTCTGTACACACAAAATGTCTCAAAAATATAATGTAACCCTAAAATATTATGTAAATAGAGGTGGAACCTGAATCTACGGGACCCCAATACAAATCCTTTAACTTGGACCACGACTGACTATGTGCCTTTTATAATAGTGGTGTGTTAGCGGGTTCTTTGGGCAGACACTGGACGATACTTGCACCCCTGCATTAGCTGTATAGTAGCTATATTTACTCTAAACAAAATTATTCCACTATATAGCATATAGCATGGATTAGTCTTCCCTAAGCAAAGCAACCCTACTCAAGCTAATGACATTGGAATACCCGCAAGGCTATACTGCCCATTAAAAGCACAGTGGAAGTACATTGACTGGCATGGACGCACCCCTGAGGACCTAAATCAAAGACCACATCCCATGGAACATCATCTTAATTTCTTTTTGATTTTCACTTGCCAAGTTTCCTAGCCATAGGAATTTATCGGAAGAAACAGATGTAAATTTCAATACTGCTTTAATATTGGAAGACCCTAATAGACCAAACAAATTATTCTCAATCCATGCAGATTATAATTCCAAGAAAACCAACATATATAAAATTTACACCGATAAATAAAACGTAAGACTATTCTGAAGACCAGTAGATAAGAAACCACCACTACGGGCCAACTAAAAAAGTTCACTAACCACCTATGAACCTGTATGGTTATCTCATGTTTTGGGTTTGACTTCTCCATTCCTTTCTCCTTCGTAAAAATTCTTAAAATTGAATTTCTTACCAATCATACACAAGGCCAATAAGATGAATATCCGGAGCCTTAGTCCCATGTCTTTCCTCCGTCCCCAACCAAGTCGAAAGCCACTAGGATATAGAGAACTGGTTGTGTATATACAGAGAAGGACGAAGGGTGGGTCTATTATTATTACATCCCTTATGAGAGACGCCTTTAGAAGGAGCATGTCTATGGGAGCACTTTCTATGAACAGCTGATAATCTCCGACCTCTGCCTGTATGTTCAGCAATTATTAACATCATTGTGTGGATAACCGCAAATATATGAAACCAATCTCCGGCAACGCTAGACGTAGAGAAGTACTGATGGGATCTATTATTATTAATGTGAATGTAACTTTTGTTTTAATGATGATTTATATCCCTAAAAGTCAAATAATGTCAGAAATATCAGGGTTTATCGGAATAGATATAAAAATTGTTCTAGAAGAATATTGGCAAGGCAAGTGGAAGACTAGAAGGAGATACGATACATAAAGGATCATATATTATATAAAAATAGGGTGAGATCTATGGAAACATTTCATGGAATATGGAAGCTGTAGATGGATTCTGTTGATTTTGATACAAATAGATTGATCGCTAGATACAAATTGATAAACTGACACATAGATATATAGAATAAGATATTCTATATAGGGCAAATCAATCTGAAAAAAACTATGTGCAATGTTCTCCTCAGTATATGGAGCTTCAAACAAGCTGGGGTGCCTCTGCATTGGGGCAATGAGGTAGGCTCCGGACAGCCGTTGTAACTTCCAGGTGTATACCCCTGTACCCCTTCACTCAGTCACTTACTTCTCATCAGGATAGGGGTGTATGGTATGGCGCAGCACATCCTCATGGTGCCAATCTACTGAGTCACTAATTCCTTTAAGCAATGTCAGATGGTGCTCGTGATGTTCCTTAGAATAAATTATTCAGACAATGTTGCGGAAACTGGAAACAACAGGATCATTGATCCCTTCTCATGGCAGAGGCCATCCAAAAATGTCATAGGGTACACTTGATGACATGTAACATTGTCTGGAGCAGACACCTATGAGACCTCTGAGATGCCAAGCACAGGAGACCGGGAGATCTTATTCAACATGTCAAAGAGCTGCAAAAAGGGCAAAATTACATGTGTATGATGTCACCGCCGCTCAGGAGTGCCTTATACTGAGGAGCACATTGTACATTGTTTCATTCCGATTGCTACGTCCTAGTGACACTTATTATAGAATATTTGGGACCGCTTTCCAGTGAATCTTCCTGTAGATGATCAGCCCTTTATTTGTGAGCCCAAAACCCATTCACAAGTGGATAGAAATTGTGGTGAATGTTGCAGTAATCCAGCCGGGATGATGGGTTAGGATTATAAAACTTTGATCTAATATTCGATTTATTGAGTTGTGAAACAGCAGTCAGAACAAACCCAATGATAAAAAGTCATGACCGGTATTCAGCAGCAATATCAATACTTTATTGTAAACATTTCATGGAAAAAGTCTGAACAAGACCGTATTATCATCGCCATGACTATTATCAGAGCCTCGACTCTTCATGGTCATAGCAAATTAACAAATAATGCATTTAAATAAGCAGTAAGAACATTGTCTTCATGTCTGTAGACTGGAGGAGAACATTTGGGATACTTGTGGGGTCGGGAAATTACTGTTGTTGGGCCCGGCAGCCAAGATTTTGTAGGTAGACATCACCGCTGCATTGGCTCTGTTTGTACTTTCTTGCACCACAACACATCTAATATAGAAGGATGGAAGAGAGAATTGTGGTCAGTGTGTTATATAATAGCAAATCTGATGCACTGGAGTAAAATGGGGAGAATCACGTAGCCAAATCTGCATGTAGTTACAAGGGCTCAGGGGAAATTCCTTTTCCAATTTTTACAAAAACCAGATAAGTCCTAAGTATCTAAAGGGGCCATCCCCCCTATTTATGGCTTCTCTAACCACTGGCATTCAGATGTAGACACTTCTCCAGACATTTCCGAGTGTACACATGATGACCAGTGGTCTATATAATATATAGGTGAGCTGGGTCTTCCCTTCTTAAAGGGGTCTTCTGAGTTATTTTTTTTTTTTATAATGTAAAAGTACTGCAGAGGGTGCCATTCTTCTGGCCTCCTCGTTGACATCACAGGCCCCAGGGGACTATACGGAGTGTGCCAACATCATGCTATTATGTTTCCGCAGCTTCCATGGACCTCTGCTTATTATACTCTGGGGTCTGAAGGGGCCTTAGAGTATAATAATAGCACTTCTGGCTGTCCAGTCCCAATCAAAGACAAATCCTTGCAGAAAGAAGCCTTACTAGGGCAAGGACATGTTATGGTGCCCTTGGAGCCCCGCTAAAGTTAGTCTAGTTCCTATGGCTATTATGTTAGGACACTCCCATTAAGAGATTTGCAAATAAGGGGTAGGGAGATTTAGCCCAAGGTAGAAAGTGGGAAACAAATACCGGGACATAGCCCAGCACCATAAATGGGGGTCCTTTTTAATCTTTACTTTGGGTTCCTCACTCTTCGATGTCCACCATTGCCTTATGGTAAAGGTGGATGTAACTAGCCAAAGCTGCCCATTGTACTGTAATATATGTAAATCAATATCAAGATAGTTCACACAGTTCATTGGGCTAGATAAACAATATATGTACAGAATTACTGTCTATGTGTTACTCACCATAATGAAGAAGCTTAATAGAATGATGGCCAGGACGATACTAAGCAAGACTATGACGGCAATCTGCCAGTCGCAAATTCTATTAGGGTCTGCGAAAGAGGAAAACACATTAATAGCAATTCTATCTATCTATCTATCTGAACCTTTTGTGTGGCTCTTGTTCCCATCCAGTATCCATCACCTATAGGCGCCAACACTTTAAACATAGGGGAAATAGTGACCAGACCATATGGCAGCAGGGATTCCCTGTCGGTAGGGGTGACAGCTGGAATATACAGAATATCCTCAGGATACACCTAGGTAGTGCTATATTGTGTGAAGGCTACTAAGGGAGCATTATAATGTCTGGGGTCACCAAGCTTACATTACAATTGTGGGAGCATTATACTGTGTGCGGACCACTAAGGGAGCACAGTAATGTGTGGGGGCCTCAAAGGGGGCATTTTACAGTTTAGGTGCCACTAAGAGTGCACTATATTGAGGGGGCCACTAAGGGGGCATTATACTGTATGGAGACCACTAAGGGGGCATTATACTGTGTGGAAATCATTAAGGGGCATTGTTTAGTGGGGGGTCAAAAAAGGACTAAGCGGGGTTATTGGGTACATGGGTGTAGTTGGGGTGTGGCTTAATAAAAAAAATTGCTGCATGCACTTCTTGTGTGTGTGTGTATGGGGAGGGTTCTTCTATTTTACACTGAGCCCACCAATATGTTAAAATGCCCCTGGGTGCCCATGTTAAAATATATGTACAGTAATGTATAAGTATTTTTACTGGATGCCTTGTTATAGAATAGTGCAGTCTACACCACATAGTTAATCCCTGGCATATTGTGCCCCACAGAGGGCAAAAGACTGGAGATACAGGAGGCTACGGGGCCATTTAATATATGTGTCAGGGGCTTTCCCGAGCGTATGGTAAATATACAGGGCAGAAAGAGTGTGAAAAGAGCCTATAGAACAAATAACTGTAAGTCTTATAGCATCCATGGAAACTATAACCATAGTTTAGATAAATCTGTAGGTAATGACTAGATTGATATCCATAGTAATGTTAATATAAGGTACATATAGTATATAAGGCACATATAGTACATATATTAAGTACAAGCTCTACTTACTGCCACGACACTGGCACAAGCCTCCTGCAAAGGATGAAATGGAAAGGACATTATTAGAGTTGATCATACAAATAAATATCCATCAAATAGAACTAGAATATTTACAAAAAAGCGCAAATGTGAACATAGCCTGAAGGAACCTGCAAGGAGGAACGGAAGTGGCTGGAAATCTATGAAATAAGTATATTTTTTAACTCATTCTTTGTCTATTTTGTAAAAAAATTTATCCCTGCGGACAATCTTTTTTGGGGTTGAAGTGGATTATGAAAACATGGCTGTATGCAGCGCCGCACATGTCCACTGGTTGTGTGTGGTATTGCAGCTCACTTCAATGACGATAGATTAGATATTAGAGTGATAGATACATAAATATATATTAGAATGATAAATAGATAGATAGATAGATAGATAGATATGACAATGTTTCATTGCTCACTTGGGATCGTATGCCGGACCCCTTAGGATTTGCACCCATTGACCGTGACAGGTTGTATTTTTGGTGCCGCTCTAGCCTATTTTTTATTTATAGATAGATAGATTGATATTAGAATGATTGATTGATAGGTAGATAGATAGATAGATAGATAGATAGATAGATAGATAGATAGATAGATAGAGTGAGTATATATTTTTACTACATCTGTCAAGTTAAGTTTGTAACCTCTAACAAACTCTGCTCTGCAACTTTTGACAAATTCTGTTCTGCTACATCTGACAACCTCTACACTTCTATATTACTTTCCTGTCCTTCTCTGACACATGCAACAACTTCAGCAGAATTCTACCATTACTTACTGAAGTTATCATCTTCCTAGGACCTACCTGTGATCTGGAGACAGATGAGGAGCACTATGGGGAGGTAGGAGGCCATTTTGAAGTGTGGTCCGATGTTATCTGTTTCTTTTTTAAGGAGCTTATAAATCTGTCGGCTCCTATATATCAGGTTCCGCCTCCCCTGAGGTCAGGCACAAACACGTTTCTCATCTCCCTTCGGATTTCCTAATCGCTTATGTTGTGATGACAAGAACGTGACATGTGATAGCAGCGACATTCCTGACATAGCCACCGGTCCCCCATCATCGCCCCACATTCCCAGCATGCTTTCCCCAATGAATCCCGTTTGATAACTTGCTCCGATGTCATTGTGCCAGTTGTAATTGATATAGTTTAGGTATCAATGATACTCCCTAATAGCTACATACAATATAATTATAGTTTGTTGTGAGATCCTATACTTAGTCTTGGGATGATAGATCACAGATTAATAACCAGGCTTAATAACTCACTGAATAATAGAATAAACAGAAAAACCTAATCTAACATCTAGTAACTCAGAAACTGTGTCAGACTCGATATTCTGTTCTCAGACATTATTACTTTCAGAACCATACAGACCCATTGATCCAATGCAACAAAGCAACATTACAAGGTGAACCATTGACCGGGCCCTGCTTAGACATTGTCTCATGCCTGATAAGGAGTTGTCCATCTCTCGATAAAATAGTCTTTTAAAAGAGAACCCCCGTAATGCACAAATGTAGGAGTCTGTCTACTGAAATGTTGGGATTCTATCTTACCCTGCTGAGCCATTGCAATGTAGCGTCAGTCTGCGGCCATAAACTGTCCGAAAATCTGAAGCTACTGTTTTTTCCTCACTGATCCACTGTGCTGCCCATGCTATGCCATGACCTCTTGAAGAATCACTTTCATGAGTTACTTTCCTTCTCATGTTGGAACACAATAAAATTTATAGCTAAATTAATTCCTTTGCTGACACACTCTTCTTCCTTACGTATTTACAGTCCTTACTGCTGATCTCCTGTTCTCTATCTGATCCACCACCATTCCACTGCTGATCCTCTCTCTTCCTCTGTCTCTTCCCTGCTGGTCCCCTGTTCTTCCCTGCTGATCTGTAGCTTATAATGTGATTCAGCGACTTCCTTCTGTCCTTTTCTTGAATGGATAATACGATCAGTTCATGTATCCAATGTACTGGCCCTATTAAAATAATAATGAACAATAGAACCCTGAATAACTAAAGGGGCATTCATTGCCATAGACACAGTCACCACACCCATTTATAAAAATCCAAGTAGGAGGGGAATCTAGCCACTTCCTCCATCTCTGTCACAATAAACTACCCCAGCAAGGATTCAGTATTTACTTAGGAACTGGCTATCAGGTAGAATGAAGTAAAAAGAGGAAAGATGGCACTGTGAGTGACCCGCTGACAACACAAAAAACTTAAAACTACTTCCTGTAATAGAAAAGGAAAGCAGAAGTATGGGGCCTAAGTGCCCAACTTTGGTTAGACAGAATGTGACCATGGGGGTCAGGTATCTGGGATGTCAGCCAAGGACAAGTGATAAATATCATTAGTGTTGATGTTCATCTAACATTCTGCCTCTTTTCCCTCACTATGTAGGACAGTTGCGGATTTAAGCATTATTCAAAGTGACCGCCCCCGAGGAGCAGATAGACATAGCAATGAGATAGCGGTCTACATATGGAGCTCACTTAGTTTTAAACACTTTCACTTTCCCTAACCAAACATCAATGTGGTGAAATATAGGGTTGCTACAGTAGTCAGATCCCTTCTGATGGCTTCCAGGTCTGCTATAGTAATATTGCTATTGAGGGCTGCCAGTGGCAGGACTCAATAGTAATACAGAAATTTTACCATAGACTACAATATAGTACTATTGCTGTCCATGGTATAAGTGATCAACTGATCACAGGATCAAGACCCTGATGGGGGAGGGGGGGGCTTAAAAAAATGTTAAATGGTATCTCTGAGATTGTACCGACCCACAGAATATAGGAAACATTATTTTATTGAACGCTTTAAAAACAGAACCCAGGAAAGAGCTTAAATTACAATTTTGAAAAAGGGAATTTTCAACCTATCATCATTCCTGTCCAAAAATATATGTGAGAACCTCTAAGGGAAAAATTGTAAGTGTAACAGATTTTATGACTGGTTTTTATAAACAGCGCTGCAGCTTGTAATTTGTTTTGCAGTAACTGAGGATCACCAGGAGATGGCGTCCACCATCTGCTTCGGTGATCACGGGCAGGTTACACATGACATCATCATAATGAAATACTTTAAAACGTTTTCAGGCGTTAATTTATTTACATTTTTTGGCATGGTAAATGTGACCTGTACAACAGCCCATTATCTCTGTAAGCGATCATTTACATTCAGGACATTGAAATGAGCTGAGGTCAGGTTTTCTCTTATTAATGCAAAGTGAAGTCCTAGTTATAGTGAACCTGAAGAAACTGGTAAAATCAATTATAAGTCATCAATATCAAATTCTTTATTTTATCTATCTCATATCTATCTATCTCATATCTATCTATCTATCTATCTATCTATCTCATCTATCTATCTATCTATCTCATATCTATCTATCTATCTATCTCTATCCATCTATCTATCTACCTATCTATCTATCTATCTCATTCTATCTCATATCTATCTATCTACCTATCTATCTCATCTATCTATCTCATATCTATCTATCTCATATCTATCTATCTACTCATATCTCTCTATCTCATATCTTCTATCTCTATCTATCTATCTATCTCATATCTATCTATCTATCTATCTATCTATCTATCTATGTCATATCTATCTATCTACTACCTATCTACTCATATCTACTATCTCAATCTATCTATCTCATCTATCTATCTATCTCAATCTATCTATCTATCTATTCATATCTATCTATCTCCATATCTCTCTATCTCATATCTATCTATCTCCTATCTATCTCACTATCTATCTATCTCATCTATCTATCTATCTCATATCTATCTATCTATCTATCTATGCTATCTATCTATCTATCTATCTACTATCTATCTATCTATCTATCTATCTATCTATCTATCTATCTATCTATCTATCTCATATCTATCTATCATCTATCTCATATCTATCTTTTATCTATCTCTCTGTCTATCTATGTCATATCTATCTATCTATCTATCTATCTGTCTATCTATGTCATATCTATCCCATTTGTCTCTGAATATGCATACAGCTCCTGCTAAGTAGCCCGGGCGCTTACTCATTAGCCTACCATGGAACGGACTTCCCTATGAGAGTATATACTACTAAGCAGGGTGGATATGATGTGAGCCCCTTCTATAAACTATCACTGCATATTTAGGTCAAGTATTTATCAGTGTTGTTAGAGAGAGTTTTTGTAACATCAGTCTTTGTCTTCTTACATCTTATGACACGACTCCCTCTTATCCATCACGCCTAGTTCTAATACATTGATTAATAACAATAAACTATTCCACCTGTCCTGCACTGTCCCTACTGAAGTGCACCCGACTCTTGTGACCACCACAAATCTTAAAGGGATTGTCCACTTACAGACCAATATTGTGAGACAAATGTTATTGTTTGTATAATAAAAAGTTGTACAATTTTCCAATATACTTTTCGTTTCAATTCCTCACCGTTTTCTAGATCTCTGCTTTCTGTCATTTATTCCGTTACTTCTAGTGGATAAAATTCTGACCATGGTCATGTGATTTACGGTCCATGGTCATGTGATATACAGGCCAGGGTCATGTGATGTACACACAGGTGCACAGCTCGTTACCAGGCAGATGTCTGATTACTGTGCTGTGACTATAATGAGCGGCACTTGTGTGTTCATCACATGACCATGGACCGTAAATCACATGACCATGGACCGTAAATCACATGACCATGGACCGTAAATCACATGACCATGGACAGAATATTATCCACTAGAAGTAACAGATTTATTTATCAGTAAATCTGACTATATTTCCAGGGTGTCCCCTGATTTACTAAATTTAACTTTTTAAAATTTTAAGTCTTATAAAATAGCAATTTTTTACATTTCTAATATAATACTTAACGACTTCCGTACCGCCCATAGACTATATACATCCAGAAGGTGGTTGTCAAGTTCTGCAAGGATGTACCGGTACGTCCAAGTAGAAATCAGCAGCTGTACGATTTTGGGAGCCGGCTGTAACTTCAGCCGGAGCTCCCAGAGAGAAGACAGGGGAGGTTTATTACCTTCCCTGCCTTCTCGATCGCTGTGTATACAGCGCTGAATGAGCACTGTATACAGCTCTATGGGTGCCGCCATCTTGTGGCTCCCCTCTGTCCCAGCGATCATGTGATCCACCAGGTGCAGCGTCTGTAAGAGCTGCTGGGTCCTAGAGGACTCAGATCCGCTCTATAGTATTGTTGAAATAACGTGCAGGAGGCTAAATGTACCAGCCCCAGTTACAGGGGAAATCAGCCTCCCCCACAAAAAAAAAGTAATCAGATGTCCCCAAAGGTCTATTATGACCTTATGGGGACACAATGTAAAAAAAAAATTAAAAGAAAAGTAAAAAAAAAAAGTAAGAATAAATTAATTAAAAAATAAATAAAATAATACACAAATATCTTTTTATAAAGTTTTTTAGTAGCACTTTGTGTTATTAAATAAAAAAAAAACAAAAAGTGAAAAACAGACCCGTTTTCCCTCCTCTTTTGTTTATATTTTCCCGGATATAAAAAAATTAAAACACATGCAAAAATAAAAACAACATAAAAATAAAGCCCTATGTGTCACCGAAAAAAGACGCTGAAATGAGTTGAATAACGCAAATGATAAAAATGTTACAGCCCTCAAAGCCGCACATAGAAAAAAACCCGAAAATGTGTCTGGTGTGGAAGGGGGGTAAAGCATCTGGCATGGAAGTGGTTAATCTTGCTATTTAGCGAGTAAAGTTATTTAGCATCATTGTCTGTACTTTTTTTTACTGTACAAATGTGTTTTCTATTGAATGCACTGCCTGTATCATCCAGCAGGTGGCGCTTAAGCAATATAAACCATTCTGACAATGACAAGGCAAGTGTTGTATACAGTATTTCGGGTATTAACCCCTTAATGACACGGGGTAGTTTGGGTTGTTAATACTTGGCAACATTTTTGATATTTTCCATTTCCACCTTCCAAAATTCAGAACTTTTTTATTTTTCTGTCGACATAGCTATGTGAGGGCTTATTCTTTATGTGACGAGTTGTACTTTCCATTGACACCATTTTGGGGTACATATAATGTTTTGATTTGCTTCTATTAGCGTTTCTGGGGGTCCATGTGAAAACCCCCACAATTCTATCATTTTTTGCACTTTGTTTTTACGGCGTTCCCTCTGCATTAATAATGACGTGGCAGCTTTGTCCAGCGGGTCATTACAATTACGGTGATACCAGATTTATATTGGTTTTATTACCTTTTATTGCGTTTACTAATAAAACGCCTTTTTTTTGGTAAATAAACTATTTGCCTGAGGTCATTGTATTCTGATGTCTGTAACTTTTTTCCTGTTTTGTTGACGGAGCTATGTGAGGGCTCCTTTTTTGTCGGGCAAGTTGTAGTTTTTATTGGACTTTATGATCACTTATTTATTGCTATTTTTTTGGGACGGTAAGGTGACCAAAATACATTAATTGTTCATTGCGGTGTATACTTTTATAGCATTCACCATACGGAATAAATAACATTATTTTTGGATAATGGATTTATATGCAAACGTCGATACCTAACATGTTTGTTTACATTAGGCATTTTTTTATATTCTATTTTTTTATTATTTATTTATTTTTCAATACTTTCTTTAAAACTTTTTTTTTTAAATTTTTTAACTTTTTAAAATATTTTTACTGTCCCATAAGGAGACTTGGCCCTGGGATTTCTTGATCCCCAGTTCAAAGTACAGAAATACGTTATTACATTACAGTACATTACACAGAGTAACTATGTGCAATAGGGAAAGGCAGCGAGGAGCCACCATTTTATTAATTCATTATTGATATGCTGGTTCTGGTGACACTAACCTATCTATCTGCAGGGCTGGGGTGATATGCTGGTTCTGGTGACACTAACCTATCTATCTGCAGGGGGGGGGGTGTGGGGGCTGGGACCCCACCCCCCCGGCGGGCTGGGGTGATATGCTGGTTCTGGTGACACTAACCTATCTATCTGCAGGGCTGGAGTGATATGCTGGTTCTGGTGACACTAACCTATCTATCTGCAGGGCTGGGGTGATATGCTGGGTCTGGTGACACTAACCTATCTATCTGCAGGGCTGGGGTGATATGCTGGTTCTGGTGACACTAACCTATCTGTCTGCCGGGCTGGGGTGATATTCTGGATCTGGTGACAACTCCCTTTAACATCCCACATGCAAAGTAAGGAACCTGTTGTTAAAATCTTGAAACCCACCACTGGTGCAATCCATTTCCATGTGACTGTGTCTTATACTGTAGCTTAATCCCATTGGAGAGGGGTGCAGTACTAGCTATAGCCACACAGAACTCCTTTGCTCTCTACATAAGTACTGACTGCTTTCAGCTGCCTCTAGAGGGCACTTTGAGTTTTCTGCTTACTCTTAGAGGCAGAACCTAATCATAAAGTAGCCAGTAAGCTTTCTTTTTCTGCTTTTGTCTTGTATATGTATGTCTATGCAGAGGGTTTGGAGCTCTGCATAAGAAAAATGGATCTTAATTACTTATCTTACTATTTTATGTCTAATAGCTTCATTTTCCTTTACAACCAACGTCACCCTTCTGCAGACTTCTCAGCTCACATCATCCATTGTCCTCTGCGGCTTCGGAGGTTGTACAGCGCAGGTTCTGTTGATTTCTTTTATGAAATGTTTACGTTTGCCCCATTCACAGTGCCGTAGGGTGCAGCACGCGGTAATCCACCAATGCCTCGTGACGCTCAATACCCCACCAGGGAAAAATTTTTTGAGCTGTTTCATTTTTTTGCTCAACATTAATTCAACGACATGCTAACAGGCCAGTTGGTTTCCTATGAAATGGCTGTGTCTGTGGATTTTATAGGGAGAGAAGATTGTGACGTCTAATCGGGACAGAGACTAATGGGAGTACTGTACATACTGTATATTACGTGTACGGCCCTATTGTATAAGCAATGGGAGATAAACTATAACTCCCAGAATGCAGTGCAGCAGAGAGCCTTGACTTACATTGGCAAACCTCTCAACCATTTTTCATGGGACTGTCCCGTAGAATGGACCTCAAAGTGGTTGGGGTATTCTCAAATATTTAGAGGGCTTCCCAGCTGTATCAGGGTGGAGCTTACAATATTCCACATGTGGTAATTCAGGGGCATTGGGAGGTACAGTATATATTTCTTTAGCTAAACGTATAGCACAGTCTGTCTTAAGGGCTTGCGGCCCCCGGTTATTTTTCATATGATGACCTATCGAGAGGATGGGTCATCACTTTCTTATACCTTATACCTGGATCCTGGAAACCACAGTGAAGGACAGAGCTGGAAGCAGCCTACAACTTGAGTAGAAGTAGAACTGCTTCTGACCCCGTCTTCTTGTAGCTTCCATTGCCCAGAGGCAACTGGATCAGCTGATCGGTGTGGGGTCCGGCTGTCAGACTCTCACTGATGCTGTGGACAAGTCATCCGTATAACTGGGGGGGGCCAGTAACCCCGTTTAATAAATGCATTAATGAAATAGATTGAAGAATCCTGATACATTTAGTACTTTAATCAATGTGTCACATTGGACATAATTTATTTTTACACTCTGCTTTTTAAAAAAAAATTCTCACATTTTTGGTTTTCGAGATTATAAATATACAACGAATTCCACCATTCTGAGTCGTACAGAGTATACTCTACATTTGCAGCACTTACTCAGATCAGCTTCTTCTCTAATGCCCTCCTAGTCAGTACAGAAAGTAAACTAAGACAAACTAGGCAAAATCATTGTTGGGATAAATAGGAAGGTGAGATAGACGACTACCTAGTTCTCTGCCATCTAATCTTCTATAAATACTTAAGGAATAAATTATAGGAAGATTATTATAACGTTTAATAGAAAAGAAGCTTCTTCAAGATTCCGACAGTACAGAAAAGTGACTGGTTGTCAATTCACAAATGTCACCTATTGACTATAAATGGTTTTCTCTTAGCAGGTGCTCTAAGCAACAAAGAGCAAACTCCATAGAAAACTATGACTTATACAAAGGATCCAAAAAATTTAGTGTCAAATATCCTTCTTAAACTTCACTGTTTCATTTTTGTTGAAATTTTGTGTCTCCAAGATCTCAAGATGTAGAATGTTCTTGATGTTACTTCTCATCTTCGATCAGTGTCAGTATAGTCTACGTCGCAGAGCAATCTGGAATGGAAAAGGAATAAAGTATAAGATAAATTCTGAGTAACCCTCACAAGAAAACTGTGCATGACCAGGAAGAAAAGATGGTGGAACTTTATTTTACCAGGAAGACAAATATTTTACAAAGAGTCCTAAAGTAGAATATAAAATACCGGGATACATTGACTACACATGTAGGGGAAAAACATCTTGTTAGGACCTTTCACCACCTTCATCAACTCCAATACAACAACTTTCAATACGCACCGCTCCACTGATTCTGGTGGAGTTGGAATTTTTTCTCTAGCCCCCACCATTCCTGAACAACCAATGCTTAGTTTGTTTCAGCCCAATTATACTCTCTACTGTCAGGTGGGCGGTCCTGGGCTGGAGCAGAAAGACCGGAACAGCCCACCTGACAGCAGAGAGTATAATTGCAGAACCTAACCGCAATGGTACGGTGTGGGCTAGAGAAAAAAATTCCAACTATGTCAGAATCTGTGAGGCAGCAGCTATTGAAGGATGCAAAGAGTTGTAGTTGGTGAAAAGTCCTCTTTCAATGGACTAGTTTTGCTCCTCCAAAAATTGGATGATTATAGCATACACTGCTGTTGAGACCACCAAAGATCAACTGTGATCTGTGGGGAAAGATGATGGTGCAGTATGTGGTCTCTGCTCTGCAGCACCACCACAGGAGAAATAAAGTATTACATGCTACCCTTTCAAATCAATAGGATGCCCAGGAAAGTAATGCATAAACAAACTAAGCCGTCTGTTTTACTGATGGCCATTCCGGTATCAACCCAGAATTTCCGAATACCATAACTGAAAATACTTTCCCTTTAACTAAACAATATTAAAGGGTTCACCTATCCATTGGAGAAATTCTAGATTGGATGGGCTCTAACTACTAAGATCTCCACCAATAAACAGAATGAATTATCTTGGTCTTCTATTGTCCCCAGCTAATAGACTACAGATAATGATATACACAGATATAAAAAAAATGTGACTTTCACGTGTGCAGCTGTTATAAAGTTACTGTATATCAGCAGGTCCAATCTATTTATGGTGGTCTATGGTACTGTATCCACCATTGTATCTGTCATTGGAGTAGAAGCAGCTGTTGGGGTGCACAAACACAATTAAAAAGACCTAGGAGTTGATGGGCAGGGTCAAGGCCCTTTACCAACCATCTTCCTTGCCAAGTCTGGTTCTTCCATTCTGCCTTGACCAGTCTTTTGTGTTACACACCTTAAATCACTATTAGCATGTAGTGTATATATTGCTCATTCTGGGAACTCGCATCTTGGGATATGAGGATCCCTTGATGGCTGGCTGGTGATTCTATACAGCAAATATTAGGTAAAACTCCTTGCACCCCTTAATAGGCACCACTTCACCTACTCTGCTGCAGTTGGTATTTTTTCTGTAGCCCCCACCGTTCCTGAGCAATCAGTACAGTTAGTTGAGCACTGTCACGTACTGTCAGGTGGGCAGTCCCTGGCTATCTGCTCCAGCTTAGGACCACCCACATGTCAACTGAGGGGCTAATTAGCATATTGGGTGCTGAAAATTACAGCAATGAATACACTGGAATAGTGGGGGCTACAGAACAAAACCTAACTGTGCTGGAATATGGTGGAAGGTCTTCCTTCACTTTTTCTATTGGATTCCATTGTGACTTACAGGATTACAACCCTAGGTACAACTTATTTTTCATAAGTCATTGTTTAATATTTAAAAATATATTTATTAAAATAAAAAAAAATCCATAAAACATTTTCCTTTCCAGTGACAAATCCTATCACTTACCATAATAGCAAAGATAAAGAACATGATGACCAATACCGAACCCACCAGGGCCAGACACACTATTCCCCATGTTGGGACGCCATCTATAGTAAAGAGGCAAAGACAAAGCTGTTATATTGTGTCCTATTTCAGTAATATACATGTTTTAGCATAAAGTGCTGTGTATGGAAGAGTCTTGTAAGGAAAGGTTTAATATACCAGGTCCAAAACTTAACCCGTATCAGCAATTCAGGACCATACCCAAGCTCAAACCAATATTTGTAACCACATTTTTGTTTTTGATAAGCTATGTTTTGGGTAATGTGTAATATTTTACCTCTATTGGTACCATTCAAAAAGTTTAATCTGTTTGATACATTAGTAGTGTAGATATTTGTGTGCCATGCGGGTATCAAAAACTGAGGAGGGCTATCAGAGGATGAACTGGCCTGGCATATTCTTATTGCCACTGATGATAGGGACCAATTCTTCTCTACTATCTCAAGGTGGTATAGTACAGACCACTATTACTCTTCATGACAAAGTGAGTAGGAGACGAACAAATTAATAGTAGAAGAGGAAGGAGAGGCAAAGATTATGAAGAATAGAAGAAAGAAATGAAAAAGAAGAAGTAGGAGAGTAAGGAATAGTAGTAGTAGAAGTAGTCGAAGAAGGAGTAGAAAAAAGGAGCAGTGTAAGAAAAAGAATGACTAGAAGTAGGAGTAGAAAAGGAAAAAGGAATAGTAGAAAAACAGTTGAAAAGAAGGAGAAGAAGTAATGAAGGAGGGAATAGAAAGCATAAAAAGAAAAAGTAGAAGATGGAATAGAAGAAGATGAAGAGAAAGACCTGAAAAAAGAAATAGAAGAATAAAAGAGCAGAAGAAAAGGATGAAAAGAAGGTATGGTGAATAAAGGAAGACATGAAAGAAGGAGAGGGAAAAGAAAGTTTAAAAAAAAAGAAGTATTAGTAGACGAGCAACAGATGAGGAAGGGATAGAAGAAGTAAGAAAAGTAAAAAATGGAGTAGAAGAAGAAAAATAATGAGTAGAAAAAGAGTAGTAGATATAGTAGAAGGTTTAGTCGAAGGAATAGGAGAAGGCATAGGAGCAGAAAAAATTGAAAAAAGGAGAAGGAGTAGCTGAAGAAAAGTAGTAGAAGATGACATATGAAAAAGTAAAATAAAAAGTAGCATTTTTGGCTCTGTCGTTACCTCACGGACTGACTTGGCTTGGACGTTCACCCCTGGTTTTGATCTGCTTTGTTAGGTATTGTGGGTTCTGGTTTGACTTCAGTTTGTGAAGCATTTATTTCTTATACCAGTTTCTGTGGTGATAACTTGGGCCGCAAATTCAACACAGGTCCATCTGGCCTCACCTCTGGCTCTGGTGAAAGTGTTTGGGTGTCTGGGATCTATCTCTCAGCACTATATAGTATTTAAACATCTAGTTCTACTGCTCTCTGTTATCAGCCAGTTCCTGCAATAGCTGATATTTGCTCCAGAGATTATATCATAACAATTCCCCTTTCTAGGCCTAGAAAGAACAGAGAAATAACTGGATAATTGACAAGTTACACTGACTCTTTTACTGTAACGCTATATAAAATCTTTTCAGCCCCTCCTACTCTATAAAATGCCGCCTGCAGATTACACAGCATTTTCATGGTGTTTCCCTTTATGGACTTCTTTATCCTCTTTATGCAGATTGTATTATGTAGATCGCTTTATACTGACATCACTATTAATAATCCTTTGCACTTTCACATGGACATTGATAATGATCATAATGAGCAAAGAACAAAAGAACATCTGATAAGGAGATTTATTATTCACATTCCTTTTGTCTATCACACCTTCAGATTTTGCATAATCTTTCAACTGAGTCTTTCTTATTATTCTTCCATTACATTACTATAGATTTGGTTGAGCAGAATTGCGAGAGATCCATGTGCTGAAAACATATTTTGGACCCACTGAAATCCTATTTACCTATACAGTCTTCTGAAATGGAGCCATTAATAACATCAGGAGATCCCAATTGCTGAATCTCATCCAATGTGGTTATGACTAGAGGTGGGCGAATCCCTTCAAGATTCGTTTCGCTTTGGGTTCAGTTGGCTCAGGTGCCAGATTTCTCAGGTCAAAAAAGTTCAGATAGAACGGGAAGTAAAATTATTATACTCTGCCATCTCTTCAGATCTCTTCAGAGTGTAAAAGGTAAAAAAAAAAAAAAAATTACACTCACCTTCCCTCACCTCTTGCGGCATCCGCCGATCTGTTTCTTCCTCCTCTGGGTGTGTGACAATTTAGAAGGGGACCAGTGTCGGCATCTGGCACTCGTCTGTGATGCCGCACCCCCTGGGGTTGCCGTTAAGGCCTGTGATTGACATGATGATGCTTAGCGTGCCCATGTCACTGGTGAGGCCCAATCATAGGCATCAGCTGCGACAGCAGGTGCGTGATGTCACGTGCCTGGAGGAGGAAGAAGCAGATCACTGGACCTCGTAAGGAGGCATGAAAGAGGTGAGGAAAGGTAAAAACCCCAACTGGTATAAGGTGCACCTGAATTATTTAGAGACTCGTGTGCAAGAGCCAAATTATTTTCAGCAAGACACTGGTATAGATTTCATGTATAACCCATGCCGGTTTCTGGAGTTATAATAAATTTGTCACTTTCCCTGCCTACCTTACTCTTTACCCTGGCCAAAAGCGGTGAGCAAGGCCCAGAACAAATCATGTGGTGTAAATTTGGTGCAAGAAAGGGTGCTAAAGATGCCCCACAATTACATCCATCTACTCCAGAAAACTAGCACAGAAGGGTTAATAAATTCCCACAGTGTGTTTTATGTTCAAAGTGATAAGGATTTGTGTATACTTACAATATGGGTAACACAGACATCCTGGAATACAGAGAAAAGAAGATATTATTCACAAGGTACAGTCACTAAGGAAGAATCTCTGAGATAACATAAGGAGTCTAAGAATGGGGCTGGGGAACCAGTTATACTGTACTTACACTCATTTGTGAGATAAGATTATAATAAGCCTGGGTGTATCTACTTGGCTATACTGTAAGTACGACGTCCACATATTTTATCTATATAGAAACCCACAGTAGGGTTATAGGGCCAGTATGTATGAATACACAACCATGACAATGACAAACATTTGTAATGTGCTTTTCTCACACAAAGGAGTGCAGGGAAGACATTGGTTGACGTACAGGCGCTCATCCCCAACACCCACTAGTTTCCAGATAGAACATATAAACTCCATGTAGAGTCAAACCCAGGACCCCATGGCTGTAAGGCAACCGTTCAGACCACTGAGTGGCTAATACCTAATATTCCTGGTGGTTGAAGGTAATTTACGGGTCCTTTGGTCTACGATAGCCTGGTATTTGGGGTGTTATGTTGTATATATTTGGTACTCTATGGTGGCTTAGAGATTGATGCATCCCTGTAGGTCTAGGGTAGAAGAGGCTAATGGAAATAATCCTGGTGGTCTAGGGTATAAAGGAGTTAGTTATATTGACTCTTATGGTTTAGGTGTAAATTGAGTTACTTGTAGTCTCCCTGGTGGTCTAGGATAGTAAAGGTGTCCATTGTTTGTACCAATGGGTTACTCGGATATTCTGGTTCACGTTTGGCCTCTCATGATCCTTCCCTGTTCTGGACTATGTGGTCATCATACCACAACCACACTATAATTGATAAGAACACGTCAGTCATAGAAGTGGGTGGAGCCACTTTACCATTTGAACTCTTGGCCCCCTGATGTCCCTATCCCTGGCATTGTATTTCTTTGACCGTTTGTCTATCCCTCCATTTTTAAGTAATGGAATATGAAATGCCATCTTTGGCTACAATGGCTACCTACTGGGACTAAATACAATCATGTGATCTGGGCTTTTCCTGGCACATGGCTACAAAACCAAAGAAGCCCTTCCATTTGCAAACATGGCACTGCTCAACACTGGAGAGAAGATAGTTGGAGTAGTAGTCAAAATTATGTTCTTGGAAATGTTTGTTAGACATTGGGTGGATCACTTGTAGGGTCTCATGGCCATGACAAGGCCTGTCTACAGTATATAGCAGATAGGACCCTGCATACTACTAGTTAAATATATCATATGTTCAGATAGAACAAGGACAACACCCATGTGTATTTTATAAGGAAGTTTTTTAATTCAAGGAATTAGCATTACTATTGAAGAATGGCTCATACTAAATAAAGTCCAAGGCTGAGGCCTAGCTGCTCATCCACATTCCAGGCATAACATTGACTTATACATTGCTGAAGGAATCAGGCCTCACCCTTGGCACAAACCTTAAATATTCTGGGCAAGGTGAATTTTAACACATAGTACTGAAATACAGGATTATATATACATACAGCATGACAATTAACCCTCAGAGAACCAATCTAATGGGTCTTTATGGACCTGGCATAGCAGTACTTGACTGGTTAGAAATATGAGGATACACCATTGACTTCTACAATGTGTACAATGCTAAATTATTGTCAACTAAGATAAATTCTTAAAAAAAAAAAAAAATCTCAATCTGTGTGCTTATGAGTCGACTATGTTATATACGTCGTGGCTTGCCTTGATACGAAGATAAAAGCTGGTTCTCATCCACTAAAGGTTGGACTGGATGGACCTATGTCTTCTTCCAACCTCATCTACTGTGTTACTATGTAAGTACAGAAAATAACTTGTGGGGACCTAAAAATATCAACTTCAAAAACTTAAGATGACCCTAAAATCCCACTATATAGATACACCCTTCTAAATAATCAAAGATCTAGTGTACGGAACTCACCGGTAAATTGGAGAGAGAAGATCAGGAGAAGCAGCAGGAGGTAGGACATTTTGGAAGAACTGCTTTCACTGTTGACATAGTCTTAGAAAAAATCTTTATATATGAGCGAGTACACCACACCTACTTTACTTAATAGAAACCAGTTCTGGGCCATGCCCTGAATTCACCCATTAACACAGAAAGGGCAACCTGGCAATCTTTTTACGTGGTACAGTCATCTTCATGGAGACTAATTTCATTACATTCCAGTAATAAATTGTTCAAAATTTTTATTTGGAAAGAAAATCCAATCTTGTAGCAACGCCCAGAAGAGCTAAGTTTGTGTCCTCTGAGAAGGTAACGTGTGTCTTCTGCAGAGGAGGCCACTGGAGAACTCTAGGACCTGGCCGGTTCTCTTCTATTCTCCCACGTCAATTGGTAAAATCACAGCCTGTATGGAGAACTGGGAAGAAGATCCAAATCCCCACATTCAACTGTATCCAGTGCTGGATAAAGTTGAAAGCTTTGGTGGTGATGGGGGCATTAGGTTCCTGTAGGGGGCCATTCTTTAGGTCACATTGAACCCGGGATGTGTCCCAGCGCAGGTGTTTCAATGACATCAATGTATTGTAATTTGCATTGGTTTTCTTATTCCAGAGGCCTCAGCAATGCCACTTGTTGGGTGACTGGGTGGAAAAAAGTGAGAAAACAGGTGAGTAAAGCTTTATTATTTTTTGAGAGGGGCAATGTAACTTCGAAGGGGCATTAAACCTATTAGACATCACAAAGATGAACATTTTTAACAGTCCACACACAATAAATTGCCCAACTATATTATTTTGTTATTTTCTAGTGGGTTCAAAAGGACACATTGTTACTGTGTAAGGGGCAAAACAAAGACATAATTATTAAGTAGGGGGCACAAAGGTTGTCATTGTTTTTGTGCATGGCCTAAGGGGGGACTATTTTAACACTCTCCCTTCACTAATCTTCTTATTTCATTGGGAGAGGGGTTTTAAAAATAGTGCCCACTCAACAGATGATTGGGCGCCATAGTAGGGTGGTCTCTGTTGTTTTACACAGCAGGGACCCAGCGGTAGTGCCTGTGATCAGAGCCGGGTCTGATCCCAGATGTTTCACCTTTCAGATTCCGTGGTCAGATGCAAACATGGTACCAGAGAGGTTGTATTACTTTCACTTACATTTTGCAGGACCATATGGGAGCGAGATTGCGGGAACAATTTGGGTTGACATAGTAGCCGGGAGTCTTCTGAAGTCTGCCAGTGCTAAGCCCTGATAAAGCCCTGATCAGTAACATAGCCAATTTTACATAGACTTCAATCTGGTATAAGTAATCTCCTGATTGCCAGATCAAGCCCCCTGGTGGAGGCAAAAAAAAAGTACAAAAAAAAAAAAATTAAAAATATAAAGATTTTAATCACCCTCCTTATCCTAGTTTACATGGTCTTTTTTACAGTGAGAGAACAGTCAGCGGTACTGCAGACTACACATATGATATGTCTACCCCTGAATGGTCAAAAAACAGCTGATCCTTGGCCATGAAAAATATGGCTGAGAATTGTCCATGGTTGTATGATCATAGCCTTACCATTTACCTTACCACTTCTGCTTCTCGCTCCATGTAAAGCAGACATTTCAGCAGTCCTATGTAAGTAAAGTTATAGGCAGTCAGGTCAGGGTAGCCATTATACTGTAGGTGCAGCAGCCGCCATCACACTTACCTGACTCCTCAATCTAGATGTTCACAGGATTTGGACACTCTCCAGAGGGGCCCAGGGCAAGTGGTGCCCCTGGTGTTCTGGTGTCCGCTGCTGCAGCCCTTTGGTTGCACACCGTGCACCCCACGTGACCACTGATGCCAATCAGCAGCCTCAGCAGTCACTGGAGAGGGACTAGGGATATATATGCACATGTGATACGTCTGCCCTGTTCCCACATTACGCCAGATGCAGATAATCTGTCACTTTGACCACAAAATGAATGCAGTACAAAGAAAACCTGTAAAAAAATGTTGATTTTTATTTTTTTTTACAATTTGTCCCACAGACCTCATCTCTCAAATGGCTATGTTAGCAAGAAACATAAAACTATACGGGTTTTGGAAGGTTGGGAGTAAATTATGAAAAAAAAATTAAAATTTACTTTGTCCTGAAAGGGTTAACAATGTGATGTTATTAGGATAGAAGTGCGTGTGGACACTTTGTGGTGCACTGTTACTGTTTGGGGCACAATATCCGGCACTACTATTATTGGTGTCGCTATATATTTGCCACTAATGTTTTCAGGAATTCTGTCCATGTGGAATGTTTTGTAGGAAAACTGAATTGATCAAGTTCAGTATTTGGAGGCACTGTGCAACACAACAGAGGCTAATGGAGAAGCAACAAACACAATAATGGGGGTAGTAGCTGGATGGGGAGTTTGTCTTAGGTTTTCTAAGGTGAGGAGGATAATAGAAAAGCTAGGAGCCAAAGATGTCTGTTTTGCAAACTGCAGAGCATCTGTGCAAATAGGAATCTACCATTATACGGCCACTGTAGTGGTGGTGGTAATATTGTTCTTTGTATAGCGTCTTTTACTCATTATTAGTATGGTGGTATTAGACAGATACTCCAGTGTTCAGTAGAACGGGGGACTGAAAGTTCCCCTAAGGTCTCCTTGTGAATGGGCCTCCAGTGTGTTGGCGTGACCAGGACTAAATTCACTTCTATGGGGCTGCAGATGTATTACAGTGCACTGACGCTCCATTCACGAGGAGGCCTTAGGTGGTCTTTTGGTCCCCTGTCCTCCTGATCACTGGATAGGGGATCAACCATAGTGGCACAACCCCTTTAATTCTGTATATTGACAGCAATAAACTATCATCCCTCCTATATCTGAAAGCATTCTTACTTTTCAGCATGCCGCCTGCCTAAAACTTTGGCACAGTCCTATATCCACAGGATAGATCATCAGCATCTGATCGGTGGGGCTCTTACACCTGGACTTCACACTGATCAGCTGATCTGGCTGCTTCTGGGCTACTGCTGTGAATGTGGCCAGAAGCAGGTCTGCTCCTGTACAAGTAATAGGGACAGACCTGTAGTACGTTGGCGCTACCGCCTTAGAGTGGACTGGGGTGCAGCTCTGCTTGTATTACTTGTATAAGAGCAGACCTGCTTCTGCCCACAGCCACAGCAGTAGCTTTCAGCACCCAGTTCTACCTGTTCATATGATTGGTGCAAGGTCCGTGCTTCCATTCCCTGCTGATCGGATATCGATGGCTTTCTCAATGGATAGATCATCACTATAAAAAATGCTGTCAGATCTTGTAAAACCCCTTTAAACAGCCTATTGCATAAAAATACTGAATGAAATCTCCATCTCCTCTATCCTATGCTGACCTTAGTTAGAAGAACTGATTGATTTGCATTGAACTGTATTTGCTTCCTAAAATATTGTAAGTAATGTCAATGAATGAATGAATGAGTGGGTAGCTTACAACTTTATATCTGCTGCCTTATGTATATTGCAGCGATATACAGTGCTATTAGGATTACATAGTAGAATACCGTATACAATGCTGATTATAATCAGAACAACACTAGTATATTATTGTAAGACTTTCTCCATTTATAATAACAGTCTATCTTATCTGAAAGATTACAGAGAGTAAAACATAACCCTGGGTGATAGTCCTGGATCGCAAGATGGAACATCTATAAAACTCAACTAATAATTAGGGAATGATAAGCGGTGTCACTATCTGAGAGAATTATGTATGCCGGGGCAAACAGACACCAGCACCTTCTGTACTGTGGGCCAAAGCCTGTCGCTTTCGCTGAGGGTCATTTTGCTATGGGGGCTGCTTTTCTATGCACACCGCTCTTCCTGGGGATGGAGTGATAAAGTTGTCTGATCGACAGAGTGTTATTCTGATCGTCAGATTGGAGTAAGGAAGGAATTTTTTCCCCTAAAATAAAGAAATTTGGTTTCTTCCTCAAGGGGTTTTTGCCTTTCTCTGGAAAAGAATTGCAGGATAATAGTCTGCACTAGGTGACATATATCTTTTTTTCAGACTTACACAGTACTTTACTATGTCACAACTTTCCATTACTAAGACCCCTTACAGATGACAGTGGCTGTGATCCGTGTGCTATCGGTGTATTCTTATCCTATTTTAAGGCCCTTGCTTCCGTGGCACCTATTCTTTTAATAATAATAATAATAATAGTCCTTTAATAGTCCCACAATGGGGAAATTCAGTGTGTTACAGCTGCAAAGATAAGCAGATACAAATACAAATACAACATGTACAGGAATGTTCCAAGGTGAGAGGCATTACTTTGATAGCCGACAGACAGATAGGAAGTAGCAGGGGGGGGGGGGGATTTAACAGGCAGAGAGATATTTCAGTTCTCTGTGTGTAATGATCTCCGCTTAGGTCGGTGTTGGTTGTACAGCCTAACCGCGGTGGGGAGGAAAGACTTCTGATAGCGCTCCTTCTCACACCTGGGGTGGAGCAGTCGGTCACTGACAGTACTGCTCAGCGCGATCACAGTCTCATGCATGGGATGGGACTTCTTCTTCCGCATGGAGCTCACCATGGACAGTATCCTTCTGTCACCCACCACCTGCACTGGGTCCAGTGGGCTCCCCAGGACAGAGCTGGCCTTTCTAATCAGCTTGTCAAGTTTATTTCTGTCCCTGGTTGATATACTGCTCCCCCAGCAGGCCACTCCAAAGAAGATGGCTGATGCCACTACCAAGTTGAAGAAAGTTCTAAGAAGTGCCCCCCGGATTCCAAAGGCTCTCAGCTTCCTAAGCAGGTAGAGCCTGCTGTGGCCCTTCCTGTACAGGGCCTCCATATGATCTGCCCAGTCCAGCTTATTATTAAGGAGCAAACCCAGGTACTTATAGGTGTTCACAATCTCGATGCCCATCCCCAGGATGTCCACTGGTTTAGGAGGGCTTCTACCTTTGCGGAAGTCCACCACCATCTCCTTGGTCTTCCCCACGTTAATCTTCAGGTGGTTCCGGTGGCACCAGTCCACAAAATCCTGGTTCAGTTCTCTGTACTCCCTGTCATCATCATCTGTGATGAGACCCACTATTGCAGAGTCGTCAGAATACTTCTGTAGGTAGCAGCTGGATGAGTTGCACCTAAAATCTGCAGTGTACAGTGTGAAGAGGAAAGGGGCGAGAACCGTACCCTGAGGTGCCCCCGTATTACAGATCACGGTACCTGACACACAGTCTTGGGCTCTCACGTATTGAGGTCGATTTGTGAGGTAGTCTAGGATCCAGTTGGAGAGGTGGTGGTCCACTCCAGCAAGGCCCAGCTTGTCCCTCAATAACCTGGGCTGTATGGTGTTAAAAGCACTGGAGAAGTCAAAGAACATTATTCTCACTGTGTTCCCTGGTTTCTCCAGGTGAGACAGAGCCCTGTGCAGAAGATGGATGATGGCATCATCTACCCCAATGCCCGGCCGATAAGCAAACTGGAGGGGGTCCATAGCGGGGATCACTAGAGGGCGGAGATGTGTGAGAACCAATCTCTCCAAGATCTTCATCAGGTGGGATGTCAGTGCTACAGGTCTGTAGTCGTTGAGGTCCATAGGGTGGGGTTTCTTTGGAACTGGTACCACACAAGAAGATTTCTATAATTCAGGGACTATTTCCTGCCTCAGGCTCATATTATACATATATGTAATTATACCACACAGCTGGTCCCCGCAAGTCTTAATTAGCCTTGCACTGATGTCATCTGGCCCTGCGGCTTTCCTCGCCTTGATCTTTTTCATCTCCTTCCTCACCTGGGCCCGTGTGAAAGTCAGACTGTGGCCAGATAAAGACGGATTTCTGGATTTACTGGTCTGTTGGGAAGTGGCCGCATGGGGTGGGAGGAGCTGGTGTGTGATCAAATCTGTTGAAGAATAGGTTTAGTTCATTAAGCCAATTAACATCTGCCTCAATCTGGCAGACAGACTGTTTATGACCTGAAATTGACTTAAGCCCCTCCCAGACCCCCCTTATGTCTTTTCTTTCCATTTGCTTTTCCATTTTTTCTTTATAACTGGCTTTTCCTTGCCTGATTTGATGCCTCAGCTCCTTTTGTACTTCCCTCAACCCCTCCTTATCTCTTGTCCTGAATGCCATCTTTTTCTCCTTAAGTAGTGTTTTTATATCAGAGTTAATCCATGGTTTGTTGTTGGAGAAGCACCTCACCACTTTTGTGGGTACTGTGTTGTCCACACAAAAATTAATGTAGTCCGTTATGCAGTGTGAGAGTCCTTCTATATCTTCCCCATAAGAATCCTGCAGAACTTCCCATGCGGTTGTGTCAAAACAATCCCTCAGAGTCTCATCACTCTCCTCGGACCATATCTTCACTGTGCGGGTGACAGCTGGTTCTCTACGTACAAGTGGCTTGTACACAGGTCGGAGATGTACTAGGTTGTGATCCGATCTTCCCAGGGGCGGTAGGGCTGATGAGTTATATGCCTCCCTCGCGTTGGCAAAGAACAAGTCCAGTGTTTTGTTGTCTCTTGTGTGGCAGGTTACATACTGTGTGAAACTGGGCAGTGTGGATGATGGAGAGGCATGGTTGAAATCACCCGACAGAAGAAAGAGGGCCTGGGGATGTTTTAACTGTAAAAGGCTCAGCGTGGCTTGTAAGACCTCGCAGGCAGTGTCAGCTTTCGCAGAGGGGGGGACATATGCAGCTATCACAATGACATGCGATAGTTCCCTTCGTAGGTAGAAAGGTCTCATGCTCACAGCTAATAGTTCAATGTCCTCACAGCAAGTTTGCTCCTTAATCACAATGTGCCTAGGATTACACCATCTATTATTCACAAACATTGCCAGCCCTCCTCCTTTCCTCTTACTGCTCTCCCTTGTCCTGTCTGCCCGAAGGAGTTTAAAACCATCCAAGGAGACCAGAGGGTCAGGAGTAACTTCAGTGAGCCAAGTCTCTGTAAGTAGCATCATGCTGCACGCCCGAAACTCCTGATGATGCCTGGTGAGCGCTGTTAGTTCATCCATCTTGTTTGCAAGAGATCTCACATTGCCCATGATGATGGAGGGAACAGCTGGTCGGTAACACCTCTTTTTAATCCTCTGAAGAGTACCAGCTCTGCATCTCCTCACCCGCTTTTTCTTTCTCCAAGCTCGCGGGGGATGTGTGACCAGATGGTATGCCGTCCTGCTGTGTCTCTGAGCTGCAGAATTTCCTCTCTTGTATAGACAAAGGAATTGTCTGCATACACAAAAGATCCTATTTTCAAGCAGAACAAAAAGACAGATAAAAAACAAAAAAAAAGTATCACAAGGGTCCAAGTCTTTGTGTGTGTTTCTTCATAGTGCAAAGTCCTTAAGTAGAGAGGTAAAAAACGAGACATAGAAAGAAAAATAAGATAGAGAGTCTCAGAGCTACTGTGACAGGCAGCCACTCCAGCGGCGCCATCTTGGAAAAAAAAAAATGAAAGGGGCCGCGGAAGCACGGCTCGTGCTTGTGCACGGGCGGCACAAGGGTGACATCCACGTGTCCCCCGTGTGCCGCCCGTGCCTTTAATTCATGGGCACGAAAAAGCACACAGTCATGTGCAACTGGCCTAAGGCAGTATCTTAGTGTTAGCCAGCAAAAAGGCAAACGCTAATCCCTCTTACTATTACCCCAGTACTCAACACACCAGAGGTACTGGGAAGAGTTGGGTACCATCAGACCAGGATCAGCAGATTTGATGGTCTAGAGTTGGAGCTGCCACAAGCTGGGATTTTTTAGGCTGGGAAATGCCAATGGACCTGATAATACTACCCCATGTCTGCTGGTTTTTTGTTTTAGCTGGTTATGAAAAAAGTTGGAGGACTCCAGAACATTTTTTTTTCAATTATTTATTGATTTATTTGTCTAAAAAAGCCCACAAGCCTCCCACTTTGTGGAGTTAATTTTACCCAAACCCCACCCACTTTGTAGTTGGCCACTAAACCTCAATATTTGTAATATTCACAACTCTTAAAAAAATCCTATATATACAGTAGCTGTGTCATTTATCAATACTACATTGTCAACTATATTGTCCTGGGTATCAAGTTGGCGTGGATTAGAAGTGGAAACTGCGGCAGGGAATTCCCAGGTCATAATCCGGAGAGTAGTTCTTGTTAGCAACAGCTGACATGCCCCTAGCTGGTGGCATTAGGATAAGGAAGACAATCGGAAGACAGAAAGTGTAGTAAGACATGCAGAGATCAGGGGTGATGTAGTTTAGGCAATATGGTAGACAGCCAGGCAGCAGACATAGTCAGAAAACAAGTCACAGATATTGCAGAATAGCAGAACATCTTTGCACAGTACAGGAACTTAAAAAGTTCTTATTGTTCAGTCCCAGAGTGAAGGTGGAAGGTCCTGTAAATAGACTAGGGGAGCAGGGGATATGATATGATAGAGCACTAAGGACTCCTAGCCGAGCATTGAGGAGACTGGGCAGAGTAGGGGAAATAAAGAATATAACGCTGTCCCTGGTAGCAGACCAGACACATATCTAGTAATAGGCTTTGATAGTTTCCTTCCCTTTCCTGTAAAATGCTATATTTGAAAAAAAATGACGGCCCCATGCTCTTGGCCGAGTATGCTTCTGATGTGGGGCTGAGTTTGCAGCAGAATGCACTCGGATGAGACTCTGATCACATTCTGTTATGTATTCACTTCTATGGGGCTTCCGATCCATTCTCCTACAATGACACATAGGATAGGACCTGCACCAAAATCATCCGTGGCATTGGAACAGAAGGGATCGAAAGCCCCATAGAAGTGAATGTATAACAGAATGTGATCAGAGTGTCATCCGACTGCATTCTGCACTCGTATATTTATATGTGAGAACGGTGTAATTCTTCATTTCCTCTGTAGAGGCGCTGCAGGGAAAGTAAACACTTGCTTCCAGGTTCCTACACAATTTACAGAAGTGTGGAACAATTATTAACCATCATACTCTCTTTCCCTCACCTCTCCTGGGCTTCTATGCTGTGTCTGGTGCCCATCCCACAGGCGATATGATGCAAGTAGGAAAATAATAACTATTTGCTTACTAGACACTTATACACTCATATTGTCCAATACAATCTTCAGGTTTTAGAGACTTGAGCTACTACTATTGCCCATCACATGGGTAATAGGCATATGAAGATAATGCTGACCCTTACCATTACAAAGGGAGTACACTATAGACAATGGCGACCAGCTCTCCTGCCCAACCACACAGCATAAGATGTAGCGGTTATACTTCATGGAAAGATACATTTGGCTCCAGAGTTTTCAGCACCAGTTTGACAGGGAACACACTTTCATATCATATCTTGTGCATGTTTAGATGTTGAAACTGGCCGCCTGCCACCTCCTCCATATGTGATTCTACACCAACACATAGAAGAAACCTGACCTCAAATATGTCGTGTCTTGGGGTGGCAGAAAGTGTTTTGGCACCCAATGCTAATGATGTTGACATGCACTCGATATTTGGCACAGTCACTGAGTACGCTATGTACATGTTAATCATTCATGACTACAGATCCTTAAATCTGAACAATGGAAAGCCAAAAAGTTGCAAATTCATGAGGATGGTTGTCAGATAAGAAACTTGATGAGCCGTCAAATTTAAAGTCCTGGAAAATCCCTTTAATCAACACCTATTTGGTATTCATGGGGTGGAGATTCACTTTACAGAGCAATTTAATGGATTTAGTGCCCTCTTTTTAGGTGCATTGCCTTTCCTGGGGGCACATGTATAGTCAGCAGGTTGGCTCTATCCTAATAGATACACACATGGTTCCCTAATCCATAAGCAGTGAGACATAAGTAACCAAACTGGGGTAGGGAGGGGTGACCAAGAACTACCCTTTTATCTTATAAAGGTTGAGAAAGTTCTGGGGGTATCAATTCTCATTGAGGAGATTGAACTAATTCATGGAGTCTTACAGGCAGTGCTTCATGGGAGAAGTATGCAAATGAGCTCTCCTCCAAAAGGAGAAAAACTGTCTCTTCAGTTCTCACTGACCCATAAAAGAATCCTAAGACTATGGCCAAAAACTATTTGCCACAGGATAGAACATGAGAGAGGGTATGATGAAGGACTCAGTGCTTGTTTGTCCTTATCCCATCTCCTCTGCAACAAAACATGACCCCAAAACTTGTTATTCCTCTATTTTTGGTAATATTGCAGTGCCCATAGGAAAGTGGAGCCTTGTGGCAGTTCTCATCGCCAATTGGGACCCAAGATGAGGCCAACCTGGGCTGAGTTCTTTCTTCTCCATGCCCCCTATAACAGCTGCCTGGTCTTCCTGTAAGGTTTGTACACCCTTGTTTCCAGCATGATGACCCAGTAATGGTGCTTTCCTAACAAATATATTCAGATACCAATTACAAAGCTAATATCTAGAATATGGTTATATATGGGTCAGTATAGGGTGCACATAAAGAGCAATTAGCTCCAGGTTCGGTATCCGGAATATAAGTGCCTGTTTGTGTTTTGGGAATGTCTATAAATGATGAAACCCAGGACAATATAATTAACCTCTACGTTATAATTGGCTGTGACTCAGTCCTCACAGTCTAATAATGGATTTGAATGTTCCGGCTCAGCAGCACCCCGTAATTGGGTTACTCATTACTAGCAGGAGGTTTTTAGGGTGAGATCACCCTACATGGACCTAATTTTACCTCTGTGCTTTAACCTCTTCACATTCTGTGCCCTAATTGTATGTAGGGTGAACTAAGTAATTCCCATAAGCCACCATACTGTTTGGGTACAATGTAGTGGTGACCAAGTTTCAGCAAAATATTTTGCCCTATGTCCAGAACTGTATTTTTTTTAGAGCCTTTGTGACAAAAATTTCAAGAAAGCGCCCTAAATATTAAATAAGCTGTGGAGGGTTCCTAGTAGGATTAGGTTCAATTATGAAAAATGTCACCAATTGCAGTGAATAACTATGAAAGGTTTAGGTGGAACCCTATGTAAGGACATGCTACATGGACAAAAGCTGGAAGACATATCGAAGGCCATGGACTTAAAAGGGGTGTACAAGACTAGATATCGATGGCCTATCATAATGATGGGTCATCAGTATCAGAATGGTGTAGGTCTGACACCTACCATCAGCTACCATGGACACTGCATCTGCTCAGATGACTCCGTTCACTCTGTTATAGCCATGTCTTGCTCTTGCAGCTCAGCTCCCATTTACTTGAATGTTAAATGCATGTCAGTACCCCAGTATGACCACTACACGATGCACGGAGCTGTCTATTTCTGGCTCCTTACATTGCGCAGACATGGTGGCGGAGGTTGCTGATCACTGGGGGTTCCGTGTGGCAGACCTTACTCCGATGTGATATTGATGACCTATCCTAAGCATAGGCTTTCAGTATCTAATTGTGGATTCCCATTTTGAGGTAAACTTTCCCCCTTCTCCACCCAGTGAGGAGTGCACTGTAGTTACTGTGTAAGCTGCACAGACAGCAGTCACATCTGTTCATTAGGGGGCGCTGTCTCTCTTACACTTGCCCATCGTTCCTGCTTCTAACACACCATCCTCTAGAACTGACTGTTCACTTGCTGTCATATATATATATATATATATATATATATAAGATATATATCTATATATATAGATATATATATCCCAACCTCTGGCAGGAGCCTTTATGACCATGTCATTCTCTTCACCAGTCAGTGGTTTTAATGTTATGGCTGATCGCTGTTAGACACGAGTAGTGCCTGCTTACAAAGAGACACTGAGACATTTATATACATGAAACACAAACACTCCTCCCTCCACATCATCCCTGTAATTTTCAGGGCATAAAATGTATCTTAGTCATTTACAATCACGCCCAGATAATAGACACATTCCTTGCTGACTGTACAGAAACAAGGGCAGCCGGTACCAATATCATGTATGGGACCCATGTCATTCACATTGCTTCCACTAGTTGTCAGTAGACAGCTGCACTGCTCTACATTGTATCCAGCAGTCTCTCGTTCCTGGAATTCTATTCATTGTGAAATTAAAGGGTTATCTGTGATGTTTATGACGATGACCTATGGGTAGAATCTAAGTACCCTCTCTGGTGCTGGTCACAATGTATCCAAGTGCTGGTCATAATGTATCCAAGTGCTGGTCACAATGTTTCCAAGCGCTGGTCACAATGTCACCTGCCACTATTCCAGGAAGAGAGGGCCTGCGCTTGCTCACCATCCTGCCTCTTGTAGTAAAGAATGACTATTCAGATACTTGGTGTAGGAGGATGGGGTCAACTAAAACTCTCCAACTTAAAGGGTTTTTACAGGAAAAATTATGTGAAATAATGATAACCATGACCTAGGAAAAAAAATAAAAGTTATACTCAAGCTAACCGATCTCCTGCTAGCCACATTCCGACACTGACTAGGTTCAACTGCCCTCTGTTTCCTAGAAATGCCTGGAATGGCCAATCAGCCCATGACTGCCAGCACCGGCAAACTGTCTTAGCTAGTGATTGGCTGAGCGGCATCTCCTGGATGTTTAGATACAAGGAAGTAAAGGACAGAGGGAACCTAGACTACTTTGGGACCCGATCCCTCCCCTCTTCACAAAGATGGTGGACCTGATTGATGGGAGAAGCAGTGGCCAGGGTTGTGGGCTGTGAGAGTACTTAGAAGGGCATACTTCATTCAGTTGGTGACTACTTACGTATATACTTATGTGTACATTGAACTTGTCTCATTATGGGCACTACATTTCCTATTGCATTCTGTGTATAGGACCACGTTATCTGGTGGATATTGAGTCTAGCTGGGCGATATAAGAGTGGCCCAGGCTGACTGTATGTCTTTGTACTTCCCATTTGCATTCTCACAGGACTGAAGCACTCCATACAAATTTGCCACCACTTTACAGTACAAGGAGACACCACGCATCAATTCGACACAAAAGGGTTAACACAACTAGTGATATTCATTCTTTGGGAAATGTGAGGAATGAGCAAAATAACAATCTTATTAAATTTTAGATTTAATCTACACAAAACATACAGTGCTTTAACAATGAAAAAGATGGAATAACAAAAAGACAGATACATACAAACAGTATAAAATAAAAAGGAATAACAGAGAACAGATGTGTTTGTTTAAGTCTAGCAGGGAACCTCAGCATAAGAAATGGACCGATCCCACACTAGATGTGGCAAAGAATCTGACACTGAAATCGTGAACCTCATCACATTTATGGACCCCTGACCCCCAAGCTACTTTCTGCAACCTCCCAACAATGATGTCATAATTTCCTTTAGATGAGCAAGTTCTCAGATGATCCGGTGTTGTAATGTCTGCGATGGTCTGTCCGCCTGACTAGCTAATTAGAGTGACCTTCTTTACTAAATGCACTTCCTGGGACTTATTAACTTCCTGTCTCTTGGCTTGTGTATTGAAATTTCCATATAAATTAGAGTTACTGACACAGTTAACTTAGACTTGGCACATACCAGTACACAAAGGCCAACTCTCCTAACTACACCCGTAACGGTAAGGAATTTTCCAAATAGACACATAACTCATAACACAATATATATACACGTTTCTTCATCATTGTTATATTGATATGCACTTGTGCAGATCTATCTATCTATCTATTTATCTATCTATTTATCTATCTCTTATCTATCTATCTATCTATCTATCAATCATTTTCTGGTTAATAGCCATCCATTACATCCCTGCCCTCTATGACCGAGCCATGTAGCCACAGCATCTAGAGGATCCTTCAATTAAGACACTTTCTTCTATCCGCGCCCTCTCTTGAGTTCAGCCCCTTTCGAGCTGCTCAGCCCTGATCAGGTCTTATGAGTTGCATTCTCTCTCATATATAAGTGTCAAGTAGCTCACCCTCTAAAGATATGACCTAGGCTTCACCTTCCCTTCTGAGCATTGTGAGCAGTGCTCCCTCCAGATCTTGAATCTCCTGCTCCAGATAGCACACTTAGGCGGAGCCCCCCAAATGTACCTAGGTGATGGAGCTCAGTCCTCCAGAGTGAAACTCCATAACTTATTCAAGGTTCACACCAGCGTTTGTAAGTCTAGAGATTGTAAGTCTCTTGGATATCTCTTGGGAATGTGCAGCTTTACAGACTGTTTGGGAGGAGGGATGGCGCATTACTGCTCAATGCATGGACTTCACCATCCCTTGCTCACCAGTTCTTTTCCTACACCATTCATGTGACATTCCAGAATATACATAGCGTAGATCAGTCGTCCTCTACATCATCAATGCTACTTGGGCATGTTATCTATCACTGTGGAGGGAATTAGAGCCGCCTCCTCCTTGCCTATGGTTGCCAAACTTAGGGAACTTATACACATCAATGATTTCACCACAAGCTTTCACCATACAATGGACAAATTCCATAAATCATGATGCATTTGTCCTTTTACTTTCGTTGAATGGTTCCTATTTCTCCTCATTTTCTCCCTGTTGGGATGGTTGGGGGTGGAAGGACCATGTGTCCCTCCTTTCCTCTCCCCTTTTCCTCTTCTACTTTTTCCTCCTTTACCTCTTTAGTCCTTTATGGCTTCTCTCTTTTATGGAATTTTCTTATTTTGATCCTATTAGTTCTTTGCCGCCATGTTAGTCTCCCCCAGTCCAGCTCTATCATTCTGGGTAGCTGATTTTCCCTTTTTAGATTTCTTTTACGATTCTGCTCCCTTCGGGGTCTGGTTGTTATTATATGCTTGTTCATATGTAATATATTTCCCCATGGTTGGACTATTAAAGGATTATTATTATTATTATATTGTTGGATAGGGGTCCTTCTTCCTGACCTTTATGCCCTGATGGACCATCCTCCATTGATATTGACCTATTTTATGGTATAAAAAAACCTTCCAAATAAAACATTTTTAAAAAAGTTTCCCTATTTAATACGATATTCACATTAGCAGGAGGCCATGCTGTAGCCTGACATGCGAGGATCTTGGTGTGTTTTTGTGTGGATACATTACTATGGCTGATTCACAATGATTCGGTTTTATTGGGTGTTCTGACAACCTATTAACAGCATTGAAGTCACCTGACAACATAATTCTAACCTTGCTCGGGATTTAGGATTCCGGGTGGTTTATGCTGTAAGAGAGTTCTATTTAAAGACTTGCCTTAACATCTAAAAAAAAATTTAACATTGTATTACTGTAATAGTTTTAACCAGCTCATAGAGAGATGATACAATGTACTGAGATAGAGGTCGCTGTACTATACACTACTATGTCTATTGTATCTATAGGAAAAGTCTTTCCTCGGCATTTAGGCTAAAAATTTTAAAACCAGAATTTCCACATTTTTTATTTTGTTTTTTGGAATAGATTTATTGGTTTATACTTTGCCTAAAAAAACTGAGTTGCCCACTAAAGGATCCTCCAGGGTTCTGCCATTATAAAGGTTGAATGGTAGACAACCCCATATAAAGATCACATGTTTTTTTTTCTTTCAGTCCTGCTAGTTTTAGAGGTCATGTAAGAAGGCAAACCTCTCAGGGTTTATTTCAGTAGACCTCCACTCTGAAGAGATCCGGGAGTATACAGTAATAGTGATAATAGTAATAGTGATAACTTCCAAATGTTTTGGGTTTGGATTAAGCTAAGCTTTTGGAAAATTTGGGTAAAATTTGGTTCAATCGAAACCAGTTAACTCATCTCTAGTCAGTAATAGTGATGAGTGAACCTCATAAGATTTGTCTCGTGATTATTCAGAAGGGAAGCCTGCAAGTTCCATTTTATCCAAACTGGAAGTGCTATTATTATACCCTGGGGTCTCCTCAGACCCCAGAGTATAGTAATCGGAGGCCCAGAAAAGGTGTGGAAACCTAATAAAAAGCTCTCATATTAACCTTTTTGTTGGGCTCCACTATGGCATCTGGTCTTTCCTGGTTGTCCCCTCCGACCTCCTTTGTGATGTCAATGTCCTCTGATCCAATTGGGTGTCAGTCACCATATGGAGGGGGGACTTCATGACTCCTATGTTACAGAGAAGGCCAGAATTGCCCGGGAAAGAAAACCAGATGCCACAGTGGAGTTCAGGAAAGGTGACCAAAGTTGAGTATGAATGTTTAATTTTTTTCATCCCTGGGATTCGTGGATGGGTAACCCCAAAAATTTTTGGTTGGGCTGAACCTGTCATTTTTTGGAAAATTTGTGACAAATTTAATTTTATTTAAAAGTAATTTTAATAAAAGATAATAAGCAAAAATATAAGTAGTCACTTATCTTCAGGTCGTGTATCTCGCTTTTGGGGGAGCTTCATCGCCATGTGTGTTGATGCCCCAAGACAAAGGCAAAGGCAATCCAAAGATAGAACTGAACCTATAGATGTCTGGGTTGTCTATTATTATAGGCACTGAGCCTATATACCCCCCCTAGACCCCTTCCCTAATGTGTTGCGCACTTGCCTTATGGTCACTGGATTTAATGCAATCGAAGGCCCTTGATATTCTTAGAAATGCATACAACAAAAACATTTTTTGGGATTCCCTCCCATGTAGAACTAAATTCTCTATTTATGATGAGTGTCCAAAAATGCAAAGATTTGTCTGCTGTCAGTTTTGTGTAAAGCAAGGACCGGCCTGTCCTGTTATATTGTAGACAAATATCCAGATCGGTGACTTCCACTAGACATGGATTAGGCTTATCTCTATGTTCATCATTAATACTTTATTTCCAGGATGGTCAGAAGATCAGTCTCACTGGAAAACTCGTTCCTCTGGAAATCAGAACCAATGTAAAAATATTCTGTCAAAAAGGGTGAAGGGTTTATGAGAACTCCTATCTCATAAAGGAAGTTAGTCATTGCCCAGAATTATTTTTTAATCCCCCATTATTAATTTGGGGTTAGGTTCTAATGACTGACATTCCTCCAGGTTTCAGTGTTCTCCAGTCAGTTCTGTATATAATGAGAGGGACATAAATGTGAGATATCAGACGGAGAACATCTACATCTAGGATCTACCAACTGAGGTCAATCACTGCCCTCCACCTGTGGACTATACCAGTATGGCTATGGGACGTTCTGTGTGCAAAGCTGGAGTGTGGCTTCTAGCTGCTTATATAATTCTTAGTCTACAGGGAGCAGGTCAGTCCAAGTCCATCTATCTATCTATCTATCTATCTATCTATCTATCTATCTATCTATGTATCTTCTTTATCTATGGCTATGGAACATTCAGTGTGGCAAGCTGGAGTGTAACTTTTAGCTGCGTATATGATACTGTGTCTACAGGCAGCAAATAAATCTATCTATCTATCTATCTATCTATCTATCTATCTATCTATCTATCTGTCTATGCATATTTCCTTCATCTTTCTAGCGTATCTGTGTCTAAGTTCAAAGCTGGAGTGTGGCTTCTAGGTTCTTATATAATACTCTACAGGAAGCAAGTCTTTCTTTCTTTCTTTCGTTCTTTCTTTTCTATTTTTGTGTCTATCTAAAATAAACCATCCAGGCAATAATGGTGAAAATTGGGGTACTTTGTTCACCCACAGCAATGTTTCAGCTCTAAATTTTAGAGCCTTTTTGGAGCCTTTTTTTGACTTGAAAAAGGCTCTACAATTTAGAACTGAAACGTTGTTATGGGTGAATGAAGAACCCCAATTATTTTTACCGTTGCTCTGGAGTGCTGTCAGGATGGTCTATTTAGAATTTAGAGGACCATCAGTGCAAGGCTAATTAAGACTTGCGGGGACCAGCTGTGTGGTATAATTACATATATGTATAATATGAGCCTGAGGCAGGAAATAGTCCCTGAATTATGGAAATCTTCTTGTGTGGTACCAGTTCCAAAGAAACCCCACCCTATGGACCTCAATGACTACAGACCTGTAGCACTGACATCCCACCTGATGAAGATCTTGGAGAGATTGGTTCTCACACATCTCCATCCTCTAGTGAGCCCCGCTATGGACCCTCTCCAGTTTGCTTATCGGCCGGGCATTGGGGTAGATGATGCCATCATCCATCTTCTGCACAGGGCTCTGTCTCACCTGGAGAAACCAGGGAACACGGTGAGAATAATGTTCTTTGATTTCTCCAGTGCTTTCAACACCATACAGCCCAGGTTATTGAGGGACAAGCTGGGCCTTGCTGGAGTGGACCACCACCTCTCCAACTGGATCCTAGACTACCTCACAAATCGACCTCAATACGTGAGAGCCCAAGACTTTGTGTCAGGTACCGTGATCTGTAATACGGAGACACCTCAGGGTACGGTTCTCGCCCCTTTCCTCTTCACACTGTACACTGCAGATTTTAGGTGCAACTCATCCAGCTGCTACCTACAGAAGTATTCTGACGACTCTGCAATAGTGGGTCTCATCACAGATGATGATGATAGGGAGTACAGAGAACTGAACCAGGATTTTGTGGACTGGTGCCACCGGAACCACCTGAAGATTAACGCGGGGAAGACCAAGGAGATGGTGGTGGACTTCCGTAAAGGCAGAAGCCCTCCTAAACCAGTGGACATCCTGGGGATGGGCATCGAGATTGTGAACACCTATAAGTACCTGGGTCTGCTCCTTAATAATAAGCTGGACTGGGCAGATCATATGGAGGTCCTGTACAGGAAGGGCCACAGCAGGCTCTACCTGCTTAGGAAGCTGAGAGCCTTTGGAATCCGGGGGGCACTTCTTAGAACTTTCTTCAACTCGGTAGTGGCATCAGCCATCTTCTTTGGAGTGGCCTGCTGGGGGAGCAGTATATCAACCAGGGACAGAAATAAACTTGACAAGCTGATTAGAAGGGCCAGCTCTGTCCTGGGGAGCCCACTGGACCCAGTGCAGGTGGTGGGTGACAGAAGGATACTGTCCGTGGTGAGCTCCATGCAGAAGAAGAAGTCCCATCCCATGCATGAGACTGTGATAGCGCTGGGCAGTACTGTCAGTGACCGACTGCTCCACCCTAGGTGTGAGAAGGAGCGCTATCGGAAGTCTTTCCTCCCCACCGCGGTTAGGCTGTACAACCAACACCGACCTAAGCGGAGATCATTACACACAGAGAACTGAAATATCTCTCTGCCTGTTAAATCCCCCCCTCCCCCCGCTACTTCCTATATGTCTGTCGGCTATCAAAGTAATGCCTCTTACCTTGGAATATTCCTGTACACTTTGTATTTGTATCTGCTTATCTTTGCTGCTGTAACACACTGAATTTCCCCATTGTGGGACTATTAAAGGACTATTATTATTATTATTAGAGTCCTAAGGTTGGCATCCTTTTGTCTTTTTTACCTTTTCAGTGCTGCCATTTTTTTAATCTGTCTATCTATCTATTGATCTATCTAAAACCAAAAATTCTGGAGAGGCACAATATAACTTCCTCTTCCAAGAGTGTGTACAGGGATCTAGAATTAAATCCCACATGTATAACCAACACAGAGCAGGCAACATGCCAAATGATGAACAAAATCAAAATGGATTTGGAATAAATCCACTTCTATCTATCTGTCTATCTCATATCTATCTATCTATCTATCTATCTATCTATCTATCTATCTATCTATCTCATATCTATCTATCTATCTATCTATCTATCTATCTCATATCTATCTATCTATCTATCTATCTATATATCTATCTATCTATTGGTCTATTATAAAGCCAAACAAATCCAATAATGTTTCTCTATTTTTCAATCCAGATGCTCAGACCAACACAACATCTACTGGTGAGTTTCAAGGGTTATACTGCATATTGTCAATCAGGTGCTCCAAAAGCCAGAAAATTGTGTATTAATTGAGACATTGTTACATGAAACAGGAACAAAATCTTCCCACTATCCACATCTTTGTCTCCTCCCCCGGTCAAACTTGATGGGTGGATGTATTTTTTCACTCATGTAGCTTATTATAAGCTATAGCAATACCTCCATACCTCCCCATTCCCCAAATATAGATATATGTGCGCAACAATATTTTTGAAAATTTCACAAGAGCTATAAATATTCCTATGCTCCCATTTAGCTATTCCTTCGTAAGACCAGTACTTTCAGAAGGATATTCAGTTTGATATAGAGGGAAGATCTATTATGTGACTAGTCCTATCTGTCCTTACCACCGATCCCTCAGCTGGGCTGTCTGTGTCGCCGGCTTTGCCTCGCTTTATAACATTCGCTTTCTGTTTTTTAGTCTCTGCTGTGCCCGGATGGGGAATCGCTCTCTTAGTATTGATGTCCATATTTCTTGCCGGAATCTTGTTCTGTGTCTGTTGTGCGGTAAGATCCCGATGATCTTTATATTTACAATTACAGATGAGCAAATTTGTGAAATCTCTCAAAAGAATGAATTTTCTATTACGGGGCTATATTTGTCTCATATGCAATATAGCAAAGTATGTCAGTCTCTATTTTTTATATTAAGAAAACAAAATATGACTTTGACCTTCCTTACCTTTCATCTTGGTTGGATATTTCCAGATATGTGAGCCCCAAGATGGCCTGATTTTCAAAACAACATGATTTTTGATATTCTATCACATGATGGATTTCTAAGTGTGGCCGCCCAATGGTTGTTTTGTGAATTGCATCCTGTTTTACTGGCACATAGTGATATTGTATTTGAATAGGTTTTATGATAAATTGAAGTCCTTAATCATGTTCAAGCTAAGCTAAGGGTGGACACATCTCTTATGCAATATAGCAAAATATGTCAGTCTCTATTTTTTTTTTATATTCAAACAAAATATGACTTTGACCTTCCTTACCTTTCACCTTGGTTGGATATTCACAAATTTTCCCAAATCTGTTCATATCTCTGTACAATAACTAGTTTCATGGGAATTTTTAACAGTCATTATTTTCTTGTTTTGTAGCCTTTTTGCTGCAGGCCTGGAGCTGATGGACAGCATGGATTATCCTCTACCTTCAATAGTCTGAAATGCTGGGAATGATAGACTTGAGATGTGTCTGGGGTTTGCTATATCTTTTATATATTATTATCTTTCTGCTGCTGTCATGGAAGTAGACTTCCAACATATTACATATTTGTCAATTGGGCATCATTTATTGGGAATACTTACTTAAACACAGACACAAAAACATTGGTCATCTGCAATGTCACACGCAAACTCATGATATTGGTGGTGTAGACCGTGGACCACCACTGGATCTTAAAATGAAAGAGCTCAATAGAAATCTCAAACCCCTTTGACACTGCTGAGAAGTTTCTGCTACTACAAGGTGTATCACAACAACACCATAAAATGTCTAATCTTTGCTTAGACTGTTTCATCCGATTTTCAATAAGACCCTCTCATATGTACTGTATCTATCAGAAGATCAATTTGATTCAATTTTGTTTTCAAATATAATTTATGACACTAGCAAAATTCTATTTTTTTTCTTGTAATACCATATCTGACCACAAGGGGTGCTATGAAGAGGAATCCAGTCTTTAAGCTGTACAGAGCACACCACCTTTGTTTATGCCAATAGGTATAGTACATCATTATATATAAAGGCTTATAGGGAAGGTGTCACCAGAAAATAGCCTATTGTTTATATCATGTTTTTATGTTAAACATATTTTTTTGGAATTTTTGATGATGTTTTTATTTTCTCAATTACTATATATATATATATATATATATATATATATATATATATATATTGTATAGATTCTAAAAAGCTTGCAATGCCAACTCTTGCCACTAAGCCTAAAATATTCTGTGACTTCCTGTTTTCTATATTAGGGCCATGGGCTATAGACACAATGGTCTGGAGCAGACCCTATTCACTTCTAGAGGTCACTGGGAGTAAAAAAGCAGTAAATTCACCTATTGTGACTGGTGGATTCTGTGTCTTATCTTCATGAAAGCTGCGATCATCAGTGTGCTGTAAGTGACTGCTGCAAAGAAATATCCTACAGAAAATAGGAAATCTCAGCAGATTATTTGCCCTAGTGGCCAGAGTCAGAAATGCAGGATTTAATTTATTTTTTTAATATAGATTATAACATGGAAAATTTTTACAAACATCACCAAAAATTCTATAAACATTTTTCCACGAGTAGATTGAGCTGGCTATGCAATTCCCTTGTAGTGTCTTCTGTGGACATTGTTCAGACTGTTGTTTTGGGTTCAGGTTACTATGGAATCTTTAATGTGACTGCTGCACTATTCTTGGTTATGTGAACAGAGCCATGGTGGTTATGAAGAGGGACCTCAATCTATGACGTCCTCGTATGCCAAAATGGACAGAGTTTTTCTAATGGGACACCCTTTTAATGTGCTGTGTATAAGGCCTCATGTGTGATGCTAATATGGTTCATGCCGTATCTGTACATCCATTTGTAGGGCCATCATCTGGACAAGTAAGAAAACATTCCCACCTTTGCCTTTTTATTTTCCTCCTTCCTTTCTCTTTTCCGTTTTCAGAATTTCCTTCGGCCCCAGAACATTGGCATTTGCGTTCCAGTTTTTGTAGCGACTTACTTTTACGGTGATATTATGGATGGTGATCATTGTACTCCTTCTAAACCTTTATTTATTACATTCTGCATGTATTGTATGTTACCACTATGATTATTTCGATATGTCCCTCCCCACCATCATGTTACTGCATAATAAACACAAGTCTATCAAGTGCTTGGAGTCAACTTTATTTGTAATTTTTTTTTTAATTTACACATTTTTGCTTGTTTGGCCTCAGTATTATTGGATGTATTTGTCAGGTTACTGGTGACTTGTGTATAAGGTCACCTTGTGAGAACATTGCTGAATTACTGACATACAAGATAAGATTAAAGAGGATATTGAGTTACAAAAACTTTTCAAAAACTTTGTGAACAGCTACAAAGAATGTCTCTCTGTCTGGAGGACTCATCCTTTCCATGCATTATATGGACAGCACTTTGACTTCAACAGACACCATGTAATCCCTAATTTCTCCTGTGGTGGCACTGTAGAGGAATTAGAAACTTCCTGCTTGGTATCTCCATGGATAACTATATACTATAATATATTTAATATTAATTTAATATTTAATAATATTTAATTATTATAAATACTTATATTAATTATAATTAATTATATTAATAAATACTTATATTCTAATGAAATGAATAATAATTTCATAATATATTGCATATGTTTTGTAATACTTGCATAACTCCTACATAATCCTCTGCACAGTCCATATTTACATTATTGCAGTGTTATGTTCCTAACCCTGTTCTTTCAGACCCAGTCCCTTGTGCACCCACATAGTATAATGCCCCCTTAGTGCCCCCGACGCTATAATACCCCTTAGTGACCTCACAGAGTACAATGTCCCTTAGTGTCTCTACACAGTATAATGCCCCTTAGTGTCCCTGCCAAGCATCATGCCCTCTTAATTTCCACACATACTATAATACCCCTTAGTAGTCCCACATAGTACAATGCCCCCTCAGTGGCTCACACAAAGTATAATGATCCCTCAGTGGCCCCATGTAGATTAATTCCCTCTCCGTATTGTCATATGGTATAATCCCCCCTTAGTGGACCTCCACACAGTGTGATGCCCTCCTATACAGTATAATGCCCCCTCATTCTCCCCCACATAGTATAATGCCCCCTCAGTCTCCCCCCGCAAAGTGTAATGCTCCATTAAGGCTTCCACACAGAAGTCATACCATACAAGAAAAAAAAAAAAAGTCATACTCCCCTAGCTCCCTTCCCTCAGGGCTGTCTGTAGGGTACCTTTGATTTGACGCTCATTGTTCCTCTCTGATGCAGACAGCACTAGCCACAGCCTAAATGGTGAGAAGGGGCCTGAAGACTCCTTATTCACCATTGTATTGCACGTGCACCATTTGCCCTATGGTTGCCCTGTGGCAGCTCTAGGAGGAATAACAGAGGAATGGCCCAATACAGAGTCCTAAGTAAATAGGCGCTAGATTTGATAGATCATGGGAAATGCAGTTATTAACTCTAACAGGCTTGTTGGGAAAAATTACAGATCCTCCTATGCTAAATGAAAGTCCATTTACCAGATTAAAGCGGAGCCATCGCCTCTCCTGACTTACATGTATTCGGAGACTTGGATTCCTCAGAATATAACACGTCTGGAGCATCTTTTTTGAAACTCTGTTGTTTTGTTCCTCTGTTATTCCTATTAGTAGTTTATGCATAAATTAGGAACTTGGCATTTCCATTCACCTTGTCAAAGGGACATGTCCAGCATTGGTTAGGCAGCAAACCAACAACTGGTAAGGTGACATGCACAAGACTGTATGCATGTCACCAGGCCGTGATCAAACTGCACAGATGGCAGATGGATGACATCCAATTGAAGGCTCCCAGGCTTGTCATTCATTTGATTCTATTACAGGCTGGGCAGTATCAGTATTTTTCAATACACTGCATTGCATTAGAATTGCAGTGTATTGATTTAGTGATCAGATGCCCTGACGTTCAAGACCCCTAGGGGATCTAAAAATAAAAGTAAAAAAAAACAAAGTAAAAAAAAATATTAAAAAATAAAAAGTATTAAAAATTCAAACCACCCCCTTTCCCTAGAACACATATAAAAGTACATAAATAAAGTTAGACCCATCCAAATTAGATATCCTGTATCCAAAAACGCCCAGTCTACAAACTTATAAAAATATTTTTGTAGCAGTAAAAAAAAAAAAAATCAAAAAATCTGAATCGCTGTTTTTTGCTATTTTGCCTCTTCTAAAAATGAATAAAATGTGATAAAACCATTAGACATTCCCCAAAATGGTATAAATAGTAAGTACATCTGGCCCCACAAAAACAGACGCCTTATTTGTCAGAATATAGTGACTCCAAAAATTATTATTTTTTTTTTTTTAAGTTTTGGAATTTTTTTAAGGGGTTAAACGTAAAAAAAAAAAAAACTATATAAATTTGTTATCCACAAAATCATACCGACCCAGAGAATACAGGTGAAATGTCATTTTGGCAGCCCAGTGAACGTCGTAAAAATTAAGCCCATAAGAAAGTTGCACAAATGGAGTTTTTCTCCACTTCCACCCCACTTGGAATGTTTTTTTCCAGCTTCCCAGTACATTGTATGAATTATTAACTAGTACCATTACAAAGTAGAATTTATCCTGCAAAATTAAGTGCTCATACGGATCTGTGAACAATAAAATAAAAAAGTGATGGTTTTTCAATAAACAAAAATCGAATATCGAAAAATGGCTGCGACTGTAAAAGCATGATAGGCTTCAATGGTTATACAGAGATTTTACCATGGACTGAAATATAGTAGTGTTGCAGTCTATGGTACATGCAATATAATGACTGCAGGTTCAAGACCCTTAGGTGGGGGGAGTACAAAATAATTTTTTTAAATATTTAAAAATAAATTAAAATATGGTAATTCAAATCACTCCTTTTTCCTGGAATACATATAAAAGTAAAGAAACTAAAAATAAACATAAACACATTAGGCATCCCCACATCATAAACTGCCAGGAGTATAAAAATCTAAAATTATATATATGGGGAACGCTGTAGCAAAAAAAAAAAAAAAAAACAAATTTGACTAAAAAGTAATAGCAATAGAAACTGCCAAAAAAATAAGGCCTCATATGGCTCTGTAAATGGAAAAATAAATGAGTTACTGCTTTTGGAATGTGGGGATAAAAAATTAAAAAAATACTTCAGTGGGAAGGGGTTAAGAAAAATTCTAAAAAATTAAATTAAGGAAAGATTTAAAAGAAAGCAATGACAATTGTACTGCAGTATATTGTATAAGTGATCAGACCCCCTACATAAATTACACAGATTACACATACTGTAAATAAAAATTATCATAAACAAATTAGGCATCCCTACATCTAAAAATGCACAAATTATAAAAATATTAAAATATTTATCCCATACAATAAAATTAAAATTCACAAATCGTCATTTTACATCTCAAAAAATGTCCTAAAAAGCGATAAAAAAACGACATATTCCCCACAGTGGTATTGATAAAAAATATTTGGTATCGACGGGATAGTGCCGACCCACAGAATATAGATGTGTCATTTTTACTACACGGTGAATTCCATAAAAGTGAAACCAGTAAGAATATGGCGCAATTGCATTTTTTTTTCAAATCTACCCCATTCTTAAATCTTTTTTTCAGATTTCCAGTACATAGGACTGAATAATAAATGGTGCCATTAGGAAGTAAAAATTGGCCCACAAAAAAATAAGCCCTCATTTAACTCTGTGAACTGAACAATAAAAAAAAAAGTTATGGCCTTTGGAAGGTGGGGGAGGGAAAAACCTAAACACACAAAAAAAAAAAAAAAGAAAAAAAGGTTCTTAAAGGACTGGGTGCCAAATGGAGAACCCCTTCAAACATCACAACCACCACTTCCTTGCTAGAACACAGAGGGATCACTTCCATATACCTTCCAGTAATATGAGCGCTATTATCCCAGCACACATGACGTACATGGTTTGCCTGTAAGTTTATGACCCTTTTCCTGCTTTCCTACATTGCCATCTTCCTGCCTGGTGATTCACGTGGATAATGAGGGATCTGTCAGTCATGCGGCACAGTTTATTCTTTGTAATTTATGAGCGCAGTCTCAGCCCTTATAAATGTGTCACCCCACCTTAAAACATATACAGATCTGTCAATAAAGGACAGTACAAATATCAATGATTCTGGCCTCCTGTAAATTGTTAACATCTGCTTCACGGTTCTTAGGGATCGGTTCATTTAGCAATGCAGCATTCCTTCATCACAATACACATAGCAGTGAAGTGTGAGAGCACCCTGGGAGGTGTGTGATGCGGAATAATACAGCACAGTCCTCTGTGAATTCTCACAATTTCCTCTTATCTTGAACCATTGTATAGATTAATGTATCAATATAGGAGTTTTCTGACCATAAAATATTTTCCGGCTTGAAATCACAGACCCTAACAAAGAGTAATATACAGTATATAGTCAGCACCTGAAACTTTTCTTACTTTTATTTTAAAAACGGAAGGTAACAACTTGGTCAAATCACCAATATCACTAATTCTGATGCTAAATTATTGGCTAAAGTTCTCGAAAAACAATCAAAAGGGGTTGGTCCAAGTTTTCTTCTTATTCCTTTCCATATGACTTGCTGATTGGTCCGACCACTGGATCCCCCACCAATTGCAAGAATAGAGGTCTTGTTCATTGTCAGCATGGAGTGAAGCATGTGCACTGTGGCTTCATTGAGTTTCTATGGGACTGCTGGAGATTGCTGAACATGGAAGCAGTCTTGTGTATGTTCCGTCTGCCACTTCACTCATACAGAGGAACAGGATCCCTATTATTGGGATTGCTGGGGTACCGGTAGTCAGAGCCCTACAGATTGGCATGTTATGCTATTTCCTGTAGATCGGGGATGATATTCAAGGGGTTCTCCAGAGAGCCTTTTTAGATACTTCCTATGGGGGATTTTTAGATGCTGTACCTAGGGGTTCCAGGCTGTTTCTCAGGTCACATGATTAGAACCATCACCTGGCCCCCAGATCCCTCCACCTTCTCTCTCATGTTCACCACTATGCTATGAGCGCGGTCTTTACTATAGTTTGCCAGGTCCCTACCTACCAGGTACCTACCTGTGAAGATGGGAGAGGAGGGAAGAGACAGAGAAACCCAGAGGCTGAGTGCAGGTTCCGTTATGTTCTGGTCTTTCGATACCATTAAAGCATTTGGCATAGTTGAGTGGGACTTCCTATGAGAAGTTAGCTCCATGTTAGACTCCCAATAGGGTATTTGCGATGGGTTTGGGTTTTACATCTTCAGGTCAGTGGCAGTCTAGGAATATTTAATATCCTGACTGTACCCTTTCAGATCTCCAGTTAGGGGGGAGGGGAAAATAGGGGGCTTTCAAATATGAGATACATGTGGATAAAATCTCTATCTAAGTGACTCTAAAAAAAATCTCTAAGGCTGAAGCCCCACGTAGCGCCATGATTTTGCCTGCACAGTAGATGGGATCCCATCTACACATTGCAGAAAAAAATGTTGCCCAACTGTTGCGTTTTTGTAAATGATCTTGAGACAGTTGTAAACTGTAACACTAAATGCTGTAAACAGAGCAGAGGAGAAACTCAGGAAAGATGGCCGCCCCAATAATAAGCATGTACAGTAAATAGTATATTAATATCATATTATATTAATATAATTATATATCTGAAATCATCTGGAAATAAAAACAGATTACTAAAAATCATATTCCTGTATTTCATTGTGTGTTTTTAATAAATACATTTAAAAAAATATTATATATTGTATAAAATCATTAAATAAAGTGACAAAGATACACTCAAAATATGTATCTCTTACAATACTGTAGTGTCTAAACAAATAGGATCTGTAATAGATCACAAACAAGCCTTTATACATAAAAAAAAAAAATCCAAAAAATAAATTTATATTCAAAAAGTAAAAAAATGCAATAAAATGGTGTCACACACCGGAAGAAGAGATGTAATAAATATCAATAATCGAAAATATAAATCTATTTCCTGCTCGGAGTTGACAATAGTTCTATATATCGTTACAGATTTTCAGTTCCATTATATACTATGTGTATTGGCTTTTTAAAGACAATTTTTGGGTGGTCATCTTAAAGAGGTGTCACTGTATATCAAAAAGGGTAAAAAAAAAATCTACTTGTGAGCCTGTCAGAAAATATACAGTCATATGAAAAAGTTTGGGCACCCCTATTAATCTTAATCATTTTTAGTTCTAAATATTTGGGTGTTTGCAACAGCCATTTCAATTTGATATATCTAATAACTGAAGGACACAGTAATATTTCAGGATTGAAATGAGGTTTATTGTACTAACAGAAAATGTGCAATATGCATTAAACCAAAATTTGACCGGTGCAAAAGTATGGGCACCTCAACAGAAAAGTGACATTAATATTTAGTAGATCCTCCTTTTGCAAAAATAACAGCCTCTAGTCGCTTCCTGTAGCTTTTAATCAGTTCCTGGATCCTGGATGAAGGTATTTTTGACCATTCCTCTTTACAAAACAATTCCAGTTCAGTTAAGTTTGATGGTCGCCGAGCATGGACAGCCCGCTTCAAATTATCCCACGGATGTTCAATGATATTCAGGTCTGGGGACTGGGATGGCCATTCCAGAACATTGTAATTGTTCCTCTGCATGAATGCCTGAGTAGATTTGGAGCTGTGTTTTGGATCATTGTCTTGCTGAAATATCCATCCCCGGCGTAACTTCAAATTCGTCACTGATTCTTGTACATTATTCTCAAGAATCTGCTGATACTGAGTTGAATCCATGCGACCCTCAACTTTAACAAGATTCCCGGTGCCGGCATTGGCCACACAGCCCCAAAGCATGATGGAACCTCCACCAAATTTTACAGTGGGTAGCAAGTGTTTTTCTTGGAATGCTGTGTTTTTTGACGCCATGCATAACGCCTTTTTGTATGACCAAACAACTCAATCTTTGTTTCATCAGTCCACAGGACCTTCTTCCAAAATGAAGCTGGCTTGTCCAAATGTGCTTTTGCATACCTCAGGCGACTCTGTTTGTGGCGTGCTTTCAGAAACGGCTTCTTTCGCATCACTCTCCCATACAGCTTCTCCTTGTGCAAAGTGTGCTGTATTGTTGACCGATGCACAGTGACACCATCTGCAGCAAGATGATGCTGCAGCTCTTTGGAGGTGGTCTGTGGATTGTCCTTGACTGTTCTCACCATTCTTCTTCTCTGCCTTTCTGATATTTTTCTTGGCCTACCACTTCTGGGCTTAACAAGAACTGTCCCTGTGGTCTTCCATTTCCTTACTATGTTCCCCACAGTGGAAACTGACAGGTTAAATCTCTGAGACAACTTTTTGTATCCTTCCCCTGAACAACTATGTTGAACAATCTTTGTTTTCAGATCATTTGAGGTAGTTTTGAGGAGCCCATGATGCCACTCTTCAGAGGAGATTCAAATAGGAGAACAACTTGCAATTGGCCACCTTAAATACCTTTTCTCATGATTGGATACACCTGGCTATGAAGTTCAAAGCTCAGTGAGGTTACAAAACCAATTTTGTGCTTCAGTAAGTCAGTAAAAAGTAGTTAGGAGTATTCAAATCAATAAAATGATAAGGGTACCCAAATTTTTGCACCGGTCAAATTTTGGTTTAATGCATATTGCACATTTTCTGTTAGTACAATAAACCTCATTTCAATCCTGAAATATTACTGTGTCCATCAGTTATTAGATATATCAAATTGAAATGGCTGTTGCAAACACCCAAATATTTAGAACTAAAAATGATTAAGATTAATAGGGGTGCCCAAACTTTTTCATATGACTGTATAATATATAATAATAATACAATTAAAATATCTGAGAGAAAATAAGCAAAGCAAACAATGAGCAATGTGATGATATAAGAAATGCTTAATGTCTGTTTCAAGTTTATTTATAACATCTTCAAAAGGAGGTGACGTGTGACAGTAATGACACATGACACATCACCGACATCATCATCCTGACTGGGAACAAGGTGGATTTATCTATCAATACATATTAATTGTATTAACCATCAAGAAATCTTGTCTTACTGATACCACAATTATTATTAGCAAAATAATACAAATCTTCCTTCTATCAGATGAGTTTATTATTATTATTATTATATAAAACAATTTGTAAAAGTAATGCAATTATTATTATAATGTTTATTACAACAACAACAATAATAATAATAATAATAATAATAATAATAATAATAATAATAATTTACCAATAATAATAATGATATAATAATAATAAAAAGAAAAAGTAATGAACATGAGTGACCTCATCCTATTGGTATTAGTTTTGTTAGAAAATTTATTATTACATGTCATCCTTAACAATAATACTAATCCTGATACGTATAATATTAGTAGTAATAGTAATAAGACAATGACAGATACAAAATAATTTATACGATTATTATTTTATAATAGCAATATTTTGTTATTATTAACATCAAAAGCAACAACAAACTTAAAGGGGTTATACCACAAACATTATTCATTCTCGATCCATAGAATACAGGATAAGTACTATAAATGCTCAGCCATTGGACCCCCACAGATCCTAAGAATATACAGTATATCCATGGTGGAAGTATATGCATCTACTTGTCTTTCATTTCAATAGAAGACAGCGCTTCAATTGAGATGAATGGAGCAGGGGCTTGTCTGTGTCCACTGTGACTACATTTCTATTTGGAGTAAAACACCCCCCCCCCATTCTAAGGATAGGTGGGGGTCTATGCAGTTGGACCCCCACTGATTAGCAATGTATCCTGTGGGTAGCGGATAAATATTTTTTGTGGCATTACCCCTTTAAAGGTTATATCCACATTCAGAACCTAACCTAATCTTATTGTCCCAGTATACATATGTAGCAAAGTTTAATTTACCTTACTTCATCATGGTACATTATTTTAGTAGAGAAGACAACAAAAGTCAATGGAATGAATACAAATAACTAAAAAATAAATGTCAAGTTAATCTCTGCTATATCTATACCTAAAATGAGGCAACATAGCTCTTAATTTAAAATATCATCATTTTCTTTCTACAGCTCCAAAGCAGACAAAATGTCTCTATGGCAACAGACTACAGACTCTAGTAACCCTGCGGCATTGCAGTCTCATACTTTCTTCTTACGTTGTGCTGCCTTGCATTTGGTAGGTTAGCCAGAAGTAACGGACAGAAGGGAATTGATTGTAGTATCAGACGACACATAGTTCATTTGTTGTCTGTTACCATGGAGATGCATTAAGACCTATTGTAACATTGATAAGAATTTTTATGAATTCAAAAATTTTAAACAATTTGTTTGCTCGACCTAGTTCCTGCTGAATGTGGTTCTGTAACCAGACTATGCTGCCTTCTGTAAGGTGTATTCTTCTATGAGCTAAAATGACTCAAAATATTGGGGGGAATTTATTAAGATTGGCGTTTGATGCTTCAGTTTTGATCAGTTCTCCAACTGGTGTGACCTTCATCAGAATTATTAAGAGGCTCCAGTTTCTTAATAATTCTACCACTTCTCAGGAGGAGGTCCCAAGCACCAGAATTGAAGTCTATGTCAGTCAAGGACTGACATAGATTTCAGCTATAACCTTTCTGTCCATTCTTTGGAAAAGTGGGAAATAGATAAAGTGTCATATTTTTTGGAGAAAACATCTGTTGCTATGACTTTGATATGCTATAACTTTGATAAATTCCCCCACTGTGTGATTTGACTAAAAAGAGAGATCAAAGAATACACCGGACACATAACTATGTATATTTATGTAGGGGGCACGCTCCCTGCCTCAGCTCGCTTTAAATGTGTTCGGTGGAGTTTCTAAAATTTTTGACATTCTAGTGAATTATACGGATAAAATAATAATAATATTAACAATAATAATAATAATATTTATAATATTTATAACATTAAAATATAATAATAATGAATATAAGAACAATAATGATGATAATAATAATAATAATAATAATAATAATAATAATAATAATGATAATAATAATAATAATAATAATAATAATAATAATAATAATAATATAATAAAGATAAATATAAGAACAATACTACTACTACTACTACTACTATATAATAATAATAATAATAAAATAATAACAGTAACAACTACAATCTATAAACTTTTTATTTTAGATGAAAATTTTTATATTATTGTTACATCATTGTTATTATTATTATTTCCAATTTATAATAATACAATTAGTATAATAAATAACAACATATAACAATTATAATATTTTTATTATAATCATTATTATTATTTTTTTATTATGCTCAATGATTCTATGCATTTCACCAACATCACAGTTCTTTTACATGATAGAATCTTTTATCAAGTTCCTATTATACATTACACAACGTAATATCTCAGGCAGAGGTCATTGTCTATCCGTATACCATTATATCAGATCATATTACAAAATGTATAACATAAAGGTAAAATAAAAGTAAGAACTATCTGAACATATAGCATACATGTACTGTGCAGCTTCTGCTTTGTAAATATGGAAATAAACAATATAGAGAATCACACATCAATCCTAAACAATTAAAACCAGTCACACTCCAGTATGATTATGCCTAATCCTGCAAATCCCTTCACTCATCTGCTTCAGAATCCTAATATAATGGTCATGCAGGTTTGGGTGTCTCCTTTTACAATTAACGTAGTGACTGTCCCGTCGATGGGCCATATATAAGGACCAGGCTTACAATGGAAGGAATATCAAAGCACAGTCAATCCTCCTAGGAATAACAGCTCCAGCTGAACCAAACCCTCTAACCAAGATGGCAGCCGAACGTGTTCTGTGCAAAGCTAGTCTCTGGGTGCTGGCTGCCTGTATGATCCTTAGTCTACAAGGAGCAGGTAAGGAAAGATCCTTTCATCCCAATTTATCTATACAATGTATCCTTTGTATCTATTAGTTTTCCATCTTCCAAAACAATTCCATTCTGGCCATATAGTCTATTGTGGTCTATCTTCGACCATCTCTACTACTAACTTCCTTAATATTCCTTGTTTCTGTTGCCACTTGAGCTTCCATGAATTGATCTTCAGATGGTTTGGGGTTTTGAGAAGACTCTTGAATCAGTTGATATTATATTATATATTGTTTTCCTGTATACATGCAACCATAGTAGGTCATGTTCTTGAAATAAGTCCGAATGATAAGCATTGGAGGATCTGCAATGGTTAGGTAATTTTTTGGGGGTATGATCCCTTTCCATATGCCCTTTAGTGGGCATGATTTGCAAAAAGAGGATGGATTCCTACCAGTAGCCTTCATTAGACAAGAGGATATAATGGAGGATCACCAGCACACCCAATGTTAGCAACGATTTTATGGATGTCCATTGAAGGCATTGGGTGATCTGACTTCTTTGCCTATTGTTGAGCCTTGCTATGAAGGGATGACAAGAACTCCCCAGCAACAATATCATTGAAGACTATCTTTGAGAAACAAGTCCTACTGGATGAAAAGGGTTCAGTGTAATGAAGTGACCAATTTTGAGGGCCACATATTCCTATTTTCAGTTTGGTCCATTGATCCTTCTCAGTACAGCATAACCAACTTACCTATAGAGGGTTTAAATGGAACCCAATAGTGATCTTCTGACATATATGTCTTCTTGTTTCCACAGAGGCCCAGACAAACTCTACTGCCACTGGTAAGTATGAATTACTATATTTTAAGAAAAAATATAGTAAAAAGTGGATGATATTATGTAGGGACAAAAATCAGAGACCAGGAAACTATGGATTTATTGACCCCGTGCATATAGATATAGTCAGGAATATAAGAATGCTCTAAATGTAGCTCAAACCCGTGGGAAATTTAGGGCACAAAGGTATCTAAGGCTACGTCCATACCATTACTAGTGCCAATGTTTTTACTATATGTTGGCAGTTTGAGTCACATGATTCCTTTTTCTACCCCCAGATAATGTATGCTAATTTCAATGACTCCTATAGAGTATATAGACCAGTGTTTATTTCTCCATGTTGTAGTCAAGTGCCCCGTAAGAGCTCTTCATCTGCAGACTTAACCAGGAAACTTCCCTTATAGGAAAAATACAAGACAATGGTCTTTAGGTGACCATGCACATAAGATTAATGTTGGCCGTACCTATGGAAATCAACAGGGACAGCCCAGTATCTGATGCCCAATGCTTTTTGTCTCTCAGAATTGTACTCCCCCCACTCAGAATTCATGCATGCCTCCAAGCTGTGAGCTCATGTGTATTGGCTGTTTGAGAGGAATAGCTCTTGGTTGAAGGAGCATTCAGCAGCTATTGAAGGTGTATGGCCACCTTTGTCTGCAGAATCAGACATGCCCTTCTTCAAGAAACACTCCAGCCAGAGCCAACACAATTGGGCCAATTTATTAAGACTGGCACAAATTTGAAAAAAAAAAATACTGTTTTTGCACAAAAAGCAGGCTTATGCAACAAAAATTGTGAATTTGTCCTGATTTCCATGTCAGAAAACTGCCATACAGGGCACAATAAATTGTCCTCAATGTTTTATTCCCAGTGCAGGGCTTGGGGGGCGGAGCATGACATATGGGATTTAAAGGGGATAGGTGAAGAATAATAACTTTGGTTCGTGTACTCCTGCACAATATCAGTAAACTTACTACTATACACACCCAATCCCCCATTGCTCCAATTTTCAAAGCTCTGATGGTGATGAGGACTTCTTGCCTGATGCTCCAACTCTGGGTCACATGACCAACCCCACTCTACTCAGCCTACAAGCAGCAGGAGTAAAGCATGGTCGATCATGTGATCCAGAGTCCGAGAGTTGGAGTCCATTGCAAGCACTCTAAGAATGTGAGGATCAGGGGAATGAGGGAACCAAGTATACTGCCCAATGTTATTCCCAGCATAACCCCTTTAGAAGAACAACAAACAATTCTACATTATTATGTCCCTTAAGGTTGCACTAGACCTTACATATTGTATCAGTTTTCCCCCGAGTGTTCTTTTAAGATAATAATAGTAGCAATAAAAATTGTAGAATAATATAAAAATATATTTATCCTTTTTGTGTTTCTACCACTGATAGGGCAGTGTGAGCGGCGTAATGTCTATGATGTAAGATATCCACTATTTCAGATAGTCAATGAATGATCGGGTCTTGCTCCTTCCCCTCCAGCTGACACAAGCTCCTCTCTCTACAGGTGTGCCTGGCTGGGGTGTGGCCCTCCTCGTGTTAACATCTCTGATCCTGGCTTCCATGCTGGCTAGCTTGTGCTGTTTGGTGAGTCTCTCGCTATTCATAGATAGTTGCTCCTTAGTTCTCTCCAAGAGATGATATTTTGACAAGAAAATTATAGGGATTAACTAAACCACACACAGAACATCAAAGGACCTGAAGGGATTATTCATCTCCCACACTGGAGGAGGCAAACTAAACACAATCTACAAATTGCTAGAGATGGATTTGTCATCAGAATAGAAATCTTGGAATTCATCTGGGTTCTTGGAAAACCCATCATTGGGAGGCTTCTGGGTAACTAGTGGGTGGACTGTGCTCAAGACCCCCAGCAAAAGCAGAGTTCCTGCATTCAGGGTTGTATCCATTGGCAACCAAACAAGGAAAAAGACTCATCACTTAGATGGTTAGAGAAAATCTTTAAAACTCTGAAATTTTTTAAAATTATTTATATTTGAAAAAATGTTTCATTTTTAATTGTATACAAATTTAACAATGGTTATGTTCAAGGGAAAACTTCTTTAAGGCTAAGGCCCCACGTTGCGGAAATGCAGCTTCTTTTGTTGCAGATTTTGTTGCAGTTTTTTGAACCAAGGCCAGGATTGAGCTGAAGGTAGGAGTATAAGAACTTCCTATATATTTCCCATTCCTTTTGTAACCACTTTTAGCTTTCGCTCACAAAAACGCAACAAAATCGGCAACAAAAACAGCTGTGTTTCCACAACGTGGGGCCTTAGCCTAAGGGTCTCTCAAGAAGCATTGCTTGGTAATGACTTATTAACCATCATATCGAACCCTAACCCTCACAATGTCAATATTTCTGTTGTAGCCTTTAATGTGCAAGAGCAGCGGAGGAGACAGCCATTGTGGATTTTCACTTGGAAAGTAATAGGAAAAGTAGACCTTGCAAGCCTTCTCTTCTATTTCATCCTGGTCCTTTTAGATGCAAGTCTTCTCCTTGTCCTGGTCCCTTAAATCCTGAGCCTAGACACCTATTCTGGATTGGTAGCTGCTGAATTTCTGTAGTATGGTTTGTCCTTGTATGTTCCACCACCTGCTGTCTGGAAAACCAATATCTTCAGGACCAAACTCTCTACTGTCTCTAATTCCGCATATGGACCCCATCCTACTCCCAACCTCTTTAATACCATGTTTCCCCAATTCCTAGTAAAATATCCTTCCTGGCATGTGTACCACTGGTTTCATGGTGAACACCCTGGAGGTTTTATTTTATTATTTATTGGAATCTGTAAATATCTATAAAACACAATAAAAATGCATTTTCCTATTTGTGTCTGTCTAAGTTTTATCATAAGTAACTAAGTGTTATCAATCCTTTACAATCTACAATCTATTGGTTTACAAATCAGTTACTTGTTCTACTTCTGTATCATGGGAGGGGAATTCATAGGTATTTGTTAGACATCTGATGGTCCTAACAGTAATGTCCTACAAGATGAACCCACGTGAAGCTTATACCAAAAGCCAATGTTCCGGAATATGTCTTAGAAGCTTTTTTTTCTAATCTCATCCCTCATCTACTGTATCCCCCCAGTCTACAGAGATACATAATGCTGGACTGAAGGGAATGGTGGCTGTTTTGGAGGTGAATATATCTAAAAGCTTCTGGTCTTGGGTTATACCCACCATACAAAGTTTGGTGGGTAAAAGGCCTTCTGGTAATTGAAAAACATACAGTACAACAATAAGGGGTTCTACATCAGTGTTTCTCAGCCTTCAGACATTCAAGTGAATTACCATACATGATTAAGTTACCTTATAGTACTTCAAAGACTATGCTGACAGTATATACCATACCATACCATGTGAGTGCCCACTACAGTACTGTTGCATACCCATTTGCCTACACGTACCATAAGTTTGAAGCCTACAGTAGGCTCTGGATGTCAATCCACATTCTGCTCTAGATTGTTGTAGATTGTAACAATCTACAATCTAATCGACAGGAACTATCAACCACAGGATCTACAAGAACTACCTACAGGGTAAGTCCATCAGTTTACAGTTTATCTACAGTACTTAAGAACTTTCTAAATACAGTACATTAATTCATTACTGATCCTGAGATACATTCAGATCTTGAGGAAGACACTGAAGACAAGTTGAAGTGAATGTCTCAACAAGACAAGCACTTCTCTGAAGAAAGTCACTCAGGTAACTAGTTGCCAGTTGACTATGCAATACATGGGCAGGTCAAGATCGCCAACATGTAAGATATGGTTATTATTACTCTCCACTTTGGCTGATAGGAGGGAATACAAGTTGGGGGCATTCTCTATATCATCCATATATTATACTAGTTTGTGTAGGTCATATTTATACTAATATTTGACCAATTTAGATTACCATCATTTTTAATGAGCAATTTTATTAATTTTTATATAGCTCTGTTTTATTGTGCTTTTACATTCCACATCACATGTACATATGGATTATGGGAGATTGTATGTATGGTGACTACAAGGAGCTTTCTGTCTATCTATCTATCTCATATCTATCTATCTATCTATCTATCTATCTATCTCATATCTATCTTTTTTTTTTTTTTTTTTTTTTTTTTTTTTTTTTTTTCTCTCTTTTTATCTATCTATCTATCTATCTATCTATCTATCTATCTCATATCTATCTATCTTCTATCTATCTATCTATCTCATATATATCTCTCTATCTATCTCATATCTATCTATCTATCTATCTCATCATCTATCTATCTATCTATCTATCTATCTATCTATTTCCATCTCATATCTATCTATCTACAGTGCCTTGCGAAAGTATTCGGCCCCCTTGAACTTTTCAACCTTTTGCCACATTTCAGGCTTCAAACATAAAGATATAAAATTTTAATGTTTTGGTGAAGAATCAACAACAAGTAGGACACAATTGTGAAGTGGAACGAAATTTATTGGTTATTTTAAACTTTTGTAAAAAATAAAAAAACTGAAAAGTGGGGCGTGCAATATTATTCGGCCCCTTTACTTTCAGTGCAGCAAACTCACTCCAGAAGTTCAGTGAGGATCTCTGAATGATCCAATGTTGTCCTAAATGACTGATGATGATAAATATAATCCACCTGTGTGTAATCAAGTCTCCGTATAAATGCACCTGCTCTGTGATAGTCTCAGGGTTCTGTTTAAAGCGCAGAGAGCATCATGAAGACCAAGGAACACACCAGGCAGGTCCGTGATACTGTTTTGGAGAATTGTAAAGCCGGATTCGGATACAAAAAGATTTCCCAAACTTTAAACATCCCAAGGAGCACTGTGCAAGCGATCATATTGAAATGGAAGGAGTATCAGACCACTGCAAATCTACCAAGACCCGGCCGTCCCTCTAAACTTTCATCTCAAACAAGGAGAAAACTGATCAGAGATGCAGCCAAGAGGCCCATGATCACTCTGGATGAACTGCAGAGATCTACAGCTGAGGTGGGAGAGTCTGTCCATAGGACAACAATCAGTCGTACACTGCACAAATCTGGCCTTTATGGAAGAGTGGCAAGAAGAAAGCCATTTCTCAAAGAGATCCATAAAAAGTCTCGTTTAAAGTTTGCCACAAGCCACCTGGGAGACACACCAAACATGTGGAAGAAGGTGCTCTGGTCAGATGAAACCAAAATTGAACTTTTTGGCCACAATGCAAACCGATATGTTTGGCGTAAAAGCAACACAGCTCATCCCCCTGAACACACCATACCCACTGTCACACATGGTGGTGGCAGCATCATGGTTTGGGCCTGCTTTTCTTCAGCAGGGACAGGGAAGATGGTTAAAATTGATGGGAAGATGGATGGAGCCAAATACAGGACCATTCTGGAAGAAAATCTATCTATCTATCTATCTATCTATCTATCTATCTATCTATTATATCTATCTCATATCTATCTATCTATCTATCTATCTATCTATCTATCTCATATCTATTGTATCTCACAACCCCTCCTATAAGCCAGAGTCACTAAAAAAAGGCCAAGGCAGATGTCTGAGCAGCCACAGAGGCATTCCTCTCAGTATATTTCTATACACATACTTCCTGAGCTCACGTTCCTTTTTGCTTCACCAGTCATAGCATAAATACCATATTAATATATAAAATCCAAAAGAATATTCATTGGGCACAGATGTTCTGAGCCTGACTCACCTTCATCATTGTTGTGACCTATCAATGCTTTGATGCAGACTCTAATAAAACTCTAATAATAGACCAGCAATATAAACAGATCCAAACAAGCCTTTCATCATCTGCGGAAACTTCTTTGTAACCAGGATGGTTTCGGGGTTGTTGATACAATGTATCTAAAATGTGCTGCATATACCTAATAGGGCATTGCTATTACAGACCTTAACTGAAATGATTAAAATGGTTTCTTTGTTATACTATTTGCTTCCTACAGACATAGAGAGCTGAGTGTACCCACCCTGCTAGTAGATACAACAGCGCCCCCTATCTTTCTTTTAATAGTCACAGGGGATGCCATAGTCATAGGTGTAACCAGGCCCATAATCCAGGTTTTGGAGGGACCTGCTAAGCAAAACCTGCTGCAGAAATGTTCCTGCTGGCAGAGAAAGATTTCCTACTCCCATTCAGTTTAATGGGAGCTTCAGGGGGATTTCAGGAGGATGCTTATTTTTTCAGCTAGCAGAAAATGAAGCGTCTGCCTCCCATTGAAATGCATGAGTGCTGGAATTTTTGTGTGAAAATTCTGATGTGTGAACCTAGCCGATGGCTGCTTAAACTTCTGTAATCTTCTTTATGATTCCCTTTTTTTGACTGGCAGTCCATGAATTGTAAATGTACCTGGAGTGAGAAGATTTATGATACACAGCTTTCCCCTGTCAGAAAGGAGAAAATGAATCTTTAATAGTAAAAGTAGCAGTTGATCAGCAGCAAGGAGGGATACTGTGGCATAAAAGTTGGCATTATTACTATGCAGGGGAACCAACAGGGGATGGGAATGATGGGACGTTTCCGTGCACAGACATGTTGTGAACATCTTCACGGTGGTCTGAGCCCAGACAGAGATGTAAAGTAAAATGTAACTCTTGCTAAAATGTATGGATGGGGCATGGATGACGATTGTGAGAAGTTGCACAATGGGGGCAAAAGTGATCTTTTGCACTGGGGGTGAAGTTACACCCCTAGTGAACATAGGAAAAATGTATTTGTCTAGATAGTAACTATAGCAGTGTCACCTTCTCTCCTGATTGAGAGCAGTAGTCACGATAGTGAATTATTGGAGTTGCCAAATTAGGTCCTCCAAAGTCTCTCCCAGTAGTCACAGCAATGCCTAATTCCCTTCCCCCAGTATTCACAGCAATGCCTTTCTTCTTTCCCCCAGTAGTCACAGCGATGCCTTTCCCCCTTCCCCCAGTAGTCACAGCAATGCCTTTCTCCCTTCCCCAGTAGTCACAGCAATGCCTTTCTTCTTTCCCCCAGTAGTCACAGCAATGCCTTTCTCCCTTCCCCCAGTAGTCACAGCAATGCCTTTCTTCTTTCCCCCAGTAGTCACAGTAATGCCTTTCCCCCTTCCCCCAGTAGTCACAGCAATGCCTTTCTCCCTTCCCCAGTAGTCACAGCAATGCCTTTCTCCCTTTCCCTCAGTAGTCACACTAATGCCTTTCCCCCTTCCCCCAGTAGTCACAGTAATGCCTTTCTCCCTTCCTCAGTAGTCACAGCAATGCCTTTCTCCCTTCCCCTCAGTAGTCACAGCAATGCCTTTCTCCCTTCCCCAGTAGTCATAGCAATTTCTTTCTCCCTTTCCCTCAGTAGTCACAGTAATGCCTTTCCCCCTTCCCCCAGTAGTCACAACAATGCCTTTCTTCTTTCCCCAGTAGTCACAGCAATGCCTTTCTCCCTTTCCCTCAGTAGTCACAGTAATGCCTTTCCCCCCTTCCCCCAGTAGTCACAGCAATGCCTTTCTCCCTTCCCCTGTAGTCACAGCAATGCCTTTCTCCCTTCCCCAGTAGTCACAGCAATGCCTTTCTCCCTTCCCCAGTAGTCACAGCAATGCCGTTCTCCCTTTCCCTCAGTAGTCACAGTAATGCCTTTCCCCCTTCCCTCAGTAGTCACAGCAATGCCTTTCTCCCTTCCCCAGTAGTCACAGCAATGCCTTTCTCCCTTTCCCTCAGTAGTCACAGTAATGCCTTTCCCCCTTCCCCCAGTAGTCACAGCAATGCCTTTCTCCCTTCCTCAGTAGTCACAGCAATGCCTTTCTCCCTTCCCCTCAGTAGTCACAGCAATGCCTTTTTCCCTTCCCCAATAGTAACAGCAATTCCTTTCTCCCTTTCCCTCAGTAGTCACAGTAATGCCTTTCCCCCTTCTCCCAGTAGTCACAACAATGCCTTTCTCCCTTCCCCAGTAGTCACAGCAATGCCTTTCTCCCTTCCCCAGTAGTCACAGCGATGCCTTTCTTCTTTCCCCCAGTAGTCACAGCAATGCCTTTCTCCCTTCCCCAGTAGTCACAGCAATGTCTTTCGTCTTTCCCTCAGTAGTCACAGCAATGACTTTCTCCCTTCCCCCAGTAGTCACAGAAATGCCTTTCTCCCTTCCCCAGTAGTCACAGCAATGCCTTTCTTCTTTCCCCCAGTAGTCACAGCAATGCCTTTCTCCCTTCCCCCAGTAGTCACAGCAATGCCTTTCTTCTTTCCCCCAGTAGTCCCAGCAATGCCTTTCTCCCTTCCCCCAGTAGTCACAGCAATGCCTTTCTACCTTCCCCAGTAGTCACAGCAATCCTTTTCCCTTCCCCAGTAGTCACAGCAATGCCTTTCTCCCTTTCCCTCAGTAGTCACAGTAATGCCTTTCCCCCTTCCCCCAGTAGTCACAGCAATGCCTTTCTCCCTTTCCCAGTAGTCACAGCAATGCCTTTCTCCCTTCCCCAGTAGTCACAGCAATGCCTTTCTCCCTTCCCCAGTAGTCACAGCAATGCCTTTCTCCCTTTACCTCAGTAGTCACAGTAATGCCTTTCCCCCTTCCCCCAGTAGTCACAGCAATGCCTTTCTCCCTTCCTCAGTAGTCACAGCAATGCCTTTCTCCCTTCCCCCAGTAGTCACAACAATGCCTTTCTCCCTTCCCCAGTAGTCACAGCAATGCCTTTCTCCCTTCCCCTCAGTAGTCACAGTAATGCCATTCCCCCTTCCCCCAGTAGTCACAGCAATGCCTTTCTCCCTTCCCCAGTAGTCACAGCAATGCCTTTCCCCCTTCCCCCAGTAGTCACAGCAATGCATTTCTCCCTTCCCCTCAGTAGTCACAGCAATGCCTTTCTCCCTTCCCCAGTAGTCACAGCAATGCCTTTCCCCCTTCCCCCAGTAGTCACAGCAATGCGTTTCTCCCTTCCCCTCAGTAGTCACAGCAATGCCTTTCTCCCTTCCCCCAGTAGTCACAACAATGCCTTTCTCCCTTCCCCAGTAGTCACAGCAATGCCTTTCTCCCTTCCCCTCAGTAGTCACAGTAATGCCATTCCCCCTTCCCCCAGTAGTCACAGCAATGCCTTTCTCCCTTCCCCAGTAGTCACAGCAATGCCTTTCCCCCTTCCCCCAGTAGTCACAGCAATGCATTTCTCCCTTCCCCTCAGTAGTCACAGCAATGCCTTTCTCCCTTCCCCAGTAGTCACAGCAATGCCTTTCCCCCTTCCCCCAGTAGTCACAGCAATGCATTTCTCCCTTCCCCTCAGTAGTCACAGCAATGCCTTTCTCCCTTCCCCAGTAGTCACAGCAATGCCTTTCCCCCTTCCCCCAGTAGTCACAGCAATGCGTTTCTCCCTTCCCCCCAGTAGTCACAGCAATGCCTTTCTCCCTTCCCCAGTAGTCACAGCAATGCCTTTCTTCTTTCCCCCAGTAGTCACAGCAATGCCTTTCTCCCTTCCCCCAGTAGTCACAGCAATGCCTTTCTTCTTTCCCCCAGTAGTCACAGTAATGCCTTTCCCCCTTCCCCCAGTAGTCACAGCAATGCCTTTCTCCCTTCCCCAGTAGTCACAGCAATGCCTTTCTCCCTTTCCCTCAGTAGTCACACTAATGCCTTTCCCCCCTTCCCCCAGTAGTCACAGTAATGCCTTTCTCCCTTCCTCAGTAGTCACAGCAATGCCTTTCTCCCTTCCCCTCAGTAGTCACAGCAATGCCTTTCTCCCTTCCCCAGTAGTCATAGCAATTTCTTTCTCCCTTTCCCTCAGTAGTCACAGTAATGCCTTTCCCCCTTCCCCCAGTAGTCACAACAATGCCTTTCTTCTTTCCCCAGTAGTCACAGCAATGCCTTTCTCCCTTTCCCTCAGTAGTCACAGTAATGCCTTTCCCCCTTCCCCCAGTAGTCACAGCAATGCCTTTCTCCCTTCCCCTGTAGTCACAGCAATGCCTTTCTCCCTTCCCCAGTAGTCACAGCAATGCCTTTCTCCCTTCCCCAGTAGTCACAGCAATGCCGTTCTCCCTTTCCCTCAGTAGTCACAGTAATGCCTTTCCCCCTTCCCTCAGTAGTCACAGCAATGCCTTTCTCCCTTCCCCAGTAGTCACAGCAATGCCTTTCTCCCTTTCCCTCAGTAGTCACAGTAATGCCTTTCCCCCTTCCCCCAGTAGTCACAGCAATGCCTTTCTCCCTTCCTCAGTAGTCACAGCAATGCCTTTCTCCCTTCCCCTCAGTAGTCACAGCAATGCCTTTTTCCCTTCCCCAATAGTAACAGCAATTCCTTTCTCCCTTTCCCTCAGTAGTCACAGTAATGCCTTTCCCCCTTCTCCCAGTAGTCACAACAATGCCTTTCTCCCTTCCCCAGTAGTCACAGCAATGCCTTTCTCCCTTCCCCAGTAGTCACAGCGATGCCTTTCTTCTTTCCCCCAGTAGTCACAGCAATGCCTTTCTCCCTTCCCCAGTAGTCACAGCAATGTCTTTCGTCTTTCCCTCAGTAGTCACAGCAATGACTTTCTCCCTTCCCCCAGTAGTCACAGAAATGCCTTTCTCCCTTCCCCAGTAGTCACAGCAATGCCTTTCTTCTTTCCCCCAGTAGTCACAGCAATGCCTTTCTCCCTTCCCCAGTAGTCACAGCAATGCCTTTCTTCTTTCCCCCAGTAGTCCCAGCAATGCCTTTCTCCCTTCCCCCAGTAGTCACAGCAATGCCTTTCTACCTTCCCCAGTAGTCACAGCAATCCTTTTTCCCTTCCCCAGTAGTCACAGCAATGCCTTTCTCCCTTTCCCTCAGTAGTCACAGTAATGCCTTTCCCCCTTCCCCCAGTAGTCACAGCAATGCCTTTCTCCCTTTCCCAGTAGTCACAGCAATGCCTTTCTCCCTTCCCCAGTAGTCACAGCAATGCCTTTCTCCCTTCCCCAGTAGTCACAGCAATGCCTTTCTCCCTTTACCTCAGTAGTCACAGTAATGCCTTTCCCCCTTCCCCCAGTAGTCACAGCAATGCCTTTCTCCCTTCCTCAGTAGTCACAGCAATGCCTTTCTCCCTTCCCCCAGTAGTCACAACAATGCCTTTCTCCCTTCCCCAGTAGTCACAGCAATGCCTTTCTCCCTTCCCCTCAGTAGTCACAGTAATGCCATTCCCCCTTCCCCCAGTAGTCACAGCAATGCCTTTCTCCCTTCCCCAGTAGTCACAGCAATGCCTTTCCCCCTTCCCCCAGTAGTCACAGCAATGCATTTCTCCCTTCCCCTCAGTAGTCACAGCAATGCCTTTCTCCCTTCCCCAGTAGTCACAGCAATGCCTTTCCCCCTTCCCCCAGTAGTCACAGCAATGCGTTTCTCCCTTCCCCTCAGTAGTCACAGTAATGCCTTTCTCCCTTCCCCTCAGTAATCACAGCAATGCCTTTCTCCTTGATGTAGTGAGAATGGAGAGTCCATGAGGTAGTGCGTATAGGCATTCACTATATTAATACTACATAGGTGATCGATCATGCAGGTCCTAATTCATGAATAGATGATTATCCGACTCATTGGAAATTCAGGTCACCAGATGTTTGCCAAAAATATGTCTATCAACAATCTCATGTTTATGGGGATAGCTTGACTACCTCCTGATGCCTCCCATTGAAATGGGACAGTTTGATTTATAGGGGTTATCCACCATTCTAATATTGATGGTCTATGCTTAGGGTAGGACATCAATTTTATAAATTGCTGATTGGTGGGGGTCTGACCATGGAGAACTCCACCGATTCTGAGAAAAACAGCCAAACCCCTGGTGGACGCAGATGCACCCTCACTCCCATTCACTTCAATGAGAACACTAGAGGTAACCGAAGTTCAGCACTATGCTATCTCCGGTGGTTCCACTTGTTAGAATCAGGGCTGTGGAGATGGTAGGCTAAACCATCAGCGCCAACTCCTCTGTATAATGACTCCTCTATTCCTCTATACTCCTCTATATTTGTATAAAAGTAAATATGTAACATAGTATTAATCTAATTTAATATACGTAAAAATAATCATTTTATGTTGAAGCCAAAGTCAGAGTTGATAATATTTTTGCCAATTCCTACTCCACCCAAAATGGGTCCCAACTCCACAATGCTGGTTATAAGGTTTACGTGACATTAAGATGAACACTAAGTAATTCCTTGGTAAGACCCCTGGCAGAAAGAGTTCGATTTGCCTGCAGGACAAACAAAGTATTAGACGGTGCCCATTCCTATCAGTGGGTTGTCGTCCACTTTAGTCAAGTGAAGAGGATTCATCCACCGTTATTGACTCAGAATTTTCTAGCAGGGATCTTGAAAATGGGCTTTGTAAACTAGACAACCCTTTAAAATGGAATTAGGTTCTTCTTCTTCACAACTTTAAATTGATGAAATAGACACAAATCTGGCCCTCAACCAATTAAAAAGAAATATGCTGGAATGCTTCGAAAGAAAATACATCATTATATATGACCTCATGCACATGTCTAATTACTGTATTAGTAGAAAGGTACATGTTGAACAATGAAATGAATGGTTGACCTATATCACAAATAGAGCAGAGTAAAGGAGTCTTACAGTATTTCATATTCCTCGTAATAAAAACTCAATAAAAAGATGCCAGTTGGCTGAGCTATGTAATTATTCTGTCTTTATCCAGTCACTCATACATTTGGGAATGTCTTGGATGCATATGGCATTACATTGTGTCATGATTACGTCTCTGGTACACTATATAAAGTAGGAGATCCAAGACGAGGAACATCAGAAACCTCACCATCACCTCAAGTGCTAACAAGTCCTCCAGCTTGACTTTGGAATCAAAATGGCAGCTCAAAAGTCCATCACCAAGACTGCACTTTGGTCTCTTGCCATCTTTGCAATCTTAAGTCTGCAGGGTGCAGGTGAGTTTTTTTTTTTGGTGGGGTAGTAGTGGGGCATTGGCAATTTATATTGACTAAATTAAAAAATGTTGGAGAATCCACCAGTCAGACTTGACATCTGCAATAAGTCTGACTTACTTTAACCTCCTTGAGAAAGGGCAAAGATTCTTTCATGTTTATTTGCTTGGTAGCATATTAATAGCAGCTCCCTTAGAGCCCTCTTAGTGCAAATTTCATCATACTGGGAAATATATATGACTTTTTTTTTTTTTTTTTAATATGTTTAATTTAAAAATGTAAGTTCAAATTTTTTTAGTATTTTCAAGAACCGAATAAATAAATCTAAAATTAAAATTCAAAAGATATAGTGACCTGTAAAATGTTTTCCATCAGTTTCTAGAGCTGAATAACTAAAGCTAAATATTTCAAAATACGTTTTTTCTTTATTATTCATAGTGGCTGAATAATTAAAGACAGAATCAGATCAAAAATATAAATTGAAAATTTTAATTAATTTGTTACCATTTGTTGAATAGGTCAAGTGCAATATTTTGAGAATATTGAGATTTTAAAATATATTATTTTTTTTACAAATTTTATGAATATTTCTGCACTATGTCATTTTTGGAGATTTGACTTTTTATTTTTAAAATATTTAAAATAAATTCAGCAATTTGCAATATTACAACATTGAAAGTTAGCCTAAAGATATTGAAAGAAAGCCCATTGATCCTTGGCATATAATGTATCTTCTTAAGATTTTGAGCCCAGTCTTTTTATAACCTTAAAAATACAGACTCTGAAAATAGATTAATCTATATAATTGATAAAAAATATTGATCAATCAGAAATGTTGCTTCTTTTTGTAATTTTTTGTCTATATTAATTTTTCTTTTTTTTTTTTTTTAACAGATGCGCAGAATTGCACTTTTAATAATGACTGTAAGTATTTTAACAAAAAAATAACAATTCAAAATATTGTAGAGGAAGTAGAGGAAAATACTGTATTATGGGGAGGAGTCAAGATGTTTTCTGTAGAAGGATGAAAGAAATGATCACTGTCATAAACTGGCTGTCTTTTGCTGGTTACATACACCACTAGGGGCAGCGTAGGTGTTTACTCAAGACTATCTATACAATAAATGGCATGCAGAAAACTCCTCAGCTCCCTCTAGTGGCGGCTGTTTTGGACAGAAGTTTTACTTCTGTCATTTACCTTTGTCTGAATTAGAGGTCTGCAAGAGTAAAACATAGCTCAGTCCATGATTAAAACAGACATACCTTATGTTAGGTTCCATTAGCATCTGGAGTCCTTTTTTCTGGCCCGTTGGAGGACCAGATCAATAGACCGACAACTAAAATCATGGACGCAAACGTAGCCTGATGGACCCCATTGATTATAATGGTGTCCATTGAGTGTCCATTGTATTTAACTGAAAGCATCGGATGAGAAACTTGAGCAATGGTGTCTCTTAATGGAGATGTAACCACCTAGCCTAATAAAGTGACCTTTCCCCAAAAGCTCTGTTACATATATAGTCCATGCTGTTGTAATGATTGTCTATGTATTTCATGCTGTCTCTTCCTCTTTCAGATGTACCAGGATGGGGTATTGCTATCATTGTGCTGGTGGCCATACTTTTACTTGGAATGTTGTGCAGTTGTGGTATTGTGGTAAGTAGTTTTTGGTAGATTCTAATGATTGACAGGAAGGGGTGCAAATTATGCCAGTAGATCAGGTGGGCCCTATCACCATAACAACAATTTTCGACAGTCTATTAGGTTATGGGTAAATGCCTAAACTCATGAACTTCATGGCTAATGGCTACTGGTGGATTGTTAGAGAGACGCAAATGGGGGTTCTGTGCTGAAATGTTGGAAAACAAGGGGTCTATAACTGTTGTTGCACAGTAGCCCCCAGTTGTCTGTGTCTACCCCTGGACAGGACCATCAGTCAGATCTGGATTTGTCTCTGTACCTTGTGTTCAAAGGCTACAGGAGCCCATCAACTCTATATCATAAACGAGACCTCTACGACTTTTTCCAGAATCTTAGACAGACCCTCCAAGTCATCTACTGTGCTTTCAGAACATAATTCAATGATGGCCCTTATCCCATTCCATATACAGTAGATTGTCTACTAACCCCTGTTCACGGGGTCTTCTACAATGACACAGAACAAGATGGATGCTCCAGAAGTTGACTAGCTCTTTCTTACGGGGAAATAGTTGTTATTATGTGGCCATTGCCACCACTTTATTCGTTTTCATTGCTTAAGCCTTTGGTTATATGCACACTGTTTTTGTAATGTTTTTAATATTAGTAAAATAATTTAACTTTTTTTTAAATAATGTTTTTAATTATTTTTTCCCTTTCCTTTCAGCCCCTAATGTGCAAGAAAGGAGGTGATGGATGCCAGCAGGGTGGATGCTGCATGGGAAATTAGCTTCAATAACTCGAGTACATGACTTCATTTACGGAATGTGTATAATATTAGGTCTCTTTATGGATTTGCACCATATTCTGGCCTTTGGTGCCTGGAATTTCTGTAATTTTCAGCGCATGTACCCACATATTACTGAGGTTAATGCTGAAGACATGTAAATAAAATAATTATTGTTTATGTATGTAAAGGCAAACTAATAAATCCCATAATGTAAATATTTTATGTCTTTCTTGTAGTTTTTATGCTATAGGTGTATATTATTCTTAGTTGTTTTGTTTTTTTTTTCATTTCTACTACAATATTGGACCATAAGCTATAGTGGATAAAAAATGTTTTGTAGGATTTTAATATTAAAGACCTATTCTTGAGAAAGGTCATCCATATAAGATTAGTGGGGTCCATCATTGGGCAACCCCGCTGATCAGCTGTTCGGCCATCAAGTGATCTATTCTTCCACTGGTGATGTCACGTTCACTGGTTGCATGGTCTTGCTGCAGCTCACTCCCATCCAAATGAATGGGACTGAACTGCAATACCAAGCACAGCAGTTATAGTGATGTGATCTCAGGTCTCATCGAAACACCGCACTCTCTTCTAACAGTTCACTGTTGGGTGAGGCTGGATGTTGGGGATAGGCCATTAGTATGGATTGACTCTTGGCAGTTCTGACTTTCAGCGGGTCCAAGAGGCTGTGGTACTTGGCCAATTGCTGCAGCCTTGTTAATATTGGTCTCTCTACCTATACAATGTGTACTTAGTAGTGAATATGTAGGGTATAGAATTGGATGGGGACAAAGCCACTATACTTTGCACAATGAAGAGTTTGCAATGCTCAGTTGAGCACCATGGCTACTTCAAAAGGCTAAGTGTGGGGGTGCAAGTAAATGGAACCCCCAAATCTAATATTAATGGCCTATCTTAATGATTGAGATTCTGAGAAACCCCTTTAAATGTTCAAATCGAGTCAGGGCAGCATAGTCATTGAATAATCACCATGATTCCTTGGGTCTCCTCCAACTTCTCTGGTATCCACCCGTTTCCAAAGATATACTTATTGTAAATTGATCATGTTAGGGTGTGTCTATGCTGCCTCAGCACTCTCTTACTGTAAAATGCAGCATGAAACTGATGCCACAGAGTTGCTGTCCAGAACCACATAGTGCAAAGGTGGTGGGTACTTCATACCAAAGCCACATTATGTAGCATCCTTATAAATATGCTTTGGAGGTAGTTCAGGAAACAGGGTCCATGGCCAGAAATATTTGGATCGCAGAAAGAATTTTTACTTTACTCATCTCCATCCATGATTGACTTCTCTCTTTCCATACACTGGATTTTTTCTTGACAATGGAGTAAGGCTATGGAGTAAAATATGTGCAAAATCCTTTAATGAACTTTAAAGAAGTCACCAGATCTGAAAAGCCAAATAACATACATCATCTGTGCATTTTTGTGTTTTGTTTATCCAAATCTGTTCAGTCATTCCAAAGTTATAAGCCCTTAGTGCTGATACAAATTAGGGTCTGGTAGCCAAGTAGGCATTAACACAGTGGTTACTCTTTGGACGGGGTCTCTGTATGCTGTATACCATGCTCTATTAATAGGCTAGTATACAGTACAGACCAAAAGATTGGACACACCTTCTCATTCCAAGAGTTTTCTGTATTTTCATGACTATAAAAATTGTAGATTCACACTGAAGGCATCAAAACTATGAATTAACACATGTGGAATTATATATAAATATGTCTTATATTCTAGGTTCTTCAAGGTAGCCACCTTTTGCTTTGATTACTGCTTTGCACACTCTTGGCATTCTCTTGATGAGCTTCAAGAGGTAGTCACCTGAAATGGTTTTCACTTCACAGGTGTGCCCTGTCAGGTTTAATAAGTGGGATTTCTTGCCTTATAAATGGGGTTGAGACCATCAGTTGTATTATTCATAAGTCAGGTGGATACACAGCTGATAGTCCTACTGAATGGAGTGTTAGAATTTGTATTATGGCAAGAAAAAAGCAGCTAAGTAAAGAAAAACAAGTGGCCATCATTACTTTAAGAAATGAAGGTCAGTCAGTCCGAAAAATTGGGAAAACTTTGAAAGTGTCCCCAAGTGCAGTGGCCAAAACCATCAAGTGCTACAAAGAAACTGGCTCACATGAGGACCGCCCCAGGAAAGGAAGACCAGGAGTCACCTCTGCTGCGGAGGATAAGTTCATCCGAGTCACCAGCATCAGAAATCGCAGGTTAACAGCAGCTCAGATTAGAGACCAGGTCAATGCCACACAGAGTTCTAGCAGCAGACACATCTCTACAACAACTGTTAAGAGGAGACTGTGTGCAGCAGGCCTTCATGGTAAAATATCTGCTAGGAAACCACTGCTAAGGACAGGCAACAAGCAGAAGAGACTTGTTTGGGCTAAAGAACACAAGGAATGGACATTAGACCTGTGGAAATCTGTGCTTTGGTCTGATGAGTCCAAATTTGAGATCTTTGGTTCCAACCACGGTGTCTTTGTGCGACGTAGAAAAGGTGAACGAATGGACTCTACATGCCTGGTTCCCACCGTGAAGCATGGAGGAGGAGGTGTGATGGTGTGGGGGTGCTTTGCTGGTGACACTGTTGGGAATTTATTCAAAATTGAAGGAATACTGAACCAGCATGGTTACCACAGCATCTTGCAGCGGCATGCTATTCCATCCGGTTTGCGTTTAGTTGGACCATCATTTATTTTTCAACAGGACAATGACCCCAAACACACCTCCAGACTGTGTAAGTTCTATTTGACCAAGAAGGAGAGTGATGGGGTGCTACGCCAGATAACCTGGCCTCCACAGTCACCAGTCCTGAACCCAATCGAGATGGTTTGGGGTGAGCTGGACTGCAGAGTGAAGGCAAAAGGGCCATCAAGTGCTAAGCATCTCTGGGAACTCCTTCAAGACTGTTGGAAGACCATTTCAGGTGACTACCTCTTGAAGCTCATCAAGAGAATGCCAAGAGTGTGCAAAGCAGTAATCAAAGCAAAAGGTGGCTACTTTGAAGAACCTAGAATATAAGACATATTTTCAGTTGTTTCACACTTTTTTGTTAAGTATATAATTCCACATGTGTTAATTCACAGTTTTGATGCCTTCAGTGTGAATCTACAATTTTTATAGTCATGAAAATACAGAAAACTCTTGGAATGAGAAGGTGTGTCCAAACTTTTGGTCTGTACTGTATATAATTTGCATCAACTCTAAAAGGGCTTATATCGGTGGAATGACTGAATGGACTTAGATAAACAAAACACCAAATTGCTCAGGGTGACATCGTCGATCAGATGATGTATGTTATTGGGCTTCTCAGACCCAGTGACAGGGCCTTTTTAAGGGTCAGTCTGCAGATTTTACTTTCCATATCTTTATAGGCAAGTATACATGGTGAGTGGAGTATGGTGCAGTCTCTTTAACTCCATTAAGTCCAATTTTACAGTTTCAATTGTCCCCTACAAACCTGTTCATCAGTTACCCTAATTCAACCAGAAACAGGAGCCTTATGTCCTAAGGTATGAACCAGGGGAAGTGTATTATAGTAGAGATAGTAATATACCATGTGAGAATAAAGAAAAGATTAGAAATTAGTGTTCTTGCTTGCAATTTTTACACTGAAGCCCATGTATCGAAAAATGCACCTACCTGGGCTGCCAGGCAGCTACAGCCTTACTTTGGCACACATTGTTAAGTGGGCACACAGATTGTCAAAGAGCCTGGAGACGGGGAATATAGACTGAGAGAGCCCTATAAGAGGGGCCTGAGTGTGGAGGATGGTGCAACTGCAGCAATGTACCTGGCAAGTAGAACTGTGAAGATGGGCAGTAGCAGCTCAACAAGCACTGTGTGAGGGAGAAGGAGACTCCCCTTGTACAGGTAAGGTGGCCAAAGTGCACCATTTCCAAAGTGTTCTTCATCCTACCTCACCAGTAAGCTATTTATAACCTTCAATCCAGTTGTCATTACTGTATCCATCACCTGGATGTTACACTCAAATTTTAGGATAGATACAAATTACATCAATGGGGGTTCAACTTTCACTTAGAATGAGACAATACTAGGGATGAGCAAAATAATTTCGATAGAAATGAGTTTGTCAAAACTTTGAGTTTGGGGTTTGCCAACCACGAAGCACTATTGCACTCTGGGGACTCCTCAGACCTTACAGTATAATAACTGGAGCCCAGGGGAGGTGAGTAAAAAGAGTAATCTGTTATACTCCCCTCACCTCTTATGAGTGTCTGGCGGATTCCCGAAGTCTTCTTTAGGTCTTTTCAAGGCCTCTGGGTGATGTCATGAGCCATGGGGACACGTGGGGTGTGTGATGTCAGCCAGAGGCCAGAAGAATCCAGAAAAGGATGCTGGGAGACCACCTGATGCCACAAAGATGCCCAGGAGAGTTTAGACAAGTTGAGTATAAGTGCTTGTTATGTTCGTCAAACCAGAGGGCTGAATATTTGTCTAAACTAATCTCAGTATCTACCAATACCTAACTCCCTGTCATATACACTCACTGACGCAAAAAATAAAGTACCCAGATAGAAATGTTGCATTGCTGCAATGTCTCGGGAAGATATATAAGTTAATACTGATGTGGTCTGACACTGGGTCTTGCTACAAAAGTCGTATAAAAGTGCTTCCCCTGTTCCCCTATTATTAGACTATCAGAGGCTAATTTTAGATGGTGTACCTCTTGGTTACAGATTGTTGACTGCTAGACATGAATCTACGATGCATACATGGTAGAGAGGATTGTGTGATCCGCCGACAAGCCTGAGTAGATCCTACAGTTTTCTTGCCAATCATCCAGACGCAGTTGGCTCCTTCATTACACCCCCTGTCTCTGCTTGGACCATTCACTGAGACTTAGCAGTAAGAAATTTGATGTCATAGTGGCCATTATATATCCTGTCATTGACAGCCAGCCAACCAGCAGTGGTTTTGTGAGCAAGAAACCTGGACTTCTAAGGATTGGAACCATATTGTTTTTTAGTGATGAATTCAGGTTCTGTTAAGGATTAGACGATGGTTGGGTTGGATAATGGAGACCTTGTGATGAGCTCTTCAATCCTGCCTTTGGTGTGGAGCAACACACTGCCCCCTGCTGGTGTGATGATGTGGGAGCCATCACATAGGACAGTCGGTCACCCCTAGTAGTGATAAGAGGGACACTAACAGCTCAATGATACAGGATACAGGACATCCTACGGCCACATGTGTTGTCTTTCTTGGCTCTCTTCCATCTAGCATTTTTCAGAGAGATAATGCTCACCCACACATACAAGGGTTCCCCAGGAATGTCTCTGCAAGATTACAAAACTTCCTTTTCCTGCCCGGTCACCAGATTTATCACCAATCCAGTATTTATGGGACCAGCTGGGATGTCATCAACCTACAAGTGTGATCCACAGGTCCGGCTGTAACATCTGTGGCAAATGTACTGCAGGGTACCATACAGAACCTGTATACCTCCATGTCCTGCCGTATCTCATCTTGTATCCAGACTACAGGCCCAGCTGTAACATCTGTGGTAAATGTACTGCAGGATGCCATACAGAACCTGTATACCTCCATGTCCTGCCGTATCTCATCTTGTATCCAGACTACAGGCCCAGCTGTAACATCTGTGGTAAATGTACTGCAGGTACCATAGAGGTCCTAGAGCCTCCGCCCAGTTGTCTAGTTTTCCCCAATAACCTTCTCCTCTGGCTGTAATACTGTCATCCCTTCCATAGTTCATCATCACATCACACTGAGAGAGTTCAGTCCTTGTTCAGATTGAAGACATTAGTAGATAAGAATTTAGAGCATTATCCAACATTCTGGTTAATTTATCTACTTGCACATGGTAACGTCACCCCGATAACTGGTAGGAAAAACCAGACTCACACTCCGAAACAATTACTAAATAATAAATGACAAATACTAATAAAAAACACCTCCGTGTGGATTAGTCACCGGCAGATTGTCTTACTCTACAGTCACCATGTCATGATATTCCCACAAACCTGAGCTCAGCACAGGAACATCTGGGGCAGTGACTACTATGCAGCAGAACTGGATTTGTCATTTAGCTGTCTCTTTTGTGAGTTGTGAAAGCTCTGACATTGACATGACACAGAATGTTTACTTATAGAGCGAAGGAATGCAAATAAAACGTGGAAATCTATTAATAAGTTGTATTATTGTTGTGGCAGACTCAGCTCTGCTTCACCTGACCTCTCTCCTATCTATCTATCTATCTATCTATCTATCTATCTATCTATCTATCTATCTATCTCTTCTATCTATCTATCTATCTATCTCATATCTATCTAATCTATCTATCTATCTATCTATCTATCTATCTATCTCATATCTATCTATCACATATCTATCTATCTCATATCTATCTATCTATCTATCTATCTATCTATCTATCTATCTATCTATCTCATATCTATCTATCTATCTATCTATCTATCTCATATCTATCTATCTATCTCATATCTATCTATCTATCTATCTATCTATCTATCTCATATCTATCTATCTATCTATCTATCTCATATCTATCTATCTATGTTACACTACTGGCACCATTCTCTGATCGGTGGGGGTGTTGGATGTCAGAAACACTTATTTGATATTGGTGAACTATCATAAGGATAGGTCCTGATTAGAGATGAGCGAATTTCACAAAAGTTCGATTTGAAGTTCCAAAAAAATTTGCTTCAATCCAAATTTCTTTTCGGCGAATAAACAGCTATTTCTGGGCTACAGAGAGCCGGGGTGGGCGGCAAAATGGCGGAAACCCTTGGATGCTGCGGTCATGTCTCTCTCTCCCCAGCTTGGACAACTTTTATTCATGTGGAAGGATCTGCTAACAAGTAAAGACACGCCTACCCAATCACATCACAAGAGAATATCTTGTGACCGTCTGATGTCACAAAGGTTCTTACTAAATATTCATTACCGCGAAGCATCAGGAAATCCGGAATTGTGGAGAATTGAAGATTTCCCTGAAATTCGGATCGAATTCCACTTCTGCAGAATTGATTCGCTCACCTCTAGTCCTGATTATCCAGGGAGGATTATGAACTTAATGTGTCCCTGGAAAAAAATCTAAAAGTGGCTCCATGTTATAGATGGGTTAAATTGGCAGAATATTTGGGCCAACATAGGTAGATGTGTAAGGTGGTGGTTTGGTTAAAATACAGTTGTGCCCATGACACTTAAAACAAGACTGTAACCACCACGCTATGTTCCTACATTGGACCCTTGTAGTGTAACCACCACACTAATGCATGAAAAGAAATCCACTACAAAGTATTGACTAATATTTCCCATAATACACATAATTACTGTATATTGGGGGAATATCCCCATTGTCCACCACTATATGTAGACTTTGCAGCCGCACTCAGATCAGTACATGACCCCACTGACTCTTAGTCTGTGTAACACACCAGTTACCTGCATAGAGTTTACAAACATTACAGTATACTGAAACGCCCAGATATTCTTTATTAATAAAGTTCTAATAATATTCATAACCCAGAGAACTTATTTTCCACCTTCTAGCCCCCCTTCCCCTTAATAAAACTCACCAGAGACCAGATCTTGGGGTGGAGCACCAGGAGAAGTGTCTACGAGCGATGGAGGAGCTGTGTCCACTCATTGTTCAGGGGTCTGCTGTCTCTGCAGGAGGTCAGAGGGGGTCACTAGACATAGAGAGCAATGTGCTTATCATGGTTCATACATGATACACATCTCTTCTATGTGGAGAGGAGTGGGAATTACAGGACACCAACGCATCATTCTGAAATACTGGCCAAACTCTTCACAGATGGTGGGGTTAAAATGCAGACCAGACGGTCCAATGTGTATTCAAAAGGAACAGCCAAGCAGGAATCTTCCCATATGGCCAGTCCGTCTCATGACGAGATAACATTATCTCTAGCTAAAGGAAGCCATACGAAAAGTGAGATACTGCAGTTTGGAGAATGCAGCCATCACACAAACCATATTACCTGGCCACGCATGACTGTCTGAATTGCCCTGTTTGTGTTTCTGGTTTGTTTTGGGGCACTTGGCAGTGAATGTAACCATTTCCTATAGCCTCATGCACGCAGTGGTATTTTTGGAGTGTGTGCTATCTGTTATCTGTATTATAATGGATAGCATATGGACTTGTTCATGTTAATGGACCAATATACACAGCTATAGGACCATAGGCAATAGGACCGAGTCACAAAGTATGAAGCAGATCTTATTCCTGTCCGTTTCTGTGGTTTGTTTTGTCTGTTCTTGAGATAGCGTCTGTGGAAAACATAGACTGCTCATAGATGTCATCCTTGTGCCGTCTGTCCGGTTTCCCGCAGACACTGCTACGGTTATGTGTATGGGGCCTGTCCCTGCAGATGTCATATACTAACCACTAACTAACTTTTTCTATTTTGCTTCAATCACAGTTAGAGAAGATTTTGTCACTAACCTTATAACTTGCTAACCTTAACCTATCTAACTTCCTTTTAATAGAAAACAGGCTTTAAAGTTCCCATTAGCAATGATCTAACTAAGCATTGCCAGGGAAAATCTATCCTGTACACATGTACTCAATGCAGTACATAGAGATGAAGTATTTGCCAAAGGGGTCGTTTCAAATGGTTGTATCTCTGGTTTTATACCACCTAGAAAAATAGTTCTGGTATTCTGTGCTTTTAACTAGTGATATCTCATGTTCTGTTATAGCCAGTACTTCAAGTACGAGCAACTACTTTCTTGTGATATCTGAACCATTTCTTGTAGGTGGTATAAAACCGGAGATACAGCCATTTGATGTGACCATGCCCTCCATTGGTAAATGCTTCAGCTCTGCATAGTCACAATACAAATATATACAGCCTTTCCCTAGTCACAGCTCAGTTAGAGGGTTGTTAATGGGAATGTTACAGCCTGTTTCATAATAAATAGGAAGTTAGATAGGTTAATAAAATATATTACAAAAATGGTCACCAAACACCCTCGATACAATAGCCTAAAAAACATGGGAGTTACACTTTAAATAAGTCTATCTCAGTATCTATCTATCTATCTATCTATCTATCTATCTATCTATCTCATATTTATCTGTCTATCTATCTATCTATATCTGTATCTATCTATCTATCTATTTATCTCATATATATCTATCTCATATCTATCTATCTATCTATCTCATATTTATCTGTCTATCTATCTATCTATATCTGTATCTATCTATCTATCTATCTATTTATCTCATATATATCTATCTCATATCTATCTATCTATCTATCTATCTATCTATATCTGTATCTATCTATCTATCTATCTAGATATCTATATCCATATCTATCTATCTATTTATCTATTTATCTCATATATATCTATCTCATATCTATCTATCTATCTATCTCATATTTATCTGTCTATCTATCTATCTATATCTGTATCTATCTATCTATCTATCTATCTATCTATTTATCTCTATATATCTATCTCATATATATCTATCTATCTATCTATCTATCTATCTATCTATCTATCTATCTATCTATCTATCTATCTATCTATCTAGATATCTATATCCATATCTATCTATGTGCCTATCTACCCCATCTATCACCTGAACATCAGTAAAGCAATGACCACCACATATAACCAAGAGTTGTCACATTTTGGTAGATGTTAGAATTCAGTGCGTCTTGCAGCTCTGTCTGATACTGATACAAATTTCATGTAGGTACAAGAACCTTCATCCTCGTACGTAATAGTAAAATGAGTCAGTGCAGTGAACAGAAAAAGGTGCAGTGACAGAGCAGAAAGGCTCCTACCGAACATATCAAGGAATGCTTAAGAGTGTTATAAAAATATTACAGATATTATAGGTGCACCATAAAGAAATGTGTGACATATGACAGGAGGTGCACATGCTGCAGCACTGTGATATATACTTTGGCCTCATTGATTATATGCAGTATGTGAGTCTAGTAAAAAGTTAATTGCATTGGTTCACAACAAATTTTATAAAATCTTTAAATAACTTTAATCATTTTGGACCTCCTGAAATCCAGAAAATCATTTCTATTTAGATGTTTAGATCTTAATACATTTCCTTAAAATGTCTAAATACACTCTAATTCATATATTTTTTAGATTTGAAGGGACAGTGGTTTTAAGTATTTTTGTAATTAATGAATCTTGTACATTTTGTAATGAAAAAAACAAAACAAAAACTGTTGCCAAAGTTTCCCCTAAGAGATGTTCTACCTGAACGTTGCTAAGGAAAATCAGTATTCAGCGTCTTTGGCTGACTGTTACATGTAGAAATTTCTCAACCTGCCTCTCCTCTCCCTGTCATTGCCTAACTACATGTTCCCCTATGTGCTGCTATACTATTGCTTTTCCCCTTGCTTCTACACTGATCATTTGCACCCTCTTATCTCCCCAGGAGATCCCAAAAGCTAGTTAGGCGGTGAGTGTGCCCCCGGGAAATTGTATTATAAAATTCTTAAAACCCCCGTTCCTACACAAAATCCTACATAAAATACAAATCTGAAGTCATATGCTTTAGATATTGAGACCACTCCTTCTCTATACTAACCACGCCCATTTTTAAAACTTTTTGTTTGCACAAGGCAAACAAGGAAACCTTTAGGCTAAGACCCCATATTGCAAAAAATCAGCTTTTTTAGTTGCAGATTTTGCTGTGTTTTTTTGAACAAAAGCCAGGAGTGGATTGAGCAGAAGGGAGAGGTATAATAACTTCCTAGATATTTCCCATTTCTTTTGTAGCCAATCTTCGCTTTGACTCAAAACACTGCAGCAAAATCTGCAACCAAAAAAGTTGCATTTTTGCAACGTGGGGCCTTAACCTAACAGTTAAAAACTGATGCAAAACGGATGACACTTGGATAGCAGAAGTGGAAAAATGGAACAGAACGAATGCAAAAAGATTACAGCCAATTGTGACGGCCGTTAGAGCCATCAAAAATCATCAGTGTCCTCTGATTAAGGCCTACGGACAGCATTAGACTAAAGATTTTTTTTTAATAAGCGCTTATTGGCTACAAAACTAGTCAATTACACTCCATTAATTACACGGACATGTGGGAATAAGAACTGTTAAAATTTCCCTCGACATGTCCTCTCATTGTTTGCCGGTAGCACATTCCTTATTACGCAGGGTGATATGCCGCCGGCGATCAATGATTTTTTTTCCTGCCAAAAGCAATCGATCACCTCATGAACTAGCGAACACTTGTCCATCGGGTGATCGTCAGCACTATTCAACAGAATGATTATCGGAGAAAACTCCTATACAAGAGTTCTTTCCAAAAAATTGCCCACCAAATTGCTGTAAGAGGGCCAAAATTCTTAATTCTATTTTTTTTTTTTTTCAAAAAATTTATTTGGTCTAATGGAAACCAAAGTATGTATCAGTATGTATCAGTTACATAGCGAATACTTCTGAATCTTGTCTCAGGAGAGCAAACACGTTTGTGATCAATCAGGTGGATACTTGAACAGAAAGATTGGAATTGAAAAATTCTTTAATCACTAAGTCAAAAATTATATAAAAGACAAAAAGGCGGAGGTATTCGATAGATTTTTGGTCACTGTGTATGGGTCACTTAGCGTATATAAGCAGAACATTCCCAACATGTAAAGATGTAAAAATTGCAGTCAGTGCGGCAAGTCAAGACAACAAAATCTTGTCAAATGTTAAAGATCAAAAATCCCCTATATACTCTACAGCAGCGATTCCCAATAGGGCTGCCCTGAAAACTCTCCAGGGGGGCAGCAACAATCTGGTTGGGAAGATGACTGCATGCCTACATGCAACATTATCTGCTTCCTCTGAAAATTTTTGGTCTTTTGGTAAAAATTATGTGGTAAAGGTGCACCAAGGACATTTTTTTTTCCCATGGGTGCCCCAAGTTGGGAAACACTGCCCTATATCATGGAGGGATTTAGTATGGAAGGGTCTAGAGGAGAGGACAGACGCTCCATAGGAGTAAGTAGTGGGTCTTTTTTTTCTGTGTCCTACCTACTGTATGTAAGGGTACAAACTATTATATTGGCCGGACTGAACATCCCATGGCACTGGTGAATGGGAATTAAAAAATTCTTGTTAGTAGAATTGCGTCACAAAAATAATTCCAGTATTTAGTTTTTAGGAGCCATAAAATATTATTTACTCAAAAGATTAATAAAAAAGTCATTAGGAAGGACTTAAAGTGGACAGGGCAAGATTCTACGAAGATTTATATAGTAGGCTGGTAACTGTAGTAGCTGGAGCTATAAGGCAGACATGTGCACATACCTCGTAAAGTCTAATGTAACTAGGACAATTGTCTTGACCTCTGTTATAAAATGATTGCTCTACCAAGAATAGCAGAGCCCGAGCAATAAAATCTAACATAAAGTGCCAGCCTAGTGCACTCTGCAATTATTCCATGATCATCTATACACTCATATATTTGGGAATGTGTTGGCTACACACAGACGGGCAATGTGTCATTGCTGGGTGAAGAGAATAAAAACTGGATGTTCATGGAGAAAGGCTATCACAGCTTTGGGAACTATCTTGAAGTTACTACCTGTCTTTGAAAGGACCTAAGAAAGAACATGGCAGCTGAACGTGTATTGGGAAAGTCTGGACTCTTGGTTCTGGCCCTGTGTGCCATGCTGAGTCTACAGGGGGCAGGTAAGAGATTTGTACAATATCAGAAGGGTTAGGCAACTTTTACTGGGCTCTCTATCTGTATGATCTAAGGTTCTCCATGTGACTCTAGGATCTTGTAGAAGATGCAAAGTTCTCATAGAGAAGGAAGTTTCATCTTGTCCACTATATGATGGGCTAGGAACTTCGCCCATTGTTGGGGCAATGTAATGAATTGTCCTGGAGAGTTTATTTTAATCAGATGTGTTAATTTAGGCAACACTTGTGATTTCTAACGTACGTGTTCACCTTTATGTGTCTCCGATAATGTCTTTGAGACATGTAAGATGATAACGTCCTCCAAATGGTAGAAAGACATGGGAATTGTGCATTCTGCTTTCGTCAGAAGTACTCTACTTACTCAGGAATTACCTGAGTGAAGGCAAAGGGAGGCCAGTAGTTCATGGAGGTCCCAAGATTCTCAAAAATTGTGGTCATTTCAGCTCAAAAATTGTCACTGATGCTAATATCTGACTTGACCGTCTTGGACAAAAGTGAATTTTATTAAGTATTGTGATAAGTTTTTATATAACTTGAACCCAACAGGAAGGTTACTGAGTTGAGTAGAGTAGACTCGATCACAGAGCGAGCAGCACCACCGAGAAGGTCACTGTGAAGTCCATGTACGAGACCTACCCATAGAAGAAAATCTTGAAGATAAAAGATGTTATTACCTTCGAAAACCTTTTATTTATAGATAAATTCAAGCATTTAAACAACTTATATCAGTTTCCACAATTCAGGGAATTATAGTCATACGGTAACTGGTCAAGTTTTCTAGGACCTTATCTTTGATAGAAGGTCTCTGCTCTAGCTCACAGAAGGGTCCCTTCAACTTCAAAATTTGGACATACAATTGGTCATACGGTAGTGAGTTCTCTAATTTATAATGTAGTTATAGCATTTGTACTGTTTGTGGCATCCAGTCTCCAAACATGTCTGTAATATCTGCTTATTGCTTTCTTGCAGAGGCGCAGAATTGTACCTACAATGGTATGTATCAGATAAACTACACTGTTTACACTGTATTTTAGATATCTAACGTACAGAAGCTTACCTTTCACAAGATTGGGAAAATACAGCAGATTGTAAAAATTTTCAACAATAACAAAAAATTAATGTTCTCCAACCTGGCTCCTGCATACATGGAATGTCCTCCAGCCTGTGTCTTCCATACATCAAATGTTCTCCAGCCTGGTTCTTCTATGCATCACATGTTCTCCAGCCTGTCTCCTCTATACATCACATGTTCTCCAGCCTGTCTCCTCTATACATCACATGTTCTCCAGCCTGTCTCCTCTATACATCACATGTTCTCCAGCCTATCTCCTCTTTACATCACATGTTCTCCAGCCTGTCTCCTCTATACATCACATGTTCTCCAGCCTGTCTCCTCTATACATCACATGTTCTCCAGCCTGTCTCCTCTATACATCACATGTTCTCTAGCCTGTCTCCTCTATACATCACATGTTCTCCAGCCTGTCTCCTCTATACATCACATGTTCTCCAGCCTGTCTCCTCTATACATCACATGTTCTCCAGCCTGTCTCCTCTATACATCACATGTTCTCCAGCCTGTCTCCTCTATACATCACATGTTCTCCAGCCTGTCTCCTCTATACATCACATGTTCTCCAGCCTGTCTCCTCTATACATCACATGTTCTCCAGCCTGTCTCCTCTATACATCACATGTTCTCCAGCCTGTCTCCTCTATACATCACATGTTCTCCAGCCTGTCTCCTCTTTACATCACATGTTCTCCAGCCTGTCTCCTCTTTACATCACATGTTCTCTAGCCTGTCTCCTCTATACATCACATGTTCTCCAGCCTGTCTCCTCTATACATCACATGTTCTCCAGCCTGTCTCCTCTTTACATCACATGTTCTCTAGCCTGTCTCCTCTATACATCACATGTTCTCCAGCCTGTCTCCTCTATACATCACATGTTCTCCAGCCTGTCTCCTCTTTACATCACATGTTCTCCAGCCTGTCTCCTCTATATATCACATGTTCTCCAGCCTGTCTCCTCTATACATCACATGTTCTCCAGCCTGTCTCCTCTTTACATCACATGTTCTCCAGCCTGTCTCCTCTATACATCACATGTTCTCCAGCCTGTCTCCTCTTTACATCACATGTTCTCTAGCCTGTCTCCTCTATACATCACATGTTCTCCAGCCTGTCTCCTCTATACATCACATGTTCTCCAGCCTGTCTCCTCTATACATCACATGTTCTCCAGCCTGTCTCCTCTATACATCACATGTTCTCCAGCCTGTCTCCTCTATATATCACATGTTCTCCAGCCTGTCTCCTCTATACATCACATGTTCTCCAGCCTGTCTCCTCTATACATCGCATGTTCTCCAGCCTGTCTCCTCTATATATCACATGTTCTCCAGCCTGTCTCCTCTATACATCGCATGTTCTCCAGCCTGTCTCCTCTATACATCACATGTTCTCCAGCCTGTCTCCTCTATATATCACATGTTCTCCAGCCTGTCTCCTCTATACATCACATGTTCTCCAGCCTGTCTCCTCTATACATCGCATGTTCTCCAGCCTGTCTCCTCTATACATCACATGTTCTCCAGCCTGTCTCCTCTTTACATCACATGTTCTCCAGCCTGTCTCCTCTATACATCACATGTTCTCCAGCCTGTCTCCTCTTTACATCACATGTTCTCCAGCCTGTCTCCTCTATACATCACATGTTCTCCAGCCTGTCTCCTCTATACATCACATGTTCTCCAGCCTGTCTCCTCTATACATCACATGTTCTCCAGCCTGTCTCCTCTTTACATCACATGTTCTCCAGCCTGTCTCCTCTATACATCACATGTTCTCCAGCTCAGTTTTCTATGAGAATCAGAATGAGTCTGGGTCTTGGGGCCATAATATGGAGCTGTATTATAACAATTTTAATGTTGCCCAACTTTTGTCTGAAATTCTTACCTAGTTTATCTATATTGTACTTGTTTGTTGACCTGGGGGAATGTTCTTTGTTAAAAGAGTTATAGAGGGAAATAAAATATTTTTCAGTAAATTCACTACACTGGATAAGCGTGCTTCTATATAAGTAAGTAGACTTATCCAGTACAGTGAATGCACTGTGAAGCTTTTTATTTTCCACATAAGCCCCTTATGCCATAATCTTTTGTATTTTTTATAGGAACACCTGGGTGGGCCATTGCTGTGATTGTGATGCTGGCCATCCTTCTAGCTGCTTTACTCTGCAGTTGCTGCCTTGCTGTAAGTATAAAATTGCTTGCTTGCAAAAGTAAATGGTGTAAATATCTGAACTAGCCAGAATACTAAATGTGTCCAACCTGCTTTCCTGCTGTTGGAAACCTAAATCTGTCAGCAAGCCAAAGGGGTATTAAAAAGGCAACCCATTCAGCTGATATAAGGCCAATGGAGAAAGAAGATCTCATGCTCTTCCTACTGGATGGCTACTAGGTGACTCCGCACTCCAGAGGAGCTACATAGTTAGTCAATAGTTGTTTAGGCCCTGGTGAGAAAGAGGGACATGAATGTCTTTCCCTTGTGTACTGGTCTATAAATCTCAGCACCATCTGAGATGAAGGTCCATCTTGATCTTAGGGTCCTTCTATGTAGACCACTGCAGCATCCCGTCTTAAGATGTCAGGGCATACTCAGAGTAGTGGAAAGCCACAGGTTGATGATTACTCCTGTACTGTACAATGAAGAGTCTTGACACTATTTTTGTACATGTACATTTTTGTTGGCGATTATTTATTTTCTGTTTTTATCATTTTTAGCCCTTGTGCACTGGCATGTGTCGGGGAGGCGATGATGGCTGCCAGGGTGGAATCTCCTTTGGAAAGTAAAACTGAGGCCTTGATGACGTTAACAAACCCGACCTCACCTGCACAACCTCAACCTTAATGCATGTTCTGGATTTCGTAGCTTTGGTCTTTGATCTAATATAACATTATATATACAATATGGGAAGCCTTTACATATGTGATTAGACAAAATAAAATTGTTGAAATATAAAGTCTGTGTCAACTTGTTTCTTTTCTTCATCCTTTTCCCTCGTTTCCTCTTCTTTTTCTTCTACCTCTTCTTCTTCTTCCTCTTCTCTCCCTTTCCATCTTACTTCTTTGTCTACATCTTCTTCACATATAGCATAGATGGGCTATTTGAGGACATATTTCACTGGGACCATTGCTATAGGGGTGCAGAGGCCACAGCTCAACAGACCCTAAAGCCTAAGGGGGGTGAGAAAGATCCTTTTGCCCCATTTGCTGACACCAGTTAAGATGTATACTATGATGTAACAATTTTCCTTGGCTAGACACAAAACGTGATAAGTTCTGTAGTGTAACAGCTGTAATTTATTCCTCCTGGGTGGAGTGGCCTGAGGCTAAGGCTGTGTTTGACACTTCAGACAGATTGTATAAGCATTCCAAATACTTGGGCTCTACCTGCTAATTATTAATGGCAATTATTATAGCAATGTCGTGCTTATGCCCATGGAATGAGCCGAACATGATTGGTTTCTTCTAAGAGTTATTAAAAGTTTCAACCACTGATCTATCTATCTATCTATCTATCTATCTATCTATCTATCTATCTATCTACTCATCTATCTATCTATCTATCTCCTATCTATCTATCTATCTCATATCTATCTATCTATCTATCTATCTCCTATCTATCTATCTATCTATCTATCTATCTATCTATCTCCTATCTATCTATCTATATATCTATCCATCTCCTATCTATCTATTTATCTATCTATCTATCTCATATCTATCTATCTCATATCTATCTATGTCATATCTATCTATCTATCTATCTAGCTATCTATCTACCTATCTCATATCTATCTATCTATCTATCTATCTCATATCTATCTATCTATGTCATATCTATCTACCATCTATCTATCTATCTATCTATCTATCTCTTCTATCTATCTATCTCATATCTATCTATCTATCTATCTATCTATCTATCTATCTATCTATCTATCTCTTCTATCTATCTATCTCATATCTATCTATCTATATATCTATCTACCTATCTATCTATCTATCTATCTATCTCATATCTATCTATCTATCTACCTATCTATCTATCTACATATCTATCTATCTATCTATCTATCTATCTATCTCATATCTATCTATCTATCTCATATCTATCTGTCTACCTATCTATCTATCTATCTATCTATCTATCTCATATCTATCTATCTATCTATCTATCTATCTATCTATCTATCTATCTCATATCTATCTATGGAGACTACAGAAAACCAGTATCCACTATGACCTCTATATGACTACCCCATCTCTAATACGTCACCTTACATATCATCCAGATGGAATTACATGGACTGATATGTAGTACATGACATGGCTAATCCTTTCTGATACAATAACTGGGGTTTGGTGCTTATTTCTGGTTTTAATAACATGAGGCCGCTCCACCTTCTCCATGACAAAGCTGCATAGATGTTTCTTTTTTTAGAAGTTGTGATTACTACACAGAGTGATATGTAGCCGCTGTTAGGGATACATTGTATCTAGCGTAATATCCTGTTATATGAGGTTGTCACGCAGGGACAACATCTCTGGTATTTCAGTTGTATTTATTTTTTGCTGTTGCTTTGTGTAACAATTTATATATAATCTACAAAGCTATAACTAATCTAAAAAGGTGGACGTCAAAATCAAAAACAGTTTCAACCCCAATACCATACCAAAAAGCACGGCACAGATATCTTTGTGGCACATGTGGCATTTACAAATTTGTGCCAGGTCAGATGTCTCTGAACAGGGTGCCAGGCACCAATAGCGCAAACACTGCAACAACCCTGGATATCCTATACCAGTGTGTCTAACAGAGATATCATATAACAACCCCTATAACAGTATACCTATAGCACTGTGCCCTATAATAGTATGTCAGCCCTACATAACTATAACACTGTGCCCTATAATAGCATGCCAGCCCTAGATACCTATAACCCTGTGCCCCATAACAGTATGTCAGCCCTAGGTATATATAATACTGTGCCTCTTAACAGTATGTCAGCCCTAGATACCAATAACACTGTACCCTATAACAGTATGTCAGCCCTGGATACCAATAACACTGTACCCTATAACAGTATGCCAGCCCTAGATACCTATAACACTGTACCCTATAACAGTATGTCAGCCCTAGATACCTATAATAATGTGCCCTATAACAGTATGTCAGCCCTAGATATCTATAATACTGTGCCCTATAATAGTATGTCAGCTCAATGATACCTATAACACTGTGCCCTATAATAGTTTGTCAGCTCTACATAACTATAACACTGTGCCCTATAACAGTATGTCAGCCCTAGATACCTATAACACTGTGCCCTATAATAGTTTGTCAGCCCTACATAACTATAACACTGTGCCCCATAACAGTATGTCAGCCCTAGATACCTATAATACTGTGCCCCATAACAGTATGTCAGCCCTAGATACCTATAACACTGTGCCCTATAATAGTATGTCAGCCCTACATAACTATAACACTGTACCCTATAACAGTATGCCAGCCCTATATAACTATAACACTGTGCCCCATAACAGTATGTCAGCCCTAGATACCTATAATACTGTGCCCTATAACAGTATGTCAACCCTAGATACCTATAATACTGTGCCCTATAACAGTATGTCAGCCCTAGATACCTATAATACTGTGCCCCATAACAGTATGTCAACCCTAGATACCTATAATACTGTGCCCTATAATAGTATGTCAGCCCTAGATACCAATAACACTGTGCCCTATAACAGTATGTCAGCACTAGATATCTATAACACTGTACCCTATAACAGTATGTCAGCCGTAGATACCTATAACACAATGCCCTATAATAGTATGCCAGCACTAGATATCTATAACACTGTACCCTATAACAGTATGTAAGCCCTACATAACTATAACACTGTGCCCTATAATAGTATGTCAGCTCAATGATACCTATAACACTGTGCCCTATAACAGTGTGCTAGTTCCAAATAGTGCTTAAATGTGCCATACCCTATGACATTGAGCTAGCCTAAGAAGCCCCGATACCAGAACCACATACACCATAACCAGGGGCGTACTCATGATTTCCAGGAGGGGGGAGTCGTATCATGGGGTAATTCCCCACACTCAGTAAAATACTCTCCTTATTGACCTCCCTAAACACCCCTACACTGTATAATGTCCCTAGGTCCCATACTGTATAATGCCCCCTGACCCCGATCTGTATAATTGTGTTGCCCTGGGTTTAGACTGTGTGGGGCCAGTGGAGTCTCAGTACTCTCCTCGGACTCACCATTCCTTCCCTGGCACTGGCACAGAAGGAGCAGAAGCCGTATCAATGGTGAGTGCTGAGATTCCTTCTTCACTCACTTCTCATCCCTGACAATAACTACTGCCATCAGTACTGATAAAAGTGCCTATTGGTTGTCAGGCCCCCTTGTGTACACCCATCCCCATAACAGTACTGTAGGCTACATCAGATGTTTCAAATTCTCTGTAACCTTGTGTCTGCCCAAGATGCCTCATAACATTGTGGCAGACACAAGTAGCCAATAACTCTGGATAAGTTTTCGTTGCCCAATAATATTGTGTCAGTGCCAGATGTCGCCAAACAGCAAGATAGATTGTCTCCTAATTTATGAGCTACCTAGGCCGATCAAAGTGCTAGCCTCAAGATTTGTTCTTGTACCCTAACCCTCAAGTATAGCCAGTTTTTAGAGCTATAGGGGATTCAGAAGTAGCAAATAGATATGAGGGGGCACTTCTATGTATACAGTGCCTTGCGAAAGTATTCGGCCCCCTTGAACTTTTCAACCTTTTGCAACATTTCAGGCTTCAAACTTAAAGATATAAAATTAAAATTTTTTGGTGAAGAATCAACAACAAGTGGGACACAATTGTGAAGTGGAACGAAATTTATTGGTTATTTTAAACTTTTGTAAAAAATAAAAAACTGAAAAGTGGGGGTGTGCAATATTATTCGGCCCTTTACTTTCAGTGTAGCAAACTCACTCCAGAAGTTCAGTGAGGATCTCTGAATGATCCAATGTTGTCCTAAATGACTGATGATGATAAATATAATCCACCTGTGTGTAATCAAGTCTCCGTATAAATGCACCTGCTCTGTGATAGTCTCAGGGTTCTGTTTAAAGCACATAGAGCATCATGAAGACCAAGGAACACACCAGGCAGGTCCGTGATACTGTTGTGGAGAAGTTTAAAGCTTTTGGATACCAAAAGATTTCCCAAATTTTAAACATCCCAAGGAGCTCTGTGCAAGTGATCATATTGAAATGGAAGGAGTATCAGACCACTGCAAATCTACCAAGACCCGGCCGGCCCTCTAAACTTTCATCTCAAACAAGGAGAAGACTGATCAGAGATGCAGCCAAGAGGCCCATGATCACTCTGGATGAACTGCAGAGATCTACAGCTGAGGTGGGAGAGTCTGTCCATAGGACAACAATCAGTCGTACACTGCACAAATCTGGCCTTTATGGAAGAGTGGCAAGAAGAAAGCCATTTCTCAAAGAGATCCATAAAAAGTCTCGTTTAAAGTTTGCCACAAGCCACCTGGGAGACACCAAACATGTGGAAGAAGGTTCTCTGGTCAGATGAAACCAAAATCGAACTTTTTGGCCACAATGCAAACCGATATGTTTGGCGTAAAAGCAACACAGCTCATCACCCTGAACACACCATCCCCACTGTCACACATGGTGGTGGCAGCATCATGGTTTGGGCCTGCTTTTCTTCAGCAGGGACAGGGAAGATGGTTAAAATTGATGGGAAGATGGATGGAGCCAAATACAGGACCATTCTGGAAGAAAACCTGTTGGAGTCTGCAAAATACCTGAGACTGGGACGGAGATTTATCTTCCAACAAGACAATGATCCCAAACATAAAGCAAAATCTACAATGGAATGGTTCACAAATAAACGTATCCAGGTGTTAGAATGGCCAAGTCAAAGTCCAGACCTGAATCCAATCGAGAATCTGTGGAAAGAGAAAACTGCTGTTCACAAACGCTCTCCATCCAACCTCACTGAGCTCCAGCTGTTTTCCAAGGAAGAATGGGCAAGAATTTCAGCCTCTCAATGTACAAAACTGATAGAGACATACCCCAAGCGACTTGCATCTGTAATTGCAGCAAAAGGTGGCGCTACAAAGTATTAACTTAAGGGGGCCGAATAATATTGCACGCCCCACCTTTCAGTTTTTTATTTTTTACAAAAGTTTAAAATATCCAATAAATTTCGTTCCACTTCACAATTGTGTCCCACTTGTTGATTCTTCACCAAAAAAATTAAAATTTTATATCTTTATGTTTGAAGTCTGAAATGTGGCAAAAGGTTGAAAAGTTCAAGGGGGCCGAATACTTTCGCAAGGCACTGTATGTATGGCACATAGTTGGCGGGGAACCTGTTGCAGATTTGGAATTGAGGTCCAGGATCCTTACATTGTGCTTCTGGTCTGTATGATCAAAGGTTGTAGTCAGATTTCTGCTGACCGAAAATAACTATTCTGCACTCATCTGCTGTACTGTGGAAGAATTAGTGTATACTACTTAGCGTATATTCTACTGAACCTGCAAGGGATACTGAGTGTATAATCTACTGAGCCTGTAGGGGATACCGAGTATATAGTCTACTGAGCCTGCAGGGGATACTGAGTATATAGGCTACTGAGCCTGCAGGGGATGCTGAGTATATAGGCTACTGAGCCTGCAGGGGATACTGAGTATATAATCTACTGAGCCTGCAGGGGATACTGAGTATATAGTCTACTGAGCCTGCAGGGGATACTGAGTATATAGGCTACTGAGCCTGCAGGGGATGCTGAGTATATAGGCTACTGAGCCTGCAGGGGATACTGAGTATATAGTCTACTGAGCCTGCAGGGGATACTGAGTATATAGTCTACTGAGCCTGCAGGGTATACTGAGTATATAGTCTACTGAGCCTGCAGGGGATGCTGAGTATATAGGCTACTGAGCCTGCAGGGGATGCTGAGTATATAGTCTACTGAACCTACAGGGGATGCTGAGTATATAGGCTACTGAGCCTGCAGGGGATGCTGAGTATATAGCCTACTGAACCTGCAGGGGATGCTGAGTGTATAGGCTACTGAGCCTGCAGGGGATGCTGAGTATATAGTCTACTGAACCTGCAGGGGATGCTGAGTATATAGGCTACTGAGCCTGCAGGGGATGCTGAGTATATAGCCTACTGAACCTGCAGGGGATGCTGAGTGTATAGGCTACTGAGCCTGCAGGGGATACTGAGTATATAGTCTACTGAGCCTGCAGGGGATGCTGAGTATATAGGCTACTGAGTCTGCAGGGGATGCTGAGTATATAGGCTACTGAACCTGCAGGGGATACTGAGTATATAGGCTACTGAACCTGCAGGGGATACTGAGTATATAGGCTACTGAACCTGCAGGGGATGCTGAGTATATAGGCTACTGAGTCTGCAGGGGATGCTGAGTATATAGCCTACTGAACCTGTAAGGGATGCTGAGTATATAGGCTACTGAGCCAGCAGGGGATGCTGGACAATGTCAACAAGGAAGCTTTCAGACTGTGAATGCTGCTATGGATATATTTTTAGGGCTGACATCTCTGTATGTATATGTTTGTATGTATACACCAGAACTATATACAAACACTGTCATACTATCATGAATCCCTCATTAATCCCTTTGTAAAGGTGATGGATTTGTAACATGGATCCACCCAGTGATGAACATCAGTGACAGAGGTGTGAGTACAGACTATATAAGAGCACATCTTCTAGGATATTTGTTAGGAGACTTGACTGATCCAAAATAAATCTCGTCAACATACCAATATGGCTGCTGAGTGCTACCACCGTAAAGCCGGGCTCTGGTTTTTGACCTTCATTCTCGTATTGAATCTGCAAGGGACAGGTCAGTAAAACATAATTTTTTATACCAAAGTATTTTGTTCATTTTTTAAAGTTGTTATAATATTGCAAACATTGCTCCGATAGATATTTGTGCAGGTTCACATCTCTCCATGTTTACAGACTACGAGCAAACTCTGTGTAGCCAGATTGTGCAACAATGGTTCTTATTAAATTACAAACAATAGATAAGGATGTAAAGAGAGTAACTAATACATGACTGCAGGGTTAGATTATACATGGATTTATTTGTAGCCTGTAACCATGGAGACACATGGTTCTGCACAGGAGCTGAATACACAATACACTTTAGGATATTTTTAATCAAATCTATCCAAAACGTCACCTATTCTTTAATGCATTAAGTTGATAAGTAAAATGACTACAAAAGTATTCAGACCTATTAGGAATGGAAATGTAGAACCCTGAAAAATATATATTATAAATACACACGTGGACAAAATTGTTGGTACCCCTCGTTTAATGAAAGAAAAACCCACAATGGTCACAAAAATAACTTGAATCTGTCAAAAGTTATAATATATAAAAATTCTATGAAAATGAACAAATGAAAGTCAGACATTGCTTTCCAACCAGGCTTCAACAGAATTGTTTAAAAAAGAAAACTCATGAAACAGACCTGGACAGAAATGATGGTTCCCTTAACTTAATATTCTGTTGCACAACCTTTTGAGGCAATCCCTGCAATCAAACGATTCCTGTAACTGTCAATGAGACTTCTGCACCTCTCAGCAGGGATTTTGGCCACTCCTCATGAGCAAACTGCTCCAGTTGTCCCGGGTTTGAAGGGTGCCTTTTCCAGACGGCATGTTTCAGCTCCTTCCAAAGATGCTCAATAGGATTTAGGTCAGGGCTCATAGAAGGCCACTTCAGAATAGTCCAATGTTTTCCTCTTAGCCATTCTTGGGTGTTTTTAGCTGTGTTTTGGGTCATTATCCTGTTGCAAGACCCATGACCTGCGACTGAGACCAAGCTTTCTGACACAGGGCAGCACATTTCTCTCTAGAATCCCTTGATAGTCTTGAGATTTCATTGTATCCTGCACAGATTCAAGACACCCTGTGCCAGATGCAGCAAAGCAGCCTCAGAACATAACAGAGCCTCCTCCATGTGTCACAGTAGGGACAGTGTTCTTTTCAAGATATGCTTCATTTTTCCGTCTGTGAACATAGAGCTGATGTGCCTTGCCAAAAATTTCGATTTTTGTCTCATCTGTCCATAGGACATTCTCCCAGAAGCTTTGTGGCTTGTCAACATGTAGTTTGGCAACTTCCAGTTTTATCAGATTCAAGTTATTTCTGTGACCATTGTGGGTTTTTCTTTCATTAAACGAGGGGTACCAACAATTTTGTCTAAGTGTGTGAATATATATATATATATATATATATATATATATATATTATATTTCATCAGCTTTTTTTTTTTTTATCTGAAGTTGTTGAAGTTGTATTTTTTTTATATGTAGTGATATGTAGTGATAAATCTTGCCTGTAACACATATGATTTATAGTAAAGCCATGGCAGAAACATTCACTACCGTATATCTGGTTTTGGCTTAATTTATTATTTTACTAGATAGTGATAATTGTTATTGTGTGCTTGTCCCACAGATGCTCAAACTAACACAACCACCACAGGTATGTACTGTATATACCCTTTATATATAATAGCTACTTCTACCCCGATACATCAGTACAAAACAATGCAACCAAAGTTTAGTTAACTATGGATTTTTTTTTTTGGGTATGAACATAACTCATGGATTTAAGGTGTCCATACATATTAGATAAATATCTGCAAATTTCTGACAAGTTTTTATTTTTTTTTATATTTTATTTACTTATTTATTTAATTGATTCTTTCAGCCTCACCTTCCAAAAGCGTAGATGTATGAGGGCTTGATGTTTGTAGGTTTAGTTGTAAAGTAATTTTAAAAGTACCATTTAATGTGCTATCTAATGTATTGCGATACTTTAAAACAATTACCATAATATTTTGGGTTTGATTACAGTTCGCTGCTAAATTTATATAGTTTTGGTTGTTTTTTACTACTATTTTTTTTTGTTTTGTGTCACCATATTCTGAGACCCATTTTTTTTTCTTCATTTTTTTTTTTTGTAGATGGAACTGTAAGAGGGCTTGTTTTTTGTTGGGTGTTCTGTAGCTTGTATTAATACTATTTTAGGCTGATACAAGTTTTGTATCATTTTAATTGCATTATGTTTATATTAAAAGTGACCAAAAACAGTAATTCTGGCATTGTGCAATTTTTTAAACAGCGCTCGATGTGCTGTATACATAATGTGATATTTTCATAGTTTGGATTGATGTAAACTCTTATTTTTTTCTTTTTATGTAACAATATGTTTTGTTTTAATACAACTATGTTAAATGGAAAACCTTTTTTCCATATAAAACTCTGTTTTTTTTATCTGAAGGTGTGCCTGGTTGGGGTATCGCACTCCTGGTTTTAACATCCCTTATACTGGCCTCACTTCTGTGCAGTCTTGTATGCGTGGTAAGTCCCATATTCTTATACACATTAATTTTTATCTAGTTTCTAGTTAGTCAGAGATATCAGAAGGACCCAATTTAGGACAAAAAGTTACTGGAGAGACTTTTTGGAAAAAAAATAAGCTGCAGATTAAAAATTCTAATTCTAGAACATTAAATTTACTAGAATAGAATATCATAAAAGGTTACTATTGTCAGTAACAAAATAACAATGGCCGTCCATCTGAAATGACCATAGGGCACACAAATAATAGTGCCAAATAATGCCAAAGTAATGCCACAATTCAGTGCTCAGTTGAGTAGTAGTTTGACTGAGAAGATATTTGAGGCCTCTAGGTAGTGGCCCTTTGGGCATTTTCCCCTGCCACTGCAAGGTTTGGTATAATTGTAAGAACTGTATAAAGGCCTTCTGAGACCTGCAACTAAAATTAGTGATAAGCAATTGAACCCATAGTAAGTAAAATTAAAAAAAAATGGCAACAGGCTACTTATCGTAGGCTAAAAAAATATTTACAGTATGTCTTAAAGAAGAATGTTTGGTTATTCTTAATCTAACTTGTCCAGTACTAAATGGGTAACTAACTGCAGATGGTTCTGAACTGGACAATATTTTAACTGGTTATCATGAGAAATAGTATACTTACAGTATCTGCTAGAATAGGTAGAATTTTTTTGGTAATTTGTTATTTGTGTATTTGACTATACTGTATGAGGGCTTGTTTTTTGTTGGGTGTGCTCAAATTTGCATTAGTGCCATTGTGGGTTACATACAAGTTTGGTATAATTTTTATTGCATTTTTTTGCATGACAAGTGACCAAAAAACAGTAATTGTGCCCCATTAATTCCAGCAAATAGCCCCAGAGCTTGAGTTCTGGTTGAATCTTCCAGGGACAGAATGGCCTTCAGTATAGACCCTTTATTCTTTAAATTGCCAGTATATTCCACATGCTCATGATTGTCTTGTTCAAGTGTCAAGAAGTGACTTTTTTTGACAGTTCTATTACATTACAGTAATAAACAGAGGCAAGAAAGGTCTGGATTCATGTTCGTGTTAGATTATCTAAAATAATTTGATACATTAAACTACTGCTCAAACTAACACTGCTTTTGTTCTTCCCTTAACAGCCGCTGTTGTGCAAGAATTGTGGTCAAGATTCCTTTAGGTTTCAAAAATAGCAAAATTGATTATTGTGGTGGATACAACTTGCCTAAAAACCCTGATAGCTAATGTGTGTGTGCTAATCCAGACAACAAATCTATCATTGTATCATCCTTATCTGCTCAATAAAATATTATTTTATTAAATTTTAACAAATGAAGAGAAATGTTTCTGTTTAAAATCTTAAAATTGTGTCCATAATCAAAAATAAAAATTTCACATTGCCCCAGAAATCATACATCACAAATGTAGTGAGCATGGGGATTATTTTATTAAAAGTTCAGTAGTTTTCCTTTAGACATGTCAACTTGATCTCTCAAGGAAGCTGCAGTATGGTCTCCCAGGCTCCTCTCTCATATTACAAAGACTGCACAATCACAATGCCATGTTCTTTGGGCTCGCACTTCTCCGATCCCTTCCTGTCTCTTATTAAGCTTCTGCTTCTCAACCAACATCAACACCATTACAGTTCCAAAAGGAATGGACCCAAACTTTCCTACAGCTCTGGTTAGCAAATTTGGCTAGTTTAGTGAAATGGAAAGGGGAAGATCTATCACTGGAGATGAGAAAATCAATTTTCCGAAAATTTTGGTAAATCTGAAACTTGGATTTCATCCTACACAAAGAAGAAGACAGAGGATAAGGCTCATGTAATCTCGAGTGGTAGCCAGGCAGCTTCCCTATAATGTGTGTGTTTAAATAGGTATTTGTTACCACCTGCTACCATTTGTTTACCCATAGTCATATATCTTTGTTTCACTTCAGCATAACTCAAGCTACCTTGGCCAAAAGCAGTTGAAAGGGTTTGGGTAGAGTCCTGAATGACTTTTCATAGCAACTGGGGGCACTTTCAATTCGAACCAATATATTTGAACAAAATTGAATCTGGCTGCCAATTTGATTGAATCAGACCCAAAATTAACTTTGGGAAATTTACTCATCTCTATTTATCATTAATACTTGACTGAGTTGTTATCTGAACTAGATTATGGTTAGTAGAAATCCTTGGTCACTTAAGTCTTATGTGGTTGAGGTCCTGTGTCTTTCTTGTCATCTGGTCCTGCTTATCATCCAGAAGTCCTGGGATGGTTGTTACTAAGCTTCCCCTAAAAACGGAAAAAAATCTAGACAGCTCTAAAGAATTTTTCAAAAATTGATGGGCGACTATTCAAGACCTTTTTTTTTTTTTTTTTTTTTAATGGCAAAGTGCATTTAATTCCAAAATCTACAGAACCTGTAAATTTAATTTTTGGAGTTTTTCCTTACAGGTAAGATTCTATAATAATATCCAGCGATAGAAAGTAAGGGTGAACGGTCATACCTCCAAACCAAGAAAATGTTGGATCTGTAGTTACTTTTTTCTTTTGTATTTCGTATGTATAAATACCAAGCAAGACAAAATTGTTTTCAGAATTTATTTATAACTTATATACTGAATTTATGTTTTACATTTTTGACATAGTGATATATTTTTGAATTTTCACTTATATAATGATATGACCATAAAGACCAATGGCTTGAGTCATCCATGATAACTTTTCCAAGGTATGTGAAAGTGTTGCAGAAATCTTTATCTGTAATGTAAAAAATAACATGAATTTAATGAAAAATAATCATTATTATAGACTCAAGCATTTTTGGATTTCTATTACCCATAAGCCATCAATCTCTGTTGGGGGTCTGACGGATATGACTACTTGTGCGTTTTGTCACTTTGTCTCTGCTTAGCTTTTTTTGTCCTTTCTACACATTTGGCCCATTATAGTCAGTAGTTTACAATGGGGCCTATGAAGAAAGCAGAGTAGAGAAGAGACAAAGTGACCTGGAGCTTTAATAACTATAACCTATTGATGTCTATCGGGAGAAAGCTCCTTTAACTTTTTCATAGTAGAGTATTTCCCATTTCATATTTTTTTCATATTTTTTTTCCTCTTCCTTTTCCTTCTCTGACTCATAGATACAACCCCTTTAAGTATAGACATTTATTTTTTTTATAAAATACTTTAAAAGGAAAATGTACAAACTTATCAGTGTATAATATATATATATATAATCTTACATTTGTAAAGATGGCTAAGGTAGAAGCTAACAAGATTGTCTCTTCCGGGCATAAAAAATCATCTGGAAAAAAAAAATAGACAATTACTGTATTAGTAACAAGACCCAAAAAGTTTCTAGAATTCTGAATCAGAAACAGATTAGAACATGTATTTTTAGACAACCTTTAATGTATAATCACATTCTGTAGATTTGTTTCGGAAATGTTTACAACTGTTCCATTGACTTGAATGGTACTTGCAGAAAACCTTGTCCTTGCCTACAGATGAGTGGAGCTATATAGTCAGTCGCAGAAATTTCTGCAACGAGTAATATACCCTTAGTCAATATTGAAGTTTTTTTTTTTTATCTCCCCTAGTTCAAATAATGACTTCTATTATGTAACATATTAATATTATGTCATTATTTCATTCTCAGTCCCATCAAGGTTCCTTTAAATGTTTGAGAGCAGCCACAAAAATTACACTTCTTTACTTATTTGGGATCTTTATCATTCTCTCTGCTGGTTTTCCTCTCCATTTTCTTCCTCCATGGTTGTGGGCTGGATTTATAGATGTGATGTCACAAATATTATGTGCTCTGAGCCAATTAAAAGTCTCCTTTAATTGTTCCATGGTTTTCACTCTCCTGGATACACTAAAAGAGAAAACAACTGCTGCTGCATCCCCCTCCTCCCCCCTCTTCTCTATTTTCAAATGTCTGCATTCCAGATGGATTTTTTTGTTGTAGAACCTGCACTAGATAAATATCTGTATTATGCTAGATGGATTTTATGTAGACCCTGTACTAGATAGATTACTCTATTACATTAGATGGATTTTTTGATGTAGAGACTAAACTAGATTGATTACTGTATTGCATTATATAGATTTTTTTTGTGTAGATCCTGCTTTATATAGATTGCTGTATTACACTAGATTGATTTCTGAATGTAAAATAGATCCTGTACTAGATAGATTGTTGAATTATATTATATTATATTATTATATTATAGTATATTAGATTAAAATTTTTGTATAAATCCTGTACAAGATACATTTCTGTTTTACACTAGATGGGTTATAGGTGTAAATCCTGCTCTAGATAAATTACTGTATTACACTAGATGGGTTTTTTAGGCAGATCCTGCACTAGATACATTACTGTTTTACACTAGATGGGTTTTTTGATGTAGAATAGATCTTGCACTAGATAGATTAGTATATTGCTCTAGATGGTTCTTTATGTGAGATCCTGCAGACAGCTGCATATTCTGAGAGTCTTACCCCAAAAAGCATGAGAAGAATAAAAACTAGAATGAGAATAACCAAAACCAAGATAGCAATATTCGCAGGACTCATTGAGGTGTCTGGGAAAGAAAAGCAAAAATTAGAATAAATATTAATATTAAAAAAATATATTTTTCATGAATTCTTTGGTGAATAGTAAACCACTTATTACATGTCTATACATACCTGCAGTTGTAGCTGGAAAATGCAAAATAAATATAGTGTATTAGATTTTATGCCGGTTCAGTCACAGTACTACAGTATTAAGTACATGAACGATTGAGAGAAAAATGGGGTGAGAAAGAGAGCAATACTTGATAACTTATATAGGAGTGACAAGGAAAACACAGTCTATGCCGTTCAGTATAACAAGCTAGTATGGAGCAGTCTATGTCTATATCATATACTTATTATCTGAACTACAAACTTAAAGGGAGTCCATACTGCATCCCACATGATGTAGGACCTTTAATAGGAGCAGAGGTATAGTGTTGTAGTCAATTGTGCACACAGAATCTTGTTTTTATGGATGTTCAAATCTCTGCTCAAGAATTATTATCCGATGCAGCCCCTTCAGTGGCAGAACTACCACCAGAGCAGCTGCAGTGGTTGCTATGGGGCCCACAACTTTAGGGGATCCAGTCGGCCCCTGCTGCTTTTTTATTAGCGCGTTACCCACTATTTACTTACTAATCCCATCTCCTGCCTGCGGCTGCCTTCGCCTCCCCTTCAGTCCCATGTGCTGAATGGTCTCAGTCACTATTGTAGTCACTTACTGTATGGGGCAGGCAAAGGGGGCACTTACTGTAGGGTGGTCACTAAAGGGGGCACTTACTGTAGGGTGGTCACTAAAGGGGGCACTTACTGCATGGAGGCAGGCAAAGGGGGCACTTAGTGTAGGGTGGTCACTAAAGGGGGCACTTACTGCATGGAAGCCAACAAAGAGGCCGTTTACAGTGTGGGGCCAAGAAAGGGGGGCATTTACTTTTTGGAAGCCAGTAAAGGAGGCAGCATACTATATGGGGGCCAATAAGAAGGCAATATACCATGTGGTGGTGGTGGTAAGTAATGGTGACTTTATACCATGTGGGGCCAGTAAAAGGGGGCTTTATACCATGTGGGAACCGAGAGGGCCACAGTCCAGAGTTTGCTATGGAACCTGGTGTTAGCTACCTGCTTACTTAGCATATAAACAAATGTGAAATGATCCACTCCCTGGTTTCAATGATATAAAGGGTCACCACTGATATAGTATAAGTACATATATAGTATATATACAGTCATATGAAAAAGTTTGGGCACCCCTATTAATCTTAATCATTTTTAGTTCTAAATATTTGGGTGTTTGCAACAGCCATTTCAATTTGATATATCTAATAACTGATGGACACAGTAATATTTCAGGATTGAAATGAGGTTTATTGTACTAACAGAAAATGTGCAATATGCATTAAACCAAAATTTGACCTGTGCAAAAGTATGGGCACCTCAACAGAAAAGTGACATTAATATTTAGTAGATCCTACTTTTGCAAAAATAACAGCCTCTAGTCGCTTCCTGTAGCTTTTAATCAGTTCCTGGATCCTGGATGAAGGTATTTTTGACCATTCCTCTTTACAAAACAATTCCAGTTCAGTTAAGTTTGATGGTCGCCGAGCATGGACAGCCCGCTTCAAATTATCCCACAGATGTTCAATGATATTCAGGTCTGGGGACTGGGATGACCATTCCAGAACATTCTAATTGTTCCTCTGCATGAATGCCTGAGTAGATTTGGAGCTGTGTTTTGGATCATTGTCTTGCTGAAATATCCATCCCCGGCGTAACTTCAAATTCGTCACTGATTCTTGTACATTATTCTCAAGAATCTGCTGATACTGAGTTGAATCCATGCGACCCTCAACTTTAACAAGATTCCCGGTGCCGGCATTGGCCACACAGCCCCAAAGCATGATGGAACCTCCACCAAATTTTACAGTGGGTAGCAAGTGTTTTTCTTGGAATGCTGTGTTTTTTTGACGCCATGCATAACGCCTTTTTGTATGACCAAACAACTCAATCTTTGTTTCATCAGTCCACAGGACCTTCTTCCAAAATGAAGCTGGCTTGTCCAAATGTGCTTTTGCATACCTCAGGCGACTCTGTTTGTGGCGTGCTTTCAGAAACGGCTTCTTTCGCATCACTCTCCCATACAGCTTCTCCTTGTGCAAAGTGTGCTGTATTGTTGACCGATGCACAGTGACACCATCTGCAGCAAGATGATGCTGCAGCTCTTTGGAGGTGGTCTGTGGATTGTCCTTGACTGTTCTCACCATTCTTCTTCTCTGCCTTTCTGATATTTTTCTTGGCCTGCCACTTCTGGGCTTAACAAGAACTGTCCCTGTGGTCTTCCATTTCCTTACTATGTTCCTCACAGTGGAAACTGACAGGTTAAATCTCTGAGACAACTTTTTGTATCCTTCCCCTGAACAACTATGTTGAACAATCTTTGTTTTCAGATCATTTGAGAGTTGTTTTGAGGAGCCCATGATGCCACTCTTCAGAGGAGATTCAAATAGGAGAACAACTTGCAATTGGCCACCTTAAATACCTTTTCTCATGATTGGATACACCTGGCTATGAAGTTCAAAGCTCAGTGAGGTTACAAAACCAATTTTGTGCTTCAGTAAGTCAGTAAAAAGTAGTTAGGAGTATTCAAATCAATAAAATGATAAGGGTACCCAAATTTTTGCACCGGTCAAATTTTGGTTTAATGCATATTGCACATTTTCTGTTAGTACAATAAACCTCATTTCAATCCTGAAATATTACTGTGTCCATCAGTTATTAGATATATCAAATTGAAATGGCTGTTGCAAACACCCAAATATTTAGAACTAAAAATGATTAAGATTAATAGGGGTGCCCAAACTTTTTCATATGACTGTACATACCTGCACTTGTAGCTGACAAAACAAAACAAAAGAAAGCCATTAGATTTGATGCAGATTAAATCACAATACAAGGATGATATGATAGAAAGGGTCAGCACTGATATACGTAGTATAAGTACATGTATAGTATATATACATACCTGCACTGGTAGCTGACAAAACAAAACAAACAAAAAAAAGCCATTAGATTAAATCATAATATAAGGAAGGACAGAAATAATTATAAGAAGGGGATGTAGGATAAAAGAAGAACATTATAGTAACAATCAATGACATGAAATTATTCGGCTTTTAAAGCAAATACAAGTAGCTAAAATTGAGTGACTGTGAAATATTGTGCAGTAATATTATTCCTGGACAGTAAAAGGTGGGAGAAGATGGAAATGACAGACTCCCTTGGTAAAAGGCATATTATTAGTATTAGTAGTAGTATCCATAGTAGTAGTGATATTAGTAGTTATAGTAATACCTACAATAGTGCTAGTAATCATAGTGGTCATGGTAGTATTAATGGTAGTCAGTGTAATAATAGCTAAAGTAGTGGCAGAAATAGTAGTATTAATGGCAGTAGGTGTAATAGTAGTAGCAGTATTAATGTTAGCTGGTGTAGTAGTGGTAGTAGTAGTGGGTATAGTAGTAGTAATAGTAGTGGTTGTATTAGTATTAATATTAGTAGTTGTAGTAATAACTATAGTAGTAGTAGTAGTAGTAGTAATAGTAGAATTAGTATTAATATTAATATTAATAGTGGTACAAGTACTAGTATTAGTGGGAATAATAGTAGTGGTTGTAGTAGGTGTAGTAGTAATAATAATAATAATAATGGTTGCAGTAGTATTAATATTAGTAGCTGTAGTTATAGCTACAGTAGTAGTAATATCAAAAGCTGTAGTACTATTAATATTGGTAGTTGTAGTGGTAATAGTAGTGGTTGTAGTAGTATTAATATAAGTAGTTGTAATAACAGCTACAGTGGTGGTAATAATAGTAGATATTGTAGTAGTATTAATATTAGTAGGTGTAGTAATGGCTACAGTAGTGGTAGTAATAGTGTAAGTTATAGTATTACTAATAGTGGGTGTAGTAGTAGTGGCAGTAATATTAGTGATTGTAGTAATGTTAGTAGTTATAATAGTAGTGGTTGTATTAGTATTAAAATTAGTAGTAGTAATTGAAGAGGTTGTAGTAGTATTAATAGTTGCAGTTGTAGTAATATTAGTGAGTGTAGTAATAGTAGCAGTTGTAGTAGTAGTGGAAGTAATATTAGTGAGTGTAGTAATATTACTAATTGTAATATCAGTAGTAGTAATAGTAGCGGTTGTAGTAGTATTAAGCTTAGTAGGTGTATTAATAGTTGTAATAGTGGTATTAGTAGATAGTAGAGGTTGTAGTAGTATTAATAGGAGTAACTATAGTGGTAATTACATAGTGAAATATTATATACTCTACTAATAAATTACCCAACATATTTATTTCATAAGACCAATTATTAGTCTAAATCTATAAACTGTGCTGCGATACAAATATACTGTATGTATCATTGTGAGGTTAGTAACTGCAGTAGAGCTGGGTCTGTCACTTGTCATATCATATAAGATAAGTCCAGCACAGCTTTGATGCAATAAAACCCTGAACACACAGGAACAGTGACGGATTCCAGGAAGACACTGCCCTTAGTCATAGTAATAACATGGATACAGAACAGTGCTCAGTACATAGCACCTAGTACTAGTCTAAAAACCTGCACCAATAAAGAAGGAACAACAATCAATTACAAAGAGCCGTGAATAACAGGAAAATCAGAAGTCTGACTAAGCCTAGGTAAGTATACACCCAGAGTCATCCTATATATCCTGATCAACACAATCAATACGTCTAAAGGTCAGTAAATGGATACACACAGTTACATGAATGTACACATAATCACCATAAAGGAAGAAAAGAGGAAAAAAGAAAGACAAACAGGACCAAAGACAAGACCAAGTGTAAACAAGGTCCATTACTGATATACGATATCTTATGATGATCTCTATAGCTATCCAGGAACTGACATAAAGATCAAGAAGGAAAAAGAGAAGGGGAGAAGAAACAAAGGGAAAGAAAACTGAATCAAAACAAGACCAATTGTGAATATAGTCCAATAGAGATGTTATATCTTAACATAAATTAATCCACACAGATATAGAGAGGCACATGTAAAGATGCCAGAAAAAAAAGATAATGGAAGAAGGGTGGGAGAGGAGACCAAAAACAGGACCAAGTGCAAACAATGTAAATATGATCCAATACTTATATATGACATATCCAAGTGTTGACCTCTATAGGTCTCTAGAGGCTGATGTGAAGATTCGGGAAAGAAATAAAATAGGGTGAAAGACATGTTATCCATAATCTTATACTATTGCATGTTATATTATATTACAAGATAACTTATGGATGTGACTACGGTACTTACTACTGTTGGGCTGAAGAATCACTATGAGGAAAATGAATTAAGACATTGTTACTATAGAAGACGATGTGTAATATCAGTTTTTCCAACATTTGATCTCTAAGTAGCCCTATCTAACAATCTGACTGCTCATATCAATGAAATACTGAGAAATACATATAAGCAGTATTATTCTCCAGAGCTGTATTCACAATGGTGACCAAGCTGGGTCCCCATATGCAATACCCGGTGAGGGGGTGGGGTACAGTAGAGACTCTATGTATCAACTGTGGAGAGTCCATGCACTTGACATTGCAGTAGACCTCAGGGCCACTGCATGAGCCCTAAGGTCTAAAATAGTAAAATGCTGTCATTAAAGGGGCATAAATGTCTGAGATATACAAATTTATATAAAGATGTAAGATATACAATACAGCGCAAAAGGCAAGGCATGTATGGATAAAATGCTGCAAAGTAGAAATTCTTTCAGAAATAGAAGGGTTAATAGTTTAGTTTTGTCAAAAGGAAGTGAATGAAGAAAAGGGAAATGTAAACCCCATCAATATTTGGTGTGAACTTTGCCCTTTGGAGAAGGAGTCCTGGAAGAGATATGACCCCCCCCCCCCCAGATATAGCCCTGATCTCATCATCATCCAGTCTGTCTGGGGTGACATGAAGAGACAGACGGATTGGAGCAAGCAACATCCACAGAAGATCTGTGCTTAGTTCTCCAAGATGGCGGCGGGAACAACCTCCCTGCCCAGTTCTGCCAAAACCTGTCTACAAGTATCGAGAAGAACTGATGGAAGGTAAAGGGCAAAGGTCACACCAAATACTGATCGGATTTACATTTCTCTTTTCTTAAATCACATTGCACTTTATTTGACAAAAATAAACTATTAACACCTCTCTTTTTAAACACATTCTTACATTTCACAGTACTGTACTGAAAAAAACATACAAAAATAACCCTAAACAAATGTAGCATCTCTCATACAGTTTCAGTATAACATTCCATTGCCCCTTTTCCTTACCTGACGTTGGGAGGCAGAGCACCACCAAAGTGGCCAGTATCCATTGGTGACTTTTGCTGTGTGCTGATGCCATGGTGAAGGAGTGAGCTCCAAAGTTCTCAATAGTAATTTCTGAAGGTTCCTCCAAATGGCTATATATATACTCTTTGGATCCCTTGAGTAATCTCCAGTCATATTAACATAACATTAACACTAATAGTCATGGGCAGAGTAATGAATAGTCTGGCAATGGCTTGGTGAGTTCTGCATGTTCCTAAGTACTTAGTGTCACCCAGATAACAATAATTTTACAGATGTTGAAATATAATGGAAGGATATACAGTATTATTATGAATAAATGAGCCAGTTCTCAGGATCTCTGGTGGTTTCATGACGCTACGTATGAGACGTACACTCAGACCTTTCAACAATAAGTTCTCAGCTCTATCGGAATTTGCTGTGATGATAGCTTGGAGGTTTCCATTCTCTAGTAGTAACCATCAATAGTCACACTCTGGTTAGTGGCAGCCATCTTTTTATAAATATTGGGGCAGATGACATAGTAGCCCCCTGCTCTGTAATTTTAGATAGTTTGTAACCAAATACTGCCCTACAGTGCCAAATAATACATCCATACAATGCACAAATATTACATCCATACAATGCACAAATAATACATCCATACAATATCCAGCATCATATACAGGGCAGAAATAATACATATCATCATAACAATAAACAAAGTCCACCCTCTTAAAATTCTCTGATTTTATGTATCAGGATCAACACATAAAACATATCTGATCCTTAGAAGGTCTTAAAATTAGCTAAGGGTGTACTTCATTTTTCCATCAATGCTGATTCAAAAAACTGTAAAAAATCTATGTACATTTTCTCTATCTTAGGGGAAATGTTCATTCCCCACTCCAAATCTGGTAATAAGAATAATTACCTAAATCAAAGGTCCTTATCCAAATATCTAAAAATTATATAATAAGAAAGTCATTTATTATGTTCAACATGCCAAGTTTTGGGCAGTTGGTGCCTACATCACAGTGCCATATGGCGCCAAACAATCCTGCCATAGACAGTTCATAAAACCAAAGTAATATGGTCATCTAGGTTGGCAAATGGGTAAATTCCATGTTGATTCTCTACAGTAAAGGTAGTGGTGAAGCCACTGTTTGTTTTACTGTACCAGGATGCCGCCCCCTCTAATGATCCGGGGTTAGATCTCAATCCTGCTGACCCCACCTTTGTCCTGACTTCCTATATCAAATGGGCTGAGGAGGTTTGTCATGCTCCTTTGATTCATGCTCTAGTCACTCTCCTTGTATTCACATAGTTTATTTTCCAGGAACATCAGAAGTAACAAAAATACAGTCATAGAGCAATAGATGATATCACTAAGGTCCATACATTTCTTCACAACCCCTATAAACACTGATCCTGCCTATGTTAAAACTAGTTTCCCTTTTATTTACCAGAACTTTACATTTTTTACATCAGTTTAGCTATACAAGGGCTTATATTTCCTGGGACAAGTTGTAAATCCCAGGACGTTTAGACATGTTAATGATATGTAGATGATAAAAATGGAAACAAAGTCTTCAAAACATCTTGAATTACTTGGTATGGAGTATGAGCACCAAGCACAGAAATCCCCGCACTTACACACCTTTGGCATGCTATCAGTAGGTTATTAATGGTTGTCTGAAATGTTGAAGCGCTTGGGCACACAGATCATTGAGATTGGCTGCTGACAGCTAGCTGTGCAATTGCTGACCAATGGCATCCCAGATGTGCTCGATAGGAGACAAGTTTGCAGGCCATAGTGATGTGTTGAGGCCACACGGGCTGCTCACAGTAGTGCAAGGAACATTGGGCTTGGCATTGTCCTGTTGAAAAATGGTTTCTGGGACACTTTGGAGAAATGGCCGCCCACTGTTTACAGAACCAAATCAATGTAATACCGAGCTGTTAGAGTATCTGAAATGAAGACTAGAGGGGCCCAGTTACTGTATTATACCACCTTACACCATGATCCCTGGAGTAGGACTGGTGTGACGATCTTAGTGATATCAGCTACTTCCTCCATTTGAGTAACCTTATTGCTTGTCCTTCTTTTGTTACAATTTCGATGTTGAGGAGTGTCTGTCTGTCTATCTATCTATCTATCTATCTATCTATCTATCTATCTGTGTGTGTACAGTACAGTTCAAAAATTTTAGGCAGGTGTTGTGAGCCAATTCACCCAGCACTAGGTGTGACCTTCGCCCTTTGCCTTCCATCAGTTCTTCTCGGTACTTGCAGACAGTTTTTGGCAGGACTGAGCAAGAAGGTTGTTCCCACCGCCATCTTGGAGAACTAAGCACAGATCTTCTGTGGATGTTGCTTGCTCCAATCCTTCTGTCTCTTCCTGTCATCCCAGACACAGGAATGGTAGGAGTAGCTCCAATAAAAAGGGAGGTATGGAAACCGCGCTTCACCAAGGATACTTTATTGAACTCAAAAACACAACGTGTTTCGAGGAACTGTAGTCCCCTTTATCAAGTTTACATGAGATAGCCTAAAGCAGTGGGCTGAAATCCCAGCTCTTTCAGCCCACTGCTTTAGGCTGTCTCATGTAAACTTGATAAAAGGGACTACAGTTCCTTGAAACGCGTTGTGTTTTTGAGTTCAATAAAGTATCTTTGGTGAAGCGTGGTTTCCATACCTCCCTTTTTATTGGAGCTACTTCTACCATTCCTGTATTTGCATGCCGTCCGGATCTAGGGGATCCTGACGCCCAGAGGTTCCACAGCTCCCACCTATTGTGACATATCCTGGACCTGTCCACCATATAATTTAAGATTTCATATCTTTTCAAAAAGGTGAGAGCACATCTACACTAGGGTCTTTTCTTACGAGCACTGTGAGCTTTTCTATTGAGGGGGCACTGGCCAACACCAGACCCTGTCAATTAGACACTCTTAACTGACCCTTGCTCCATCCCAACTATATACCTGAATTAGTGGACACATCCAGACCTCTACTCTCTAGTCACTTGGCCTTATCTCCTTTTTCCAGCACGTCTCTTTATGTGACGGAAAATTTATATATTTTTTTCTCTCAACAATATTACGCTATGTGCCGCTTGGCGTTGTTGTTTTTGTCTTTTTATTGAAGCTTGTCATCCCAGACAGACTGGATGATAATGAGATCAGGGCCATATCTGTGGGAGCCGGTTCATCACTTCTAGGACTCCTCCTCCAAAGGGTAATTCACACCAAATATTGATGGGATTTACATTTTTCTTTTCTTCATTTATTTAATTTAATCAATTGATAAAAATCTAATAACCCTTCTATTTCTGAAAACAATTTTACCTCTGCAGCATTTTTATCAAACCTGACTGAATCTTTTGCACAGTTCTCTAATCCCCCCCAGTAATAATAACAAGTTTACTTCTTCTCCAAGTAAACAAATATTTATCGACACCAGATATATAAATAATTTTACTTTTCTTTTATAAGTTTTACTATTTTCGCAGAGTGTAAATAATTTAGTCACTTCATTGATCGGGGGTTACAATGTTGGGGGCACCTGATATGTGATTTTAGAAAAATAATAAACATTAATTTCATTTAAAAAAAAAAATAAATTATTTTTTAGTACTTGGAGGACCCGGATGAAAGAATTACCCGCTCTGCGGCGTTACATGACCCATCTTTACTAAGGATGAAGATATGCCTGGAGTTTCACCGCTCATTATATAGCACAGTTTGCTGTCAAGACAAATCAGATGTATCAATACTACAAGAGTAGGCAAATATTAGCATAGAAAGAACCTCCAACCAGAGCACAAAATGACTCTTCATTTTATTCTTAGTTTGTTTTTAAGAAGTCCCTTGGAAAAGTGGACAAATAGACTCGCTTTACGAATTATCTACATGTACAGTACTAAAATAAATGCCACATTTTATCACAGGGTACTTTAAGGGTTAATTACCTGTAGCCTATCAAGTGTCCTATAGGAGTTAAAAGGAGTCTGTCAGCAGGAAAATGGGTATCAAACTAATGACAGAACCTTGTAGGGCGGCTTCTACACTTTCCAAAGATGACGTTCTTATTCTGTATTGCTGCTCTGTTTTCATGAGAATCAGGATTTTATTCTTATGCAAATTAGTTGAAAAGAGATTTAGGGGTGTGTCTTCTTCTGCTGGGGCTTTGCTCTCTGCTCCACATAATTGCCCCTAACTGTCGCCCAGCTCGGCCACCCATTTTTTAATTGACATCGGAAAAGAAATGCCCTTTTCTGGTAATTTGCATTAGAATTAAACGCTGATTTTTATGAAAATGCAATGCAGAATAAGAAAGACATCTGTGGAAAGTGTAGAAGCCGCCCTACAAGGTACTGCCATTAGTCTGATATTGATTTTCCTGCTAACAGACTTCCTTTAACCCCTTCTCAAAATCCGCCGTCATTGTATCACGGTATCATGGAAGTATACCGGAAGTCGAGTATTTAAATATGGCTGAGCAGCCGCCATACCCACTGGGTCTCATATACAGCAAAGACCCTGCACTAACGTCCGCGATCAGTGCAGCCATTAACCCTACCGGCAGCTCAGTCATGGCGCTAGGAGGGTTAATGTGTTTCCCTAGAACACGTATAAAAGTACTTAAATAATGTAAAACACATACACATTAGGTATCCGGGTGTCCGAAGACGCCCATTCTACAAACCAGTACAAATATTTTTGTGACCTCCGTAGCGGGAAATTAGTTCAAAAGTGCCGAACCTCCGTTTTTTCACTGTTTTACCTTTGATAAAAATTTGAAAAACAAAGTGGTCAAGGCAATAGACATTCCTCAAATGGTTTAACTAAAAAGTACACCTGGCCCGCAAAAAAAGATGCCTTATAAATCCCTGTGCACGGAAATATAAAAAAGTTAGAACAAGGCGACTTTTAGAAACATTTTTTTTACAAAGTTTTAGTTTTTTGTTAAGGGGTCAAAATGTAAATAAAACTATATAAATTTGGTATCCCCGGAATCATACCGAAACATAGAATACAGGTGACATGTCATTTTGGCTGCAGAGTGAATGCCATAAAAACAAAGCCCATAAGAAAGTCGCACAAATGCATTTTTTCTACAATTCCACCCAATTCTGAATTTTTTCCCAGCTTCTCTGTACATTGTACAGAACAATAAATGGTAGCATTATGAAGAACAATTGGTTCCGCAAACATTAAGCCCTCATATGGCTCTGAGAATGGAAAAATAAAAAAATTATGGGGTGTGGGAGGTGGGGAGTCAAAAGCAAAAATCAAAAAATGTCTCCAGAGGGAATGGGTTAAGGAGACACCCACCCCTCTATGACTATACATGGAGAGAGAGCTGTCAATCACTGATAGCGCCGCCTACTGGATTTCTCAGCATAGAGAGACAGCTATTTCAATGGATAAATGACAAGTTATAATGAATATTTCCTAACAATCCTATGGATCGATCTGCGTACTATCGTAGATCGTTTCTGAGTACTAAGAACCCCCTTTAGGTCTGCCTATGAGTTGTTAGGGTACTCCTACGTAAGAACTAATGACAGACTATTTGTAGAGACAGCCCTGGGGGCCCTTTCTTCCAGCGTCCCATGATGCAATCGAAAGTACAGGCTGTTAAATAGGGCAAGATGGTAGCTGGCCAGACACATCTCCAATGCCCATGTGAGCACAGCTTCACACATATTGGTAGTGTTCCAAAGAAACCCTGCCCATGTGATAAATATACAATACAGGGAGAGAACTAGTTAAAGGGGTTGTCCAGGATTTTTTTATGGCCTATCCTTAGGAAATACCATAAATATCTGATTGGTGGGGGTTGACAGTTGGCTCCCATGTGGATCAGCTGTTCAGTGCTGCATAGGATTTCTGTACTTACAGTGTACAGAGCCAGAAGCAGATGGTTTTATAAACTGTATAGTGGCCGAGCGGCATTACTGCAGTCCTGCTGTCTTTATGGTCAATTGAAGCTGAGATTAAGTGTATGGAGTCATCTGCTTCTGGCTCCATATATTGTATAGTACAGGGATCTAATACATGTGATGTGTGGGGGCCAGCTGTCCACCCTCCACCAATCACATATTTATGATCTAACTAAGGGTAAGCCATTAAAAAAAATCCCAAAAAAATCCCTTTAAGGCTGAAAAAAATGCGGCGTTTTACAGTGCATAGTGGATGGGATTCTAGAGACGACTCCTCTATAAAGGTGTATTCTCACTATAGACACTTATGCGATATCCACAGGGTATGCGCGATATGTGATTGTAGGTGGTCTGACACCTGGGATCTCCAGCGATCAGGAGAACACGAGTCCGCAAGTGCTTCATGTGGATAAAGCGGTGGTGTGTGCATGCTCAGCACTGCTCTAATCCCTTCTATGGGTCTGCCAGAGATAGTTCTGGAAGTCCCATATAAGTGAAGGAAGTAGCGGGCCGAGCGTGAGAGACCACCACTCAATTCACATTGGGCACTCAGGAACCCTTGTCCTGTCAAAAAGAAATAGACACCTATAGTCGAGAGAGCCATTGAAAGACACAAGAAAGTTTATAAAAACAAAATTGTCTGGATAAAATAACATTTTATTATACTTTTTGCAGTGTTATTTATTGGTTACATTTTACAGTTTTATATTAATTTAGGATCATAAAGACATTAAACTGCTTCTTCAATGGCTTTCATTGTAGTATATCTCCTGAAGTCCTTCAGAATTCTGGATTCTGCTGATACCTTTATAAAATATATAAATTATATATAAAATACATACATATATATATATATATATATATATATATATATATAGTCCTGGTGGGGATGGTGGATTGTACCTATAGGGACATGGTGTCTAATTTATATGGAGGCATTGTATCTGATTTTTGAGAAGGGTGTCTGGTTTATGTTTTTGGGGTCATGGGATGGAGGGGATTGTGTCCTGGATGTTTAGTGTTAGGGGAAAGGTCTTCAGGTCAGGAAATTTAGACACAGAGCTAAAGTGGAGAACTGAATCTTTGCCTTAGGTGAGTGATTGCCTATAGATGTTGGGGGGGGGGGGGGTATATTTGTGATATTTAGGGTTTACATTCTGGTCTGGTATGTTTATCGGAGCATTCTGTCTCAGGTTTACCGGGTTACTCTGGCTAAAGTTTAGGTGAATACTCTGGATATGTTTTCTTCTAGGGCCACTATAGCTGATGCTTATGGGGTGACTCTGACTTATATTTATGGATGAACTTTCTCTTACGTTTATAGGACCCTGGATTATTTTACAGGGCTCTGGCCTATCTTTATGAGTTATGTCTATAGAGGTACTTTGGGTTTTTGGCTTACTGAAGGGCTGAAAGATGAGAAAACGTAAACCAAGCCAAAACTTACAGCTATGGTAAGAGGTCACATTTGAGGCTAATTTTGACCTTTCCAGCTTGTATAACAAAACTGCCAAAAAAAGAAGAAAAAGACAATTATTAAAACTTGTGAAATGTTCAGATTCTAACCAAACACAATAAGGGTTGCTGCACCATGATGTTCCGAATGCAGATATAACAGCACTCAGCTCTGGTGATGCCAGTGGCTTCACTTAAAAGGGCGATCCAGGAATCATAGAAAACTCAGGGGTGGCTTAGTGAAAAAGGGGGCATGGGTGGAACAAAAAATACATCAAACTCATCTACCCCTTTTACTCTGTTGTACAGTCCCATCCAATCTCCCTCCCATCTTGAAGTGGAGAGGCTCACATGACCATCAAGGACAATCACCGGCCTCAACGGTCACTGGTGATGTCAATCAGAGATGATTTCTGGATAATCCCTTTATGTGAAACCCCAATAAATTACTTCTATATGTCATTACTGGCCATGTGGTAGCAACAAAACTGCATGGCCAGTAATAAGATATAGCTGTACTTAGTTATACATATAAGTGAAGGCACCGATGGCCCCAGGACCGTCACATTCAGAACACCATGTGGCGGCAGCCTCATACCCTATATATATGACGTTATACACATCAGCTCCCACTAACCCTAAGGCCTCAAGTGATAGGAATGAGGCCCCGACCCCCGGATTGCTCCGTCTTCTCCATTCTTTCCTGATCTCACAGATACCTGTGCTATGGGGGCTGGCTGAGATCAAGAGAGGAGGGAGGGAGGGGAGTAGTAATTGGTGAGCTGACTATCTCCCCTTGAGCAGATGACTTTCTATATCTAGAACTTATCTTTAACATTCTTAGAGTCTTACCACGATCATGTATATTATTGTAAATATAAGGATCAAGATGACCAACACTAAGATAGCAGTTTCTCCTGGTGTTATAGCCGCTAGCAGAAGGAAAAATAGGAAAATTTCAGTAAAAGAAAACTTAAAACTAAAACTTATAATATACAAACCCGCAGCTTCACTGATACATTTATAGAATTACATACATGACATTCTTTAGAATTTTTTTTCCATAATTATGAAGAGATTACAATTTATTACTGGATTTTATTTTAAAAATGTACTGTCACTAAATTAGCAAAAAAGTATTGGACAGGCGAGGATTATGTCTGTAGTATCAGACAGCACAGGGTATGTTTGTAGTCTGTTACCATGGAGACACATATGTCTGTGTTTCCATGTGTCTACTTCTGGCTTCTATCCCAAAAAACGCATTTTTTAAATATTCAATTTATAATTTTTAAATACATTGTCAAGATATTTCAATTTAAGTTTTTAAAACTGAATAACTGTAAATTGTAAAAGCTGTAGAAAAATTGCTGTATTAGCATACAAAAGGAAAAATACAAAAGCAATATTAAAAAACATTTTGTGGAGGCAGTGAAAAAATGTTGCATATTACAGAACCAGCAAAGTGAATTAGATTTCAATTAATCTTATCCACACATTGCAGAAAGAAATAGCTACGGAATTGCGAGGATTTTCTCTATATATTTAATAGGGGGATAAAAAATACAGATAAAAATCAGGCAAAAACTCAATTAAAAATACTGTAAAAAATGCAGGCTTTTTTTTAGCCTCATTTGCTTCAAGGGGCCGTAGCCTACAAAGTTTTTAAAAGATATAACAGCATATGCATCCTACGTCACATAAAATGTCCCTCCCCGCTTTTGCCAAATTTAAGTTTTTAATAATAGTTTTGTTTGCAATTATTATTACATGTCCTTCTTACCTGTTGTTGAAGCTGGAAAAAAGACAAAAAAAAAAATAAGTTTACATTTACACAATAAAGGAACATATATCCTGCTCCTTTACTCTACTTAAAATCCCACTTTTTCCAAATTTTACGTTTTTAAGTAAGCAGTACTTTTGCATGCAATTGTTATAACATTTACTACTTACCTGCAGTTGTAGCTAGAAAATTATGGAGAGAAGAAAAAACAAAAATTTAGTTTGCTAAATATAATATGAAGGGGCAGAAACAACAGGACAATGACCAACATCAAAACTAGAAGACTGTTAATCTAAAAAATTCATGTAATTAATGGGTAGAGGATTAAATGGGCATGACTTTGGGTGTCAGCGGTGGGGCTGAATGGCTGGGCATTAAGACTCTGGTGACTTTTTTTAATACTTTCCATCTCTTCATTTCACAATTCATAATTTTTAGCTTTTATAAATATTTTGGGAGGACTACGAGAAAAAAAAATTACAGTTCTGTCATATTTTTGCATCATTTTTATGATGTGCAAGTTCCAAGAAAAATTCTATAGGCTTTACAATTATAGCATGGCCCCTCTAAAAGTAATATCAAGTACTGTATGTCAATCATAATCGTACATCTTATAACACTACATTATTTTTATTACAGCGAAAATAACATATTTGTGAATTGATTTTTGAAAAATAATTATTAGTTTCAATTTTTCACCAATATTTCTATTGTATTATGATATAATATGCGATATAGTAATAATTTTATGTTAGCACTTACTTGAGTTCTGCAGAATGACTGAAAATCAACAAAAAAAGAAATACGGTAAAGATATTGTATTGTCCATTTTCCATCAATGTGTCAAATATTCGCCATCCATTTCCCGAGCGTCTGACCATTTTAACATCTGTTTGTCATGTTTGTTGTCCATTCTTAATTTTCCGTTAAAAAATGGATGAACTTTGTTGATCTTTTTTCTTAACCCAATCCAGTGACCTTAACTCAGATGCAAATCCGTTTCACAGACTTTACAAATGGACCAATTGAGATGTATTAGGTCCATCTGACCATGAAAATGGGCACGTCCTGTTTACTGACGAACATTAGTCATGGTCCATTAAAAAAACGGACATGAATACACCCATAGATTTTTATTGTTCTGAAATTGGCCATCAGACTGACACTTCTTACTGCCATGTGCATGAGCTCTTACACTATGTTCACACTTGTGTTGAGGCTGAAGCCACAGAACTCTTCCAGATCTAATGGACAACAGACAGCACCAGTCCCTGATGGACCCAACTGACTTAAAATATGGCGTGTAGAATCAGGGTGTGGTGTCTCGCTTTTGATATGAAAAATTGCTTTGCATGTGACACTATATATTCTATCAAATAGGACACCCAACGATGGAGGGTCCAGTGCAAATGTGAACAGAATCTGTAATCAGAAATAAACTTGACAAGCTGATTAGAAGGGCCAGCTCTGTCCTGGGGAGCCCACTGGACCCAGTGCAGGTGGTGGGTGACAGAAGGATACTGTCCGTGGTGAGCTCCATGCAGAAGAAGAAGTCCCATACCATGCATGAGACTGTGATCGCGCTGAGCAGTACTGTCAGTGACCGACTGCTCCACCCTAGGTGTGAGAAGGAGCGCTATCGGAAGTCTTTCCTCCCCACCGCGGTTAGGCTGTACAACCAACACCGACCTAAGCGGAGATCATTACACACAGAGAACTGAAATATCTCTCTGCCTGTTAAATCCCCCCCCCTCCTCTGCTACGTCCTATCTGTCTGTCTGCTATTAATGTAATGCCTCTCACCTTGGAACATTCCTGTACATGTTGTATTTGTATTTGTATCTGCTTATCTTTGCTGCTGTAACACACTGAATTTCCCCATTGTGGGACTATTAAAGGACTATTATTATTATTATTATTATTATTATTATTATTTGTTAAATCCATGGTCTATCCATGTAATATTGAGATGTGCATGGTCTTCCAGAATGGTAATGAATGAGGATCCAGAGTAAACTACCCACCCAATGTCCACCCAACCCAACCCAACCTCTGAGATTTATAATTGTAGTATCACTCTAGATAGGTATGCTGTCTATACGGAATACATTAGACTATTAGATCTATGGAGGATCTAAACAAGAATGATACTTATTAGAGTGATAAAATTGGAAAACTCCTTTAAATCATCATCTTAAAGGAAATCTATAAGAAGACCCCGCCACCTAATTTCTACACTATACTATATACTGTATATATTGCGACCACATCCCTGTCATCTTATCCTGATCTTCCTTCTTACCTGACGTTGGAAGGCTCAGCATCAGTATAACAGGCAGAATCCATAGGGGAGCTTTGAAGTGTCCTGAGGCCATGGCGAGGAGTGAGCTCGGAGGTTGATGTAGCTTGTGAAGGTTTTGCCAAGAAGCGTATTATATATACCACTACCTGATGTACTATTATGACCAAAAATGATTGTGTGTCAGTGAACGTGACATTAAAGACACACAAGATATATTTGATATCTGCAGAACCCACAATGAGTAAATTCCTCATAACGTAGGCCTATATTATCTATGCTGAAATGTGATCACTGGAGATAATAAATATGTCAGTTCCTTGCTAGTAAGACTTTAATAATGAGGTCACTGGTGTCAGGCTACTCCATTTTTTGACAAAAAAATTAGAGGTTGTCATGGCCACACCCAAATCACTAACACCATTGATAAGTAATATGGAACTGATGTGTAATAAAGTATCAGGGTAAGCTCATTCTACCTTTGTTTACTGTGTTCTTCTGCTCCATTATAGGAACTGTAAATATGGACCCGTCTAATGATGGACACCAATGGACCTCGAGGGACCCCATTGACTATAAAGGGGATTCATGATATTCTTTGTCATTATATCAGACAAAAAAGTCCTACTTTTTTGGCTGAGAATTTATCCTCTTGAAGACCACCCGATGACTATATACATCTGGGGGGGCAGATGGTTAACGCTGCAAGAACATACCTGTATGTCCTTGTAAAATTAGAAGCTACACAAGATTGTTAGGCATGGTTACATTCCCTCCAAAAATGTATTATGACCTTATGGGGGGACACCATGTATAAATAGATAAATAAAAATTAAGTAAAAAAAGTAAAAGAAAAAAAGAAAACCACAACCATGACTACATCAAAGGTTCTAGCCCCACCCCACATGAATATTATTGTACCAGAAAGGCAAAACAATTTTAAAAAATATTTTAGTAGCATTTTGTGATATAAAAATAAAACAGGAAAAATATAAATAATAGACAAATTTTTTATGTTTTCCCAAATAGAAAAAAAAAAGTCAATTTTTCCAGCCTGACGCACCCAATAAAAGTCTATGGGCCCATTTTTGACATCCGTTAAAAATGGATCAGTGAGTGGGTTAAAAAAAAAAAAAAAGATCAATAAAGTTTTTGTTTTTCATTTTTTTGCTGACAGTCGGACAGAAAATTAATGAAAATATGTGACACATGGATAGAAAAGGGATGTTAAAGATTGAGTGTTCATTTATTTCAACATTCATGGGCATGAGGCCTAAGGTTACGTCCACATTGGTGTTAGCCTCCAAAACTATGCTTAGAAGAACCCAACCAATCCCATTGTCCTGTAAGTTATATCTACATTACATTTCACGAATGTTTGATGCCAATGACAATGATGGACAGTAGTTCGCCCTGATTATTTCCTATCCGTGGTTGATCCTTTTTTCACATGCATGAAATACCGGTCAACTCTTTTTTAACATTTCCTGTACTCTTAAATGTTTTTGGGTCTATGAAAAAAAAAATGATATCTGAATAAATACTTTGAAATAAATGGATACGACTGCCAATGGCATACGTATATAAATTGCAGACATATGAATACGGCTTAATCCTACATTCACAATGAAAATGGACCACGTTCGTCTGAATTTAGGCTAAGTCATTGAAATACATTAGGTGTGGCTGATACCTCGTGTGAAACAGAATATTTCCAATGTATATGTTACTGCAGCACCAATGTAAGCTAATGTTTGGGACTGACAATATAATGGAGACATCAAAAAGGTCAAACAAAAGACAAAGAACTAGTGATGCCTGGAATGAGCAAGGGATGAACGATCTGCAGGTGAGAATGAGGTTAATTGAAGGGAAGAAGCAAATATCATATACATTGTTTAGTCCTTATTCACATGTCAGTGTTTTGGTCAGTGATTTACATCACTGATTGTAGGTGAAAACCAGGAGTGGTTAAAAATACAGAACCAATGCAAATCTTTCCATCATACCTTACCTATGTGTTGTCTCCATTCCTCGATTTAACTCACAATCACTGACCAAAACACTTGCATGTGAAAAAGACTTCAGCCATATTCACAGGACAATGAATAATGGCCATGTGACATCCAGTCTTATAATGGTGGCTATTCACATGACTGTAACGAACCGTCAAAATATAGGTCATGTTTTGTTTCAGTCCATTTTCACAGACCCCACTGTACACTCAAATGTATGAGGATATGTGAAAAAGTTGCTTTATTTGTTTTTATTTATTTATTTTACAACTTCAATTCCCAAAAAGTTCAGACGCAGTTTAAGATGTAAAGAAAACAAGGAAAGGCAAGAAGACGCAATGATTTGGAAATCTCATTTAACCATATTTTCTTTATAATTGAACATGGAATACATATCAGAAGGTGAAAGTTACATAATAGAACATAGAACACATATCAGAAGGTAAAAGTTGCACAACACAGGATAGAATGCATATCACAAGGTAGATGTTAGTCAATAGAACACATATCAGAAGGTGAAAGTTACAAAATAGAACCTAGAACACATATCAAGGTGAAAGCTACAAAATAGAACATAGATCACATATCAGAAGGTGAAAGTTACACAACAGAACATAGAAAACATATCAGAAGGTGAAAGTTACACTATAGAACACATATCAGAAGACCATGTCTACCATTGTGTAGCATCGCCTCTTCATTTTACACAGTCTGTAAATGTCTGGGTTATGAAGAGAATTTCACATTTCGATTAATCAGACCAAAGAAGTTTTCCATTTTGCCTTAGTCCATACATTTCTCCAGATTCCCTGAATCTTTTGATGATATTATGTACTGTACATTGTGGGATATTTAACATCTTTGCAATTTTTCTGAAATTATTCTATAATTCTCAGATGCAGTTTTTAACAGATTGGTGGACTTTAGACAATCTTTGCTTCTTAGAGACTCTGCCTCTCTAACATGCTCTTTTTAGCCACAGTCGTGTGAGGTAGTTGAAAATTGATACTCCAGCTGCTTTTTATTAGCACCACTTACTTTTCCAGGTGAAATGTAGAAATGTCTAACTCTCAGCTTCTGATATGTGATCTATGTATCTTCTGCTCAATCCACACCTGGCTTTCACTTACAAAACTTCAGCAAAATCTGCAACAAAATAGCAGCTTTTCTGCAACATGTGGCCTTAGTCATAGATTGTTTTTTTTTGCAATGTTTTAGCACCTTTAAAAAACTTTGAAAAATACAAAAGTTTCTTTGCATTGCCATATTGAGACAATTGTAACTTTTTAATATTTATATGGACTTATAAGGGCTTATTTATTATGTTTTTTAGGAAAAGTGTTGAAAAATGGTGATTTGACTATTTTGATTTATTTCTCACCTTATGGGATTAATACTTTTACATTTTTTGTAGTTTGGTCATTTTCAGATGTGGAGAAATCTAACAAGTTAAATTTTTTTTATTTATGTTTATTTTTGGAGCTAAAAGGCTAAATTAATGTTGAAAGGAGGTAAACCATGAAAAGGGGCAAGGATACAAAAAGACAAAAAAAATTTCTAAAAAGGATATAATCAATGCCATTCAATAAAAGGAAATAAAAATGTATCCACACATCCACATATAATAAATTAATATTTGTACAAGAAACGTATAAAAGTATAGCATAGTACAAAATAACTAAACAAAACAATTGGGTAATTGATTAATTATTAATTAATTAATTAATCAGCAACTTTATAGAATCTATGGGGAGTCCACTTGGTCACCAATAGATTTTTGATAAATTTTAATTAATTGATATTCTAATGAATTAATTACAGATAGTGAGTTAATTGCATATGGTTTACTAAATAAACTCACCAATCAGGATTAAAATGCACATTAACAATTAAAAAATACAACTAAGCAATTAATAATGCTACTAATAATAATAATCATTGTTGAAAATAATAATGAAAAAAAAAAAAAATTAGAACTGATCATATCTTAATTAGCTATTAGATATGACTAATTGCTAAATCGTACATTATAAACAGTGCTTTAGAAATGTAATTAATTGCTATAAAAGTAATTCCTCTAACCCTCCTATAGGTGGAGCAGTGGAATTCTTAACATTTATGTTTTTTTTGTATATTACTATAACATCTTGATGAGAATCTTAGTAATTATATTGATTTATTATAGAAAGAAAAAAGAAAAACAAAGTTCCTACTCATGGATATGGTATAACGATAAGTATAATTTTTATTTTTTCAGATTTTTTTTTGAAACAGCGTTTTTTTAAAAACATTTTTACAGGGGAAGATCGATAAGAACTATAAAAACAACCCGTAACTTCATTAAGACCATCTGGAATAAGTGTTTTTAATTAATAAATCCAAAATACCTTGTGTTTTAGTTATAGGTTGCGAGGGGTATATAGTCATTCGGAATAATAGTATATCCATGTGGGCTTTCTTTATTATGACAATGCCTGGATAGACCCTGTGAAAGATCTTCAGTGCGCCAACACCGCTGTGGCCCCACCTGAGTCTTCTTTCATATAAAAACCACACTCATCGCCAGTGAGTGTCGGGTTCACCAGATAAATACAAGACAAGCTTTCTAAATTTTATATATTTATTAACCCCTAAATGGGTCGGTATTAACATCTAACACATACAGTTCAGAACAGATATGCAGATGTATGCAAGCATTAACAGTTACTAGTTACAAGATACAGTACAAATAAAATAAAAGGGATTAAAGGTGAAATAATTACTTTACCACACATGTCCTTGATGTGGTTCTGTAGTCCAACACTCACACATGCTCTGTCATGTGTGAGTAACCAGTGGAGGCTTCTTGGCATGTGGCATTAACTCCTAGCATGTGGCATCAATAGAATAATCCAGCCTGCATGCTTTTCTCAGGGATCTCAGCATTAGTCTCTCTGTAATATCTCAGTCTCTTGTAGGCTCATCATCGTCAGCAGCAGCATTCCAACCTGCCTGCTCATAGTAGCATCTCAGTCAAAGTCTGTAATATCCTGTAGTCTGTGATGGTCTGTGTCAACTCCATTGCATAATCTCCTCCCACAGACCTCTTACCTCATCCTATATACCCTTTATGCCCCCTCCCAGAATGAGGTCACCGGCAACAGCAAGTCTGATGAGTTAATGCAATCAAGTCCAGATCTTTTGTATAGAGCTGAGACCAAGTGGAATGATGCAATGTTATCAGGCAGGTCTGATCAACAGCCCAGGCTTGAACAATGCACTATTGTTTCTTTGATCACTCAGGGCTGTATAGGAGTACAATGGAGCCCTATTGTTACAGTGTGGCCACATTATGACAACATACACCTAGGCTTATAGCTGCGCACAGTATGAATAAATGGAACTAGAGAGAAATATGCTACCCAGAGACCAAAATACAGCTCTGAATTATAGCCATATTTAAGCAGAATCATCACACCTCCCCCTTTAGATGGGGCTTGCAGGAAGTGGGGGCCTACGCCCCTCTTCTGAAAGCACCTCCGCCTCCAGCTTCTCAGGCTCTGGCCCCAAGGCTCTCTCACCTCCCCCCGGGGTCCCAGCAGACTTGGGCCTTGTCAGACTCCGAGGGTGGTTGAGCGGCACGCGCCTTCAATATGTCCAGACTAGGGTCAGCTGGGACATCCTCTCTGAACTCTTGGCTGGAGTGAGACAAAAGAGAGGTGCATGTTACATAGCTGCCGGACCCTTCTGGCTCTCTAGTCTGACTGGGGACACTTCTAAGGCCCAGGCTCTGAGTCACGTACACTTGGCTACCTCCTGCCTGTTCTGGGTCCGCTTTCTGAGTGCGGGCATCCCGTAGCTTTACACTCATGACCTCAGGCCCTTGGGATACCATTCCAGAGATCCCATCCCGGCATTCTCTGCTCTCCTGGCTACCCTTGGCCTGCTCTCTCAGGGTCTTCCCCACACTAGCCGCTAGTTGGGAGAGTTCTAGGGGGTTCTGCCCCTCCCCCTTTGCTTCCAAACCTACATCCTGTTCCTCCTGTACTTGGGTGGGTGATGGTGATACCTTGGGCAAATGACTGAGATCATGCTTCCCCAAACCATCCCCCCACAATACATTGACAGGTAATACATTGGACATACCCTCTTCTTGGATCACACCTCCAGTACCCCATGCCATCTGCACTTGGGCCATGGGCACTCCTGGAATAGAACTGGACAGAAGAAACGTGTCTGTCTCATACCGGCCGGACTCCTCCGGCTTCAAGGGAGTGAGGCTAGTCATGGCGGTCTCAGCACCGACTCCAGGTGGTGTAGGCAACGGTTCAAGGGTCGGATCGCCCTCCACCCTTGTAGCACTCTGGCTGCGGGCTAACACCGCACTACCAGCAGTCCGTCCCTCACCTGGATCGGCCATGAGATCCCCATAGCCTACCTGACCACCTGGCACATGGTCAGCAGTTGGGTGCTTATCGGATGCACTGGGCGAAATAGTAGAAGTCGCTTCCAGTGACTCAGAAGAGCTACCCTGTACACTTTCACAACAAGCATTGGCAATTACATTGACAGTACATTCATTAGCAATTGTTAATTCACACCGGGCCTCAATGAGATCCGCAGTAGACATGTTAACAAGCTGGGAGGGAGACGCCCCCACAGATGTGGGTGTGTCTACAGACAAAGTCTCATTGGCTCCTAGCACGGGGGTGAACAAAGCATCAATAACATTTTGGCTGAGCTGGGTTGCAAGAAGTTCAGTTGCATCTTCCCTGCTCTCAGCTGAAGGCAACTCATTAGCATTTACATTGACTGCCATGGGAAGTATCTCAGAGGGGGGGTTACGGGCCATCTCTGCAGATATGACAGACACATTATCAACATTAGTCATAGACAGTTTATCACAGTAAATTGGGGCGCTCCCCACCCCATATTGGGACATCATAGGTCCTAAATCAGTTTCCAACAGTACATTAGCAGGCAAATCAGTCAATAGTCCCACAGTCCGCATTCTTTTTCCTGCACCCCAGTCCAGATATAAAGATGGGCCACCTGCTGTGGCTTGGGAAGCAGGGAAGTTCTCAGGGCGGTTGGGGCACTCCTCCTTGAAATGTCCTGTCTGGTTACAGGCATGGCCCCGCCGCACCTCCCCTTGGGGTTTGGGGAAGGTCACTAGGGTGCCCAGAGTTCTTGGGACAGGGGAGGGACCACCTGGGGCATAGTTTGTCTCACCCGACCTGACGACAGACGGCTGTGGTGAACTCCGGCCTGGCTTCTCCTTCCAACTTGAGGGTCAGTGCAGGGTTGTTGGAGTTTGCGCTTGCTGGGAGAGCTCCATCCGTTTGAGCTCAAGCTGAAACTCCCGTTCTTGTTCTGCTGCCTTCCTCTCTCTCTCTGCCTGTTGCTCAGCAGCCTTCCTCTCTCTCTCTGCCTGTCGCTCAGCAGCCTTCCTCTCTCTCTCTGCCTGCCGTTCTACGGCTTCCTGAAAGCGGCCCAATACCTGCAGGTATGTGTTAGGGTCACCGGTGCCTGTTTGCTGTAGGGCCATTTGCCAGACTAAAGCCATTCCTCCCACAAGGCTGGGGCTACTGGTCTCTCCTGGTGAAGTAATCCACTTCCTGGCCCAGCCCCAAAATCAGGACTCTGCTCGATTCTCTGCATGGCTGTGGCTGCCTCCATTTCAGCCATACGCTCAGGATCTCCAAAAGCCTGGTTCAGCAGTTCTGGAGATCTGCTTCTGAGCCCACTAGCCATCCACTGGTATTTGCCAAATAAAAGATAGGATAGAATACAAAGAGTAAGGGGGGGGGGGGAACAGCACTGTATCAAACTTTCACTGTATCTTAATGCTTGCTTTAATACCGAGCTTGTCTCATAGGATTACTACAATCCCCAGCATGTGAGTGATAAAGGTTACCAACACACGCCGTTTATCCTAAGATCCCACTATGCTGCCACCAATGTGAAAGATCCTCAGTGCGCCAACACCGCTGTGGCCCCACCTGAGTCTTCTTTCATATAAAAACCACACTCACTGCCAGTGAGTGTCGGGTTCACCAGATAAATACAAGACAAGCTTTCTAAATTTTATATATTTATTAACCCCTAAATGGGTCGGTATTAACATCTAACACATACAGTTCAGAACAGATATGCAGATGTATGCAAGCATTAACAGTTACTAGTTACAAGATACAGTACAAATAAAATAAAAGGGATTAAAGGTGAAATAATTACTTTACCACACATGTCCTTGATGTGGTTCTGTAGTCCAACACTCACACATGCTCTGTCATGTGTGAGTAACCAGTGGAGGCTTCTTGGCATGTGGCATTAACTCCTAGCATGTGGCATCAATAGAATAATCCAGCCTGCATGCTTTTCTCAGGGATCTCAGCATTAGTCTCTCTGTAATATCTCTCAGTCTCTTGTAGGCTCATCATCGTCAGCAGCAGCATTCCAACCTGCCTGCTCATAGTAGCATCTCAGTCAAAGTCTGTAATATCCTGTAGTCTGTGATGGTCTGTGTCAACTCCATTGCATAATCTCCTCCCACAGACCTCTTACCTCATCCTATATACCCTTTATGCCCCCTCCCAGAATGAGGTCACCGGCAACAGCAAGTCTGATGAGTTAATGCAATCAAGTCCAGATCTTTTGTATAGAGCTGAGACCAAGTGGAATGATACAATGTTATCAGGCAGGTCTGATCAACAGCCCAGGCTTGAACAATGCACTATTGTTTATTTGATCACTCAGGGCTGTATAGGAGTACAATGGAGCCCTATTGTTACAATGTGGCCACATTATGACAACATACACCTAGGCTTATAGCTGCGCACAGTATGAATAAATGAAACTAGAGAGAAATATGCTACCCAGAGACCAAAATACAGCTCTGAATTATAGCCATATTTAAGCAGAATCATCACAGACCCTGTTTCATAAATTGATGGTTAATGTTGTTCCTGTGGTGGTTTAAGTGATCACGCAATGGGTGGATGGTGAGACCTTCGTATTATTTGCCGCATGGACAACTAATGAGATCTAGGACCTAATGAGACTGACAAATAAGACGATGAGTAATCTGAATTTTTTCAAGGCTAATGTTAGACCTAGAAATGTTAACTCCACCCCCAATTTTATGACAACATAAACACCTATTCTTGTTGAATTTAAATGATTTTTTTTTTTTTTTAACTTCCCACCTTCCAAATCCATAACTTTTTGATTTTTCCATTCACAGAGTCATAGGAGGGCTTCACACTTGCAGGAAAAATTGTACTTTGTAATGGTACCATTTAATATCCTTTACAATGTACTGGGAAGCTGAAAAAAAATCATAAACAATCAAAAATTAAATCAAAATCAGAATAAAAAATCATGGTGTGAATTAGAGAAAAATTGCACTTGTGCAACTTTCTTACAGGCTTCAATTTTACGGCCTTTAATGTGCAGCCAAAATAATAAAGAATTGATTTTAAGCAGGGGTCATTCTATAGTATACCCCAGGGGGGCTGCAAAATTAAAACAGATTTTAGCATGTGACGTGTTTTCAGAACTGATGGCTTGGTCTTTTCTGGATTCCAGGCAGTTTGTCTGTGTAAGCTCCTTGGTCCTCCTCAATGCGTTTCTGGTTATCTTACTCTATGTTCACACCCACGCTTGGGGTTCTGTTCCTAAGCGGACCCGAAAAACAGAAACCCAATCCGTTTAAAAAGCTGTTACATGAGGAAACCCATAGACTATAATGGGGTCCATCCAGTTTCCATCCAAAAAATGCAGAGAAAAGTCCTGCTTGCTGGACTTTTCTCTCCACATTTTTCAAACGGAATGGGGGACGGAATCCTCGAATGGAAACTGACCACAGGTATGTCTTCACCCTAAATCCCTTGTGAGTATTTTGCCCTGTATAGCCTGATAAATTTGGATTTTTATGTGCAATGTCTTCCAAAAAAAAAATTGTTGATAAAATATAAGATGTTTGTTGACAATAGAATTATTAGTAATGTATCTATCTTCAAAGAGAAAGAGTATATTGTAAAAAGAAAACACACACACGTATCACAAATGCATAAGGAACTGACAATTTATTGGGAAGTCTATACTGGTAGTGCCAGATCAGAGGGGACAGATGGATCTACAAGATCAAGCACAACATTCACAACTAAGCTTAAATACTGTGCCACCTCCACATCCAAATATATAGGTATTTTCAAGTACACATCTGTAAAATGTCTTTGCGTTAGTGGGTTTACATAAATGCCATCAGATTTACCCACACAGAAGTCATCATCATCATCCTTGGCAGAGGTGCCAAGTAGAGAAAGTGCAGGCTTTGGTCTAGATCCTCCAGGATTGGCTGTTGTAGTTGGGGTAGTCGGAGTAATGGCGCCCCCATGTATCTCCACAGGCCGGGTTACAGATGAACCTAAATATATTACAGAGAAAACAATCCATGAAAAGTTTCCCTATCTAAAAAAAAGGGGCTTCACAGGAACAGTTCATGAACTTCCCATCATATACGCTGTGTTTAATCCAGAGGACAAAACCTTAAAGGGGTAGTCAGAAATGTTAAAAATGTGAAAATTGCTGTAAAATCCGTTTTATTTAAAGAAAGAAAAATCACTACCTTTGGACCTGTTTATATTTTATGAACAGATATTACAGGCTTCTAATACAGTAAAAAAAACTGAAAAACTCCTTAAAGGGAATCTATAGGGAGACCCCTCCTCCTAATGTCTACACTACCCTATGTACCGTATATGATCGGAGCATATCCCTGCCATCTTACCCCAACCTTCCTTCTTACCTGACATGGGGAGACTCAGCATTAGTGATACAGGCAGAATCCATAGTGGAGCTTTGTAGTGTCCGGAGGCCATGGCGATGAGTGAGCTCAGAGGTTGACGCAGCTTCTGAAGGTTTTACCGAGATGCGTATTTAATATACCACTCCATGATGTACTATGTGACATTTAAGCCACATCCTGCTGCACCCACATCGAGTGAATTTAGTATCCAGCTATCCAGCTAACCGAAGCTATCCAGCTATCGGAGCACAGGCGGACCCATATCATCTAGGCTGGAATGTTATCATAGGTAATACTTATGTCATTTTATTGCTAGAAAGAGGTTAACTGAGATTACATGGCTGCTCGGGTCACCTGTCTCAGTGTCATGTCATGATAATGTGGGGTTAATCTGGTTCGCCACTCAATTTTTCAGGATTAAAAAAAAAAGAAATAATGAGAGGTCGTCATGGCCACACCCAAATCCCTAAGAATACTGTTATGTAATATGGAATCAATAGGACACTTATGGAGAAATAAAAGACACAGACCGCACATCCCAATCTTATACATTGATCTTGTGCTTTCCAGCAAAATCTACAATACTGAACATGAGGTTCTTCGTATACATATTGATCAAGGTGTATAAGCCCACTAGCCACTTCACGGCGACCTCTGTATAGTGGGTCCCTACTCTACTGGGTGTGGCACCGAACAGTGACCGCCACCACCACCGCAATGCAGTGCCCACAGGAGGAATGGCCCAGCAACACCCTTGCCACCAGAGCAAGCCCCCAGGCTCTGAGCCACCCCACAGGCACCGCACCACAGGGGTGGCAGACACCATGTGAACAGATCTCAAAAAATTAATCTTACCAGATTGCTTCAGTCAGAGGACTGAGAGCTTGTAGGTGGGGCCCTTGTGCAGTCTCCTGCTAATTACAAACACCTGGGCTAAATGGTAAGGTACATTTTTTGAGATCTGTTCACTTGGTGCGGTGCCGCATGGTGTCTTGTTTGCATTTTGTTTTTACGGCGTTCGCTCTGCATTAATAATGACCTGGCAGCTTTGTCCAGCCGATCATTACGATTCCAGATTTATATTGGTTTTATTAGGTTTTACCACTTTTACAAATAAAACGTTACTTTTTGAAAATGAACGAATTCGTATTCCAACACCTATAACTTTCTTACTGTATTGTTGATGGAGATATGTCAGGGCTCTTTGTTTGCAGGACAAGTTATACTTTCTATTGGTACCAATGTTTGGTATTTGTGACTTATTGATCACTTTTTGTTATTTTTTGGGGAAAGCAAAGTGACCAAAATATGCTAATTTGCGCATTTTTTTTTTTTTTTTTTTTACGACATTCATCGTACAGGATAATTAAAGCTATTTTTGGATAGTGGGGACTTATTCGCACGTGGGGATACCCGACATGTTTATTTATTTTTGATTGCATTATATATATATATATATATATATATATTTCTTTAAATATAAAGGTGGTTTTTTTTTTAACTTTTTACTATTTATTTATTTTTGTGGATTTTTTTTTTTTTTTTCACTTTTTACATGTCCCACAAGGGAACTTGAAGCTGGGATCTCAGCGCAATGTCCTGCAATACTATGTATTGGAGCTATTGGAATTATGCAAAGCCAGGGCAACCTTCGGAGCCCGTAATCTTATCGCGGGGAACTGAGGGGGGGTGACTTTGCTCCCAGGCCCCCTGGATGTCATGATCAATAGCGTTCACGACATCTAGTTAATCTGCCGGAGTCAGAGTATCTTTTATCTTAGGTGGCTGGTTCTGGCCCTTGGCTAGGCAACACAACCGAGAACCGTAAGTAATGCTGCAGGCACAGCTCCTGTGCCTGCAGCATTACAGCGGCGTTCTATTACGGTGCTGAGCGTTAACTATACGTTCAGCGCGACGTAATAGTACAGCGCAGTGTGTAAAGGGGTTAAGAGGGCAAGAAAGAGAGTTTCACATAGAGGGAAGTGTGGGAATTTGTGACTCTTCACCAGTTTTAAGAATGTTGATATACAGCAATGGTTTTTCATGTATACAGAGTATATTGTGAAAAGAAAACACACACGTGTACCACAATAGCACAATTAACGGATACTTTATTGCGAAGTATAGATTGGTAATGCCAGGTCAGAAGGGACGAATGTAACATCAAGGCTCACAACAGTTGCAAATGAGCTTAAATACATGGTCACCTTCACATGCTATTGAAAAGGTTAGTTCACCTATACAGATGTAGAATTTATGTACGTTCAGTGGATTTGCAGGAATGCCATCAGATTTACACACACAGAATTCATGGTCAACATCATTAGCACTCGGGATACGTAGAAAGGCGACTGCAGGCTTTGGTCTAGATCCTCCAGGATTGGCTGCTATGGTGGTTGTAGTTGGAGTAATGGCACCCCCATGTATCTCCCCAGGCCGGGTTACCGATGAACCTAAATATGTTATAGAGAAAACAATCCTTGAAACATTTCCCTATCTACTGTATAAGAAAAAAGTGAACAGAAACAGTTCAAGAACTTCCCATTTTATATGTCACATTTTTAATCCAGAGGACGGTAATCTTAAAGGGGTTGTCCAGAATGTAAAAAAAAAGTGTCAAAATTGCTGTCAAAATTGTTGTTTTATGTTATCACCAGATATCACAGGCTCACAGCTCTTGTAATGCTGCTGTACTTCCATCTCAGAGGCATATACAGATACCACGGTGTAATATTTCTCCCACTGCAGTGAACTTAAAGGGTTGAGTTCCAGCTCCAAATGGGATACTGATGAGCTATGCACAGGGATATAGCCTTAATGGGGTTGTCCAGATCCAGATGCATCTATCATACTGGTGAGCTATTCACATGATAGGTTATCAGTATGTGATCGGTGGGGGTCCTACACTGCACAGATCATCGGTTCTAGCAGGCGCTCTCACTAGTGAGTGAGGAGATATTGCAGGCTGTTCCTATACAAGTAATAGGAGTAGAGCTTCAGCCCCATGCAATGTACAGCGGTGGTTCTGGAGAATTGGGACGTCACATGAAAAATTTGAACAGGGCCTATGATGCTAGGAGTCCCTGTCTCCCAGTGATCAGTGGTGTAAATACTGGGGTAGCAGCGGGAGCGGCTGCCACAGGCTCCAGGACATAAGGGTGCCCGGCGGGCCACTGATGTGTTTTTTTTACAAATTAGTCTATGAAGAGGGGAGGGGAAGGAAGAGGCTGCAACAACAATAATCGTCCTGATAATAACAAGATCGTAATAATATCATCATCATAAATATTTAAAGAGGTTGTCCCGGCATTTTTTTTTATTTTAAATATGCCAGGGGAGGTGGAAAAAAAAACAACTCATACTCACCTGTCCCCAATGCTCCGGTGTCCTCCCAGCGCAGTCTGGTCCTTCTGCTCCGGCCTCCACCTTCTCATTTATGGAAAATCCTGTATCCTGCTTGCTCTGCCCACTTATCATTAAAGCCTGTGAGGTTTCTATTCCCTCCTGGCAACAGTTTAACATCTTTTTACATGAAATTTCAGAATACCAGGAGACTGCCGGCCCATACAGCTGCAATAATACATGTGCAGGGAACGTTATCATTAATGCAATTAACAAAAAAAAATAAAAAATTAGAACTATTCAGCATAACCCTCTGGGGGGATTATTATCGGTGGTGGTAGACAAATCAATGGAGAAAACCAAACCTGCCAGGCTGAGCTCGAACTAACATAGATGTTCCTGTCTATAACAAGTCTCGTTCTACCAGACACTGAACACACCACAGTGATCAGCTTAGTTCACTTACAGGCACAACACAGAGCTCCAGACCGAACTCCTCCAGAATCCATCCAACTCTGAGCCCCTCAACCCCTGTCTATACACCTTGTTAGGCAGATGGCGCAGGTGCAGCGGATTAACCAGCCACCTGGTCCTAATAGGCATGGACTAGGGACTGGGGATCCAGCCAACTCTCCCCAATCCAATTCCAAAAACCCTTTTTTGGCTTTTCCAAGAGATCAGTAGTGGAAGTCTGAGCTTTCCACTACTGACACCATATTCCTAGTGCACATATGAGAGACACCTGGGTAAATATATCTCCCCTTCATGAGACAGTGCAGCATTTCGGGCATTTGCGTGGTGCCAGACTAAACTGTGCACTTGTGCTTGTAATACTGGGTATATTACATTAACCCACTCTTTTGCTCCTACTAAGCCCTAAATGCACACAGTTTATGAATGGGATAGCTCATCCTGTATTATACTCACACTGAATGTCAGCTATTCTAGTGGTGGATAGTAACTGGATGGTCCATTTTTTTGTGATTCAGCCGTGTTTTTAACAAATATTCAATAAGCAATAGATTTTTAATGGGGAATTAATAAAAGTTACATTGTGAGATACCACTTTTCACTGGTTTTCAAGGGTACAGGTAGCCCCTGTGCTGAGGAATATAATAATTTACCGCAAATCATGTCCTGATGACCATTTGAGTTTGCCCGAGAGGAATCCCAAATTGTTCTTTTTCAGTAAAAACTGAAGAATTTGCAGTATTTGGGCCAAATACAGCTCGTTGCTCTCTCTCTCTCTCTCTATATATATATATATTAGAAAAAGTACCCGGAATTTCCTGGGTTTAGAGTGTTGGTGCAAAATTCCCCCCGAAGTCAGGAAGGTCACCTGGCCACCGCCGCCCCTAACTGAAAACTTTGATATGTGCTGAAAAAGCATAAGATGTAATAGGAGATGATTTATATAAAGTGGAAAAGTAAAATAGGGCAGTTGCTCTATCTACCTATCTATCTATCTATCTATCTATCTATCTATCTATCTATCTCATATCTAACTATCTATCTATCTATCTATCTATCTATCTATCTATCTACCTACCTATCTTCTGGATACAATCTTTTAATAATGACTGATAACAGAGAACAATAGTGAGTGAGTGCTTCAATCCACTGATAATAGTGTATGTCAGTGAGGCTCTTAAGAGTGAAGTATCTGTGAACTTCTATTGGCTAATACATGTCATATGAGTGCTGTCCTGTGATATTGGCTAATATGGATTATGTGATATGATATGATATGATATGGAGAACGGTCCTTGTTGTGGAAGCTAATGGTGCTATGGTTTATGTAAACTTTGGAAAGTGCAGTGCACATGTACTGCGCATGCACGTGACGTCAGTCTACATCCGGAAGTGCCGTGACCTGTACTTCATGGCATTTAGTGGCGTGTAATAAACGTGTCACCGAAGCCCAAAGTGAAGATGACACACTCCTGAAGCTCATTTCAACTAATTTGCATATTTTTCAAAGTTGTTTTTTTCTCTGTAACGGAGCCGCAGACAGGCAGAAGAAAGAAAAGGGAAGGGAAAGTGCATGCAAAGCCCAGCAAGGTTATGTGTGTAGGCTAACATGCTATTTCTAGCTGACAGACTCTCTTTAAAAATGTCAAAAAACTTGTTTTATTTGAAGATAGATGAGTCAATACCTTTGGGTCTATTATTATTTCATGAGCAGCTATTGCAGGCATAAAGTGCTGGTAATATTACTTTACTTACATCTTAGAGTTGTATCTGACAACGGAACGCCGAGGACAGGTGAGTAATTTTTATTTATTTTTTTATTTTACACCTCCTGCCACCACATGGGTTGCTCCAATTCTTGGACAACCTCCTTAAAGGGTTTATCCATCTTTCCATCCTTAGGATAGGCCATCAATATTACATCTGCAGGGGTCTGACAGCCAAGATCTCTGCAGATCAGCTTGTCCAGGTCAGCATGGCTACAGGTAATGGTAACTGAGTGAATTCATTATATCTCCAGCTATCGGAGCGCAGACTCATATTATCTATGCTGGGCGTGATCATTCTCAGAACTATTCCAATTTATTGGAAGGAGAGATGACTAATGAGCTTGGATGTAATCCCATGGCATCCATCCAGCATACCACTCAATGTATCACAAAGAAAAATACAGGTTGTCATGGCCACACCCAAATCATTAAAAACGTAGATATGGAACTAAAGTGTAATAAAGTATTATATATATATTCTATATAAATGGAAAGTTTACATATTTGTGTGAAGTTGTGTCCACATTGGCACTGAAAACTCTGTGAGCACGTAGCATTATGCTGAGCAGAACCCAACTGATCCCGTGCATGACCAGAGATCGCTGTGTCGACTGCAACTAGAAATAGCAGCCACAGCGTCATCGGGGGCGCAATTCTACTCCATTCACTTACATTAGTGAAGGTGTTGCAGGACAACATGGCGATCTATGGCTGTACGATGTGAGTTGTGGCCAAAGAGGCCGTGTAATCAAAAAGTCAAACCAAACACAAAGAATAAGTGATATATAGAATAAGCAAAGGTCGGACGACCTACAGGTGCGAATGGGGTTAATTCAAGGGAATAAGTAAATGACGCATACATTTTTTTTTCCGGTGTATATAAAGGGTGTGTATACTTGTGTAACTTGTTTTCATAGCTAAGAAATTAGAAACTTTGTAAATAGTCTTGCTAAAAAATGTCCTACCGTTTTGTGTATGCAGGTCCGATGCAGATTGATGGGTCTCCATGATTATGGACTTCTATTTGTAGCCTTATCCTGCTGTTGTGTGTAACCTATACACATACTATACACATACTTAGCACCAGCAGACATGACTTCTTGATATAGTTTATTGCATTTACTATAGAAGCAGCTCACACATATATACACGTATAGGACATATAACAGTACAATAAGTATTTCATGTATGTTGGCAAAAAACAAAAATACTAAATTGTCTAAAAATAATTTTAGAACAAAGTAAAAAAAATTACCAAGACCTTTAATCATAAAGTTGTCTATTTTAGATCTCAGTAGTCCCAGAATGACCAGACCAATTTCCGTTTCTGGTTCTGTTTCACGTCAATTTTTTGCTTCATTTTCTTTCCTTTTCCTTCCAAGCTTTAGAGCTTTTTTGCTGCTCACAGTGAGGGCTTGTGTTTTGTGGGACACATTGTATTTCCTAATGACACCATTTAATATTCAGTACAGTACAATGTATTGCAAGGCTGGAAAAAAAAATCAGATTTGGGTGAAAGTGGGGGGAAAAAGCAATTGCACCATGGATGCTACCCATGGATAATGTGGCCAGGTACAGTAACATTTAGATAAACACAGTATAAGGTTCCTATGGAACATTCTAAAGTTATAGCTGAACAAGAATGATACCGTTCACTGTTAGCAAACATAGATCTTATCAGTGGAAGAGTGAAGAAATCAGGCGATACCTTTTAGAGGCTAACTGAGTATATTTATAAGTAAGCTTTCAGGAGTACTCGCTCCCTTCATCAGACATGGTGTGATACAAGAACTGAAAATTAACAGATTTTTATACACATGGTTTTCAAAGCATTTTAGATCTTATCATTTTTAGATCTTATCAAGCAGTGACAAAACTGGAAACCCTTTTTAAAGCTGAGGACCCACGTTGCGGAAACGCAGCTTTTTTTGTGGCAGATTTTGTTGCAGTTTTTTGAGCCAAAGCCAAGAATGTCTACAAAAGGAATGGGAAATATATAGTAAACTCTTATACTTCTTCCTTCTGCTCAATACACTCCTGGCTTTGGCTCAAAAAAACAAAATTTGCAACAAAAAAAATCTGTGTTTCCTCAACGTGGGGCTTTAGCCTTAAAGCTTAGGCCCTACATTGCAGAAACACAGCATTATTTGTTGCATATTTTGCTGCGTTTTTTTGAGCCAAAGTCAGGGGTGGATTTTACAGAAAGGAAGTGTCTAAGAAGTCTAAGAACTTTCTTTATATCTTTCATTTATTTTCAAGCCTCTCCTGACTGTGGTTCAAAAAAACGCAGCGAAATCTGCAACAAAAAATGCTATGTTTGTGCAATGTGGGGCTTTAATTTAACAGCTTCCCATTCGCCCATTGACTTTACATGTCCAGATGGTCCACTCTGAACCCTGCAAGGACATGTATACACATTGAAGTGGGGAGCCTTCTATCCTATGTACTGTATCTGTTCTGTGTATATCCCTGTCTTCTTCTCCCGATCTTCCTTCTTACCTGATGTTGGGAGACTCAGCATTAGTGATACAGGCAGATTCCATAGTGGAGCTTCGTAGTGTCCTGAGGCCATGGCGATGTGTGAGCTCGGAGGTTGATGCAGCTTCTGAAGGTTTTACCAAGATATGTATTATACATCACATAACATAATGTACTATATGGCCAACAATGTCTTTGTGTCAGGTCAGAGTGATATTGAAGCCATAGTTACACCAGATATAATTAATACTCTGCAGAACCCACAATGACTGAGTAAATTCCTCCTATCTCAGATGTCAGAGCACAAGCCTATATTATCTACGCCGAAACGTGGTCATTATAGGTAATGAATATGTCTACTTGTGAAATGGCCACTCCGATCACTGGTGTCAGTGCGATGGAATGATAAAATGGTGTTAGTCTGGTTAACTACAGGAAAAAAATATGAGAGTATGAGAGGTCACGGCCACACCCAAATCACTAATGCCACATAATATAGAACTGATCTGTAATAAAGTATCAGTATAAGTTCTCATCTACTCTTGTTTAGTCTGTTCTTCTGTTCTGTCATGAAAATTGCAGAGCTAACCAATATATATGGCACAGCCGCACCGATGTCTGAGATTGCCAATACAATGGAGTCAGCAAAAGATGGAACGAGCAAGGGCTGGACCATCTGCAGGTAAGCACGGGGTTAACTGAAGGGAACAAATAAATGCCACATAGTTGGTGTAACAGTTGTGTATAGCTGTGTATACTTGCCAAAAAAAAAAAAAAAATGTCCTACTATTGTGTATATGCGACTCTTCTGTAGACCTATGTGTCTTCATAATTGCAGACTACAAACAATCCCTAAGTGTAGTCAGATTCTACTCCCTCTATATTTTTATGAATAACATACAAACAGCAACATTTCAACACATAGACAGTCACATACACACGATTGAAGGATCAGACTACGCAGGGTTTGTGTGTAGTCTGTAACCATGGAGACAGATACAGCTACATAAGAGCTGTAGACAGTGGATACAAAATAATGGGAGAATTAGATACAAGGCTATTGGCAATGTTGTTTTATTTTTTATTTTAAATGCATGTGATAAAAAATTGTAGCATGAAGAATATGACCAAGCAAGACTAGGACCCCTCTCTCCAAGGACCCCTTGGTTTGTTTCAAGGATACACACACTTAGCACAGTTTCTTGATACAATTTATTGCAATTAGTATTTAAGCAGATAACACATATATACATGTATATGACATATAACATGACATTAAGTATTGGATATATATTGACAAACATAAAAATACAAAATTATCTAAAAAATAATTTAATAACAAATTTAAAAAAATCCCTAGACCTTCAGTCATGATAGGATATGCAGTGGGTATGAAAAAGAAAAAATTGTGCTACAGTAAAGCATCTTTACTTTCCAGAACATACAGTATATAGCACAGCCAAGCAAGACATTGAACAGTTCCTTTGGCAGATATGTTGTCGATATCTCACTAACCCCAGACCGGGACAGTTTTTATTTTTGCATTTCTGATTTTTTTGTTTCTGCATTCCACAACTTGTTATTTTTCCATTCATACAGAGTTGTATGGGAGCTTGTTTTTTTGTGGGACAAATTGTTTTTATAATGGTTCCTTTTAAAGGAGTTTTCCAATGAAAGAAAGTTGTCCCCTATCCATAGTTTAGGGGGTAACTTGCAAATCAGTGGGGGTCCAACTGCTCAGACTGATCCAGAGAATGGGGGACATTTTGAATGGATCCAATGGATCAATCCATTCATTTCAATGGGAGCGTCTTAGATAGCCGAAGTACAATGCTCAGCTATGTTTAATGCTCCCACTAAAATGAATGAGAAAGTGAGCGAGCTGCCCGACCACCAATCCGTGCAAAACACCTCAGTTCTCCTGGTCAGTGCGGATTTGAGTGGTCGGACCCCCACTGATCTATTCTATAGGATAGGGGATAACTTGCTGTTGTGGACAAACCTATTTAATGTTCTGTATGATGTGAAGCTGGAAAAAAATTCAGAAAAGGTGGAACTGGTAAAAAACACAATTGTACCATTTCACTAGGTTTAGTTTTTACAGCATTCACTGTTAGGTAAAAATGACATGTTATGTATATTCTATGGGTCCGTGTGATCACGGGGCTGCCAAATATCTAGAGGGGTTTTTTTTTTGTAATTTTTTACTTTTAAAAGAATTCTAAACTTTTCTTTATTCACATGTACAGAGCTGTGTAAGGTTTTGTTTTGGCAGGACACAAAGTAGTTTTTATTGATACCATTTTGGGGAATGTATGACGTTTTAATCACTTTTGATGAAATTTTTTTTTGGACGACAAAGCATTGAAAATGACAATTGACTTTTTACTTTTGTCATGCTATTGCATTCACTGTATGGAATAAAATGGTTTATATTTATGTTTTCAGATGTGGAGATACCTTACATGTTTATGTTTATGTTTATAGATAATCGCGGCAATGGGGGAAGGTGATTTGAAATTTTTTAAAAATATTTTTGACATTTTTTTACCAATAGCTTTAGATACTCTAGGGAATTGGATTTGCATTACACAGCTGGCACCTGCAGTGTATGGACAGGGCTCAGTTTTTGTTTGTTTTTTTCATTTTAACTTTTGCTAGTTCTGGGCTTAGGAGTCCAGTGGGTGGCCTTATTATTGATGAAAGAAAAGGTGGAGTAAGGGTACCCGGGCTGTTCAGGAAGCTCCCCCATTCATGATAATGGTCCCTGTGACAGATTATTGTCCCATAGCATCCCTCCACTTGTGCCATAGTGGCCCCCACACAGTGTAATGTACCTTAATGGCCCCCCAAGCAGTATCATGGCCCACAGTACCCCAAAATTGGGGTCGCATCCAGAAAGTGGCCAAAAATGCACCTCAACTTGGGGCATTTTTGGAGCACCATGGTGCAACTCATCTCCAATGCCTGGCTTACCAATTTTTTAGACAGCGGGTGAATCATGGTGGGAATCTCAGTGGCATGAGTTATATCAAAAATCTACTCCAGTTCCTAACTTGTATAGATTTGAGCTCAGGCACACCTACAGTATATGCACAAGATTCGTAATTGTGGCAGATTTTTCACCTATGGGGAATGAATTAAGGCTGACGTAAGAATCACCAATCCTAATAAATTCCCCCATTATATTGAAAATTCTGCTTATTTGCAGAGAGGAGACATTGCCTTTTCTAAAACAATGGAGCTACAGTAGTGAGAAGCGCCTGGCGCTATAGTCTCTATACGTGATGGATAGACTTTTATTGGGGATCATGACCCACATCCAGGATAACAGATAAGTTCAGAAAATAAATAATAGAATTAAATCTTCTAGAAAGCAGAACATACTGTGGCTACATGTGAGAATAGAGATACAATCACTACAAGTGATAAAACTAATCCTGGGTCCCTACAGACGTCTCCTCACATTGTACAGGTGCAGTGCAGGGTTGTCTTGGCTTATACAAGGCGTGAGGAGAATAAAAGGATATTCCATCTTGGCAATCGTTCTCAGTGTTTTGACACCACAATGGCTGAAAGAGAAGATTCAAATTGTTACAGATATAAAATACCAAAATATGTTATAGATTTTGGATTAGAAAAGAGTCATGTGATAGGCTCATGTATCCATGTGTCATACAGATGTGTCCACCCTTAGCTTTGGATGGATGTGTGCAGATACAGTGCTGGCCAAAAGTATTGGCACCCCTGCAATTCTGTCAGATGATACTCAATTTCTTCCAGAAAATGATTGCAATCACAAATGCTTTGGTAATAATATCTTCATTTATTTTGCTTGCAATGAAAAAACACAAAAGAGAATGAAAAAAAAAGTCAAACCATTGATCATTTTACACAAAACTCCAAAAATGGGCCGGACAAAAGTATTGGCACTCTCAGCCTAATACTTGGTAGCACAACCTTTAGACAAAATAACTGCAAACAACCGCTTCCGGTAACCATCAATGAGTTTCTTACAATGCTCTGCTGGAATTTTAGACCATTCTTCTTTGGCCAATTTCTCCAGGTCCCTGAGATTTGAAGGGTGCCTTCTCCAAACTACCATTTTGAGATCTCTCCACAGGTGTTCTATGGGATTCAGGTCTGGACTCATTGCTGGCCACTTTAGAAGTCTCCAGTGCTTTCTCTCAAACCATTTTCTAGTGCTTTTTGAAGTGTGTTTTGGGTCATTGTCCTGCTGGAAGACCCATGACCTCTGAGGGAGACCCAGCTTTCTCACACTGGGCCCTACATTATGCTGCAAAATTTGTTGGTAGTCTTCAGACTTCATAATGCCATGCACACGGTCAAGCAGTCCAGTGCCAGAGGCAGCAAAGCAACCCCAAAACATCAGGGAACCTCCGCCATGTTTGACTGTAGGGACCGTGTTCTTTTCTTTGAAGGCCTCTTTTTTTTTCCTGTAAACTCTATGTTGATGCCTTTTCCCAAAAAGCTCTACTTTTGTCTCATCTGACCAGAGAACATTCTTCCAAAAAGTTTTTGGCTTTCTCAGGTAAGTTTTGGCAAACTCCAGCCTGGCTTTTTTATGTCTCTGGGTCAGAAGTGGGGTCTTCCTGGGTATCCTACCATAGAGTCCCTTTTCATTCAGACGCCGACGGATAGTACGGGTTGACACTGTTGTACCCTCGGACTGCAGGACAGCAAGAACTTGTTTGGATGTTAGTCGAGGTTCTTTAGCCACCATCCGCACAATCTTGTTGAAATCTCTCGTCAATTTTTCTTTTCCGTCCACATCTAGGGAGGTTAGCCACAGTGCCATGGGCTTTACACTTCTTGATGACACTGCGCACGGTAGACACAGGAACATTCAGGTCTTTGGAGATGGACTTGTAGCCTTGAGATTGCTCATGCTTCCTCACAATTTTGCTTCTCAAGTCCTCAGACAGTTCTTTGGTCTTCTTTCTTTTCTCCATGCTCAATGTGGTACACACAAGGACACAGGACAGAGGTTGAGTCAACTTTAATCCATTTCAACTGGCTGCAAGTGTGATTTAGTTATTGCCACCACCTGTTATGTGCCACAGGTAAGTAACAGGTGCTGTTAATTACACAAATTAGAGAAGCATCACATGATTTTTCAAAGGGTGCCAATACTTTTGTCCACCCCCTTTTTTACGTTTGGTGTGGAATTATATCCAATTTGGCTTTTTGACAATTCTTTTTGTGGTTTTCCATTGAAGACAAATTAAATGAAGATATTATTACCAAAGCATTTGTGATTGCAATCATTTTCTGGAAGAAATTGAGTATTATCTGACAGAATTGCAGGGGTGACAATACTTTTGGCTAGCACTGTATGTATATCATAGGGTAGTTAGCTTTTCAAGACAATATTGTTTCATGATATTGTGTCGCAAAATACATTTATCTGCCACCTGGTGGTTCTTTAGTGAACTGCAACCTTTCAAGGATTTTGCTAGTATTTCATAATATTGTATTGAATTAGTTAAATGACAAATTGGAGTCCTCAACCAGATTTGTGATAGGTTTAGGTAGTACCAGATAGGACAGGAAAACACATGATATTTCCAAATGTACGATTGTCATCAATGGAGCTGTCATAATACCCCTCAGTACATTCTCTTTGCCAGCTATTAATATGCCCTGCACACACAGCCTGACACTTAAAGGGAATCTACCACCTCCAAAATTCCTCCTAAACCCCTTATATGCTGTTGTAGGGCCAGTGACATAGTGAACAGACCTTTCTTGTGTCAAACTGAAATCTCACTGCCAAGAAATTCAACTTCTATTCCAAATGGAAATGAGTTGTTCTGTGCCCTTGGGCTGGGGCCACAACTGCCGGAACACCCATTTTTTTGTGGTTGACACCCAATGCCACCACAAAAACAGAAAGACTGATGTGTCCAATGGATTTACAGTGACCACAAAATAAGATGGTGCTCCAGGAGATGCTCCAAAGAATGTTCTATCTATGGATCTATAATATTTATCACCATAATAATACTCAACATTATTTATACAACACATAATACATGGAAAAGTTCCAGAAAGAGATCTATGAGTATTACTTACTAGAAAGATCATGCTAACCAGGATCAAAGCAGCCATGATAGACAGCATGACTAAGAGCGCAATTCCCCATCCAGGGACTGGAACTAGTAGATAAAGATATAAATCATGATTAGCATCTACGTTACTAAACGTCGTTGTAACCCAATCTTAGCCCCTTAAGGACGCAGTTTAGTTTGTACATTAAGGGTGTGTTCACACGGCGGAAAATTTTCAGCCCCCGGAGTTTTTGCCGCGGGCTGCCGCGACAGGATTCCGATGCAGTGCATCAGCATTCCGTCGCGGCATCCCGCTCCTGATTAGGCCTGGATGAATGGGCTTAACCAAGAGCACGTCCCGAGCCGCGGACACCGCTAGAGGAAAAAAAAAAAATGCTACTGACTCCCATTGAAATGAATGGGAGGAGTTTTTTCAGGTGGATTTTGAGGTGGATTCCGCGTCAAAATCTGCTGCCAAAAAACTCCATGTGAACACAGCCTAATACTCGATGACTTTTTTCATATCTTCCTTCTCCGCCTTTCAAAATTCATAACTTATTAATTTTTCTGCACAAATAGCTATGTGAGGGCTTATTCTTTGTGTGATGAGTTGTACCTTTATTTGGCACCATTTTGGGGTTCATATAATGTTTTGATTAGATTTTATTAACATTTTTTGGGGGTCCATGTGAAATAACACACAATCCTAAGATGTTTGTTTTCTTTATTTTGTTTATATTATGTTTTCTTTTTTGCATTAAAAGCTGTTTTATTTTTAAACTTTATATATTTTTTTTTTATACTTTATTTTTAACTTTTTAAGGAACAGAAGAACTGTGGGGGTCCCAGCTGTTGGACCCCCTAATTATAAAATTAATGGCCTATTCTGGGGATATTTAAGGTAACTTTGTCACAAAAATCTGCAATCTGCACATATTTGGATTAATTCCTTTATATCACACTTACCTGTTGAGTTTGTGCTCTGGGCATCTGCTGGGATGAAAAAAAAAATAGTGATTATAGATAAAATATCTCTAATCAGGAATAGTAATATAATAATAATAATAATAATAATAATAATAATAAAAATAATAAAATAGTAATAATAATAATAATAATAATAATAATAATAATAATAATAATAATAATAATAGTAATATTAATACTACTAATAGTAATCACTGTAATATACTTCTAATACTACCTCTATTGTATAGAAAACAATAATGATAAATACTTCCACTACTACAGCTTATGTAATACATACCAGTGATATACAGTAGTAATAGATATAATAGTAATAAATATTGTTCTATTATAAAAATTATAGAAATAATAGTACGGCTGCTGCTTTTACTATTTATACTACTTCTACTGCTATTTTACTATAAAATGATATTACTATTGCTTAGAATAAAAAAAATACAATAGCATGTAATTAAATCTCAGGCACTATAATTAAATCTCTGGCACTACGATAGGATAATAATAATACTTTATTATTTTGTTGTTTACTATTATACTATTATTATTATTATTATTAATAATAATAATAATAATAATAATAATAATAATAATAATAATAATGATGATGATGATAAAATAATTCAAATATAATAATTATAATAATACTAATAATAGAAACAACAACATTAATAATAATAATAATAATAATAATAATAATAAATAAAGATTTAAGCAGTGAGAAAGCAGGGCTCACAGGGTTATTTTCTGAAAGGACAGGGGTAAGCAGACTCACAAGCTTTCTCTATGAGTCCAGCAAGTAGTTAAACTGCAGTTTTACATGCAAATAATAAATTGCAATTCTAAGAAAGAAAGTTTTGTGGAAATCACAGAATGGATAACCATGTTAATAAGATGCAAATAAAAAAAAAAAAAACCTTCAAAACATCTTGATTTATTCATTCTGGAGAATGAGCACCATATGCAGAAGTGCCCACAGTTGGATGCCTTGGCGTGCTATCAGTGAGGTTTCCAGTGGTTTCTGAGGAATGTTACACCACACTGAATGCACTTGAGTACACAGATCTTCAAGACTGGCTGCTGGCGGCTCCTTTTGCAATTGTCATTCAATGATGTCCCAGATATGCTCAATGGGAGACAACTCTGGAGATGTTGCAGGCCATGGTAGCACATTTAGGCCACACAGGCAGCTTACAGTAGCATGAACAACATGTGGACTGGTGTTGTCCTGGAGAAATGGCCGCACCACTGGTCCCATGACAAATCAATGCAATGCCAAGCTGTTAGTGTACCTGAGATGAAGACCACAGGGCCCAGCTACTGCACATTATGCCACTGGTACCATAATCCCTGGACTGGTGTGACGCTCTATTGCGAAAGCCTCTTCATGGCATTGTCCACATGGTCTCCAGGCGAGACTCCGGCAATCATTGCATCTGAGACCAAAGTGGGACTCATCACTGATGGACAGACCTCCAGTCCTCCATTGCTGTCTTGTTGTGCACCATGCTAGCCTTATAGATCAATGGAACACCTGAAGCTAGAAATCTGTCTCATAATCTGTCTCATAGCCCATCATCATGAAAATGTGTTCTGATGGTTTGAGTCAACACTGTTTGCCGTCCTAGGCTTGTGATGTGACAGTTTTACATACAGTACATAATGGGACACTATGCGTCATTCTTCTAATCATATGATCCATTCATGCAGAGGCTCAGCTCCGCTTGCTGTCCTTGTAGTTCACCATTGTCTTCCCAACCACCAGGACACACAATGTTGTAGACACCCAGCGATCTGCTGGAGTGATAAACCAAGGATTCTGTCCCTCTCAGTCTGTGACAAGGGGCGATAACTGGCACGTCAGGGAACAGGAGGCATCGCATAATCTTATCACACCACTAGATTTTTGAGATTATGTTTTCATGTAGCTAAAATATTTTGCTTTCAATCTGACTTTTATGCTCCTCCCACATGCCACTGATTGGAGCTAGACAACAAATGTTATGCCTTCTAAAAGTCACTCAGATTCTTACACTTGTCATTTTTCTCAATTTCAACACATCAACTTTATGAGCTGAGTGTTCACTTGCTGCCTGATATATCCCACCCTTATCTGTCACTATTGTTACCAGATAATCAATAAAAAATACTCATTATTACTCAACTTGTACTATAATGTTAGTGATATCTCTGATAAATTGTATCTGTCCTAAAAATCTGTAAGAATCTCAAAGCGCATTCCTACTTATTACATTTACCTGTTGCATCTGTAATCTGTGCACCTGGCGGAAGAAAACGTATAGTTGTACATAGCTCAGTAATGGTGATACTATTACTACTATACTTACTACTATACTTACTACTATACTTACTGATACTACTACCGCAGTTACTAATACTACTATTACTACTATACTTACTACTATACTTACTGATACTACTACCGCAGTTACTAATACTACTATTACTACTATACTTACTACTATACTTACTACTATACTTACTGATACTACTACCGCAGTTACTAATACTACTATTACTACTATACTTACTACTATACTTACTGATACTACTACCGCAGTTACTAATACTACTATTACTACTATACTTACTACTATACTTACTACTATACTTACTGATACTACTACCGCAGTTACTAATACTACTATTACTACTATACTTACTACTATACTTACTGATACTACTACCGCAGTTACTAATACTACTATTACTACTATACTTACTACTATACTTACTGATACTACTACCGCAGTTACTAATACTACTATTACTACTATACTTACTACTATACTTACTGATACTACTACCGCAGTTACTAATACTACTATTACTACTATACTTACTACTATACTTACTACTATACTTACTGATACTACTACCGCAGTTACTAATACTACTATTACTACTACCATTACACTACTAATACTACTACTATTAATATCACTACTACACTTACTACTACTACTACTACTACTACTATCACTACTACTATCACTAATTTCTGTGATTATTTCTATCATTACTGATAATAAGAACAATAATAATGTGATCTACAAAAACATTTATATCAAGCTACCTTAGTACTGTATACTTTTACACCTTATATATGTTACCTGCATTGTGAAGACTGAGCAGTATACAGTGATACTATTACTACTATTACTACTACACTTACTGATACTACTACTACTACTATTACTACTACCGCAGTTACTAATACTACTATTACTACTATACTTACTAATACTACTACTATCACTACCACTACTACACTTACTACTTCTACCACTACCACTACTCGTATTATTACTACTACTACTACACTTTCTTAAACTACTTCTACTACTACCACTACCGTTACTGCAACTTCTACTACAACTACTACTTTTACTACTTCTACACTTACTAATACTACTACTACGAGCACCACCACTGCTACTACTATTACTACTACACTTACTAATACTACCTCTCCCACTACTACTATTTCTATCAACACTACTCCTACTAATACTATTTGTAGTATTCCACTGATACTATTACTACTACTACACTTAATAATACTTCTACTACCACTACTACTATCACTACTACTACCACTACTTGTACTATTACTATGCTTACTACTACTGCTACAATAACTATTATCACTAGTACCACTACTACAATGCTTACTACTACCACCACCACTACTACTACTACTATAACTATTACTACTACCACCAACACTACTACTTCTACTATAACTATTACCACCACTACTACTACTACTACTACTATTTCCTCTACAAGTACAGCTTTTATTACCACTACTACTATACTTAATCCTACTGCTACTATAACTATTACTACTATTCTTACTAGTTTTATTACTACTATTACACTTACTAGTACTACTATTACCAATACTATGGCACTCTGTTGGTCCCTGCAGTGGGGCCCCCAAAGACCTATCAGTTACCTATCTAGTGGACAGGATAGAAATGTCCATTGTTGGACAAAGCATTTAATGCTAGTAACTCTGCTGCTGTTACTAATGCTATTACTATAAAATTATATTATCACTATTATACATAGTAGTAATAAAATATAAATATCATTATTGTTATTAATAATAATAAAATACTATTTTAGCAACTTTCTGTGATTATTTCTAGCGTTACTGATAATAAGAACAATAATATTGCAATCTACAAAAACATTTAGGTCATGTTGCAAAGCTACCCTAGTACTGTCTACTTTTACACCTTATATATGTTACCTGCATTGTGAAGACTGAGCAGTATACAGGCCCCAGTAAGCAGCGCTGAGGCTCTAGGACATGAGCACTGAAGCTCCATGGAGAGGCAAAAACCAGCAGAGGAGCAAAAACTCTGATATCAACTCCAGTATAAACTACTTCTATATGTCACAAGGACTTGTCTATATAACTGGGAGGGTCACAGCACTGGATCTGGCATCTTTATGGGGTATTAATGTGGAATCCACCTTAATGCAGCGGTGTGTGCGCACCTTTATAATCTGTCGTACAAATATAGCAGAGCTTTATGAGTGAGAGGAGTAGCCGACATTCCGTATGGGGAATTCATAACATATTTAGGTTTTTATGTCTTTGTATCTTGTAATAAATTCCCGAGTTCTATCGTAATAAATGTACAATGTAATGACATGAACATAAATACAGCTTGTGGAATCGCACTTTATAATCGTATCATTACAGGAATTCTTTATTTCCTATTTTTGGAGTTGATATTCATGATATGACACGGTGAGGATAGTCACAGATGTATCTGCAGTATGAAACAATACACAACACAAATGATGGTATTTTTGCTAAGATTTGGTCTTCAAATATTGTAATACAGAGGGGCAGATTTATTATGACTGGGGTACGATATGCCCGACTGGAGCAGGGAATGAGAGATCTGCCGACTCTTCATAAATCAGGTGGACAACCCTGCGCCAGAACGGAAATTTACGCCAGCTAGAATTCCATTATAACGTGTGAGTTATAATGACTCTGCTGGGCTCAGAGCTCCCTGTCTTGTCCCGCCCACACTCGCACACTGTGGTGATCGAACTGGGGATGTGGCACACGTTTGGTACAAGAAACGTGCCCCAATATCATCCCTCTAAGTCAGTTTTCTTGTGTAGTGCCATACATTACACGCTAGCCATATATGGTGTCATATAGTCTATATATCCCTTGCATAATTGTGTTACACAAAAATAATGCTATGCAGTACCATTAATAATAGTGACACATAGTAATCAAGTAATTTTCATATACAGTGGTCGAACAATGGTGATATCTGGTGATCAAATACTATTACCATACACTTCCCATGTAATAGTGCCTCAAATAATATTGCCCCTTTAAATTATACCGCTATGTAAGGGTCTTATAACAAAACTAACCCTTTAATTGCAAAAGTATAAGTTGGTCAGCAGCACATAGTCAAAGAGGGGTTCTGTGGGGGATATTGGGGCGCCAAAGGGGGCACGATTAATATGTGGATGGGAATGATGGGAAGCTTGTGTGTACAGACATGGAGTGAAGAAGTTGTCATGGTGGTCTGGGCCAGATAGAGCAGGAACGGGAAATGAACATACTACTAAAGTGTACAGAAGGGATACAACTGATAGATGTGAGAAGAAGTTGGGTCCATGAGCCTTTAGTTAAACCCATGGTTGGCACCTCTGTTTTGCAAAAGAATGGTGGAAAAAATACCATATTTGTGTGAAATGGATACCAATATGATTGTATTTGATCCCACAGTAAAATGGCAACTGTAGTAAATCATAAAAAATAATGTCACCACAGAAACGACAGAGAACAGTTGCAATAGTATACCCAGGTTTTGTCTGCCCAGCTCCACTGAAATAAATAAGGCTGAGCTGCAATACTGCACATAACCTGTGCACAGGTGTGGCACTATATTTGGAAATTTGGGCATTAAATATTGAACATACTGCATATATAAATTTGACCTGTTTCAGAGCTATACTATTGTACTATTGCTACAGAAGTTCTAGTGATATGAGCCCTTCTATAACTCCTAAGACTTGTAGGGATACCAGGATGTGAAGATGGACTCCAGTTGTCCTATGTCGTGGCCAGAGATCCTTGTAGAACTTCTGATGTTTCCAGTGAGGGCTTCGATTGAGATCTTTCTTCTCTATAAAATACTTTACAAGACATATTAATTATGGACTGAAGAAATTAAGCCATTACATTGTGATTTTACGATGGTTTAGACTGAAGTTGAGATGTTTGTTATTACAGAAGCGACTCACCAAAGTGACAACCAGAAAATCAAATTTCTTGACATAACTTTATTAACGGTTTTCTGGGACTATAATATTGAAGGCCTATCTTTCTACCACTTACTGGAACCTGCGTCAAAATTGTTGCCAAACCCAGACCAAATGCCAACGCTAACCAAGACAGATTATACCATATTATTCCACATCTCATGCCAAATCTCAAGATGAGCCACAATGGAAGCGAGAATGAACTAACAATGGAATTTTAGACTCTAGGAGCACGAAGAGCCACAAAACAATAATTTAGTGATGGACCTCTCAACTAGCTTCCCTCAGGAGTGAATTATATTGGATTTTTCAGACTGGACAATTGTGTCTTGCTCTTAAAGGGAACCTGTCAGGAGACAGAGCAAGCAGCAAGAAACCAACAGGGTTTCTCAAAAGAAGCAACAATATTCTACTTTGAAGATGTACTCATTGGGAGGCTCCCCTCTGGACTCTCTCTGCCCCGCTCATTTTGGTAGACAGATCTTTCCCTGTACACAAATATTGTGAAAAGAGATATAATTCCTTACCAGAGATACTGTATATTAAAGACACTTATTGTTGCCCTGATTCACTCTCGCCTTGACTACTGTAACTCCTTACTAATCCGTTTTCCCCTTACTAAACTCTCCCCTCTACAATCTATTCTGAATGCGGCGGCCAGGCTCATCTTTCAGTCTAGACGCTACAGCGATGCCTCCGGTCTGTGCCGGTCACCACATTGGCTGCCTATTCAATACAGAATACAATATAAACTTATCCCCCTCATTCACAAGGCTCTCCATAATGCTGCACCTCCCTACATTTCCTCCCTCATCTCTGCTATCGCCCAACCCGTACTCTCCGTTCACTCAAAGACCTAAGACTAACATCCTCTATTATCAGAACCTCCCACTCTCGTATACAAGACTTCTCCCGAGTTGCACCACTTCTCTGGAATGCTCTATCCCGGACTATTAGATTAACCCCCAATTTCTACAGCTTCAAGCATAAACTGAAGACATATCTTTTCAGACAGACCTATCACAACTCCTAATGTAAACCCTTCCGTAGTTAGAATCCCTAAAACGAACCCTCCTCTGTTTATGCTCCAACATTACCTCACAGAATATGATGCCGTATCAGACTAACTTTATATGTCCAGGCTCCATCTGCACGTTACAGGACACGACTGGTGACGGCTCATACAGCTTTATACAGTACCAGGGTCGGACTGGCCCACCGGGGAACCGGTGAATCCACCGGTGGGCCCCGAGCCCCGACTATTAGTCCTCATGCCATGGGGCCCGATCGGGCCCCTGACCAGAGGCGTAACGATCGCGGTCGCACTGGGCTCAGCGGGGTACGGGGCCCGTGGCCAGCTGGAGATGGCCGGGCCCCGGACCATTATGATAGCGGTCGGGGAAAGCCTGTTTCCCTGACCGCTATACATACTGTTATTGGAAAGGGGCCCTGGCATATTGCAGGCCCCTTTCCAATAGATGGCAGCCCAGGGGAGGTGACTGAAAATAATAAACACATATTCTCACCTCTCCTGGGCGCAGCGTCCTCTCCGGCTCTCCTCCGTCATGTGACTGAGGCCTGTGATTAGGCCCCAGCGGTCACATGGGGCGCGGCCGCGTAATGACGTCAGTGCGCCCCCACGTGACCGCTGAGACCCAATCACAGGCCTCAGCAGCGACGTCGGAAGAGGGCCTGAAGACGTTGAAGACAGCAGGATGGAGCGAGGATGCCAAGGAAAGGTAAGGCAAGGTGAGTATGAATGTTTGTTATTTTTAGTCACTTCCCCTGGGCCTCCGATTATTATACTCTGGGGTCTGAGGAGACCCCAGAGTATAATAATAGCACTGAAGCAGAGGGGGGGCTATTGGGCGCAAATAATACTGGATGGGGGCCACTGTGGAGCTTATAATACTGGGTGGGAGCCACTGTGGAGCTTATAATACTGTGTGGGGGCCACTGTGGAGCTTATAATACTGGGTGGGGGCCACTGTGGAGCTTATAATACTGTGTGGGAGCCACTGTGGAGCTTATAATACTGGGTGGGGGCCACTGTGGAGCTTATAATACTGGGTTGGGGCACAGTGGGTAATTTTCTTCCTTAAAAATTACGCCGGGGCAGGTGAAAAAAACAAAACAAAACAAAAAAAACCCCAAACTTTCTCTCCTGTCCCCAGTGTCTCCCAGCGCAGTTCGGTCCTGCAGTTCTGTTGTTTTCTTCCAGCTGAAGTTCCCTCTGCACATGACTACCTGTGACGTCACGTGACCCCTGAGGCCAATCAGCAGCCTAAGGGAAGGGACCTGGGACGTCACAGCCACTGAGGACTTCCGGCAAAAAGAAGACAGCGGAGATGCAGGACCGGACCGTGCTGGGAGGACACTGGAGCACCGGAGACAGGTGAATATGTTTAGTGTGGTTTTTTTTGTTTTTTTTGGGGGGGGGGGAGTAGGGGGGATTCACCTCCCCCGGACTAATTATTAAAAAAGAAAAAAAATTATACTGGACAACCTCTTTAAAGTGTGGCGCATTAGGGGGGCCCTGGGGGGTATATTAAAGGGGTTGTCCAGGCATAATTTGTTATGGTTTATCCTCAGGATAGGCCATAAATACCTGATCTGTAGGGGGCTGACCCCGGACCGATCAGCTGTTCGGAGCCACTACTGATGCCCGTCCTGTACACAATACAGGGCCAGAAGCAGAAAGCTCTGTCCACTGTATAGAGGTTGGGCACCTTCACTGCATCTCAGCACTTATTGAAGTCAATAGGAGCTGAGCTGCAGTGAAGGCGCCGGGCTGCTATACAGCGGATGGAGCTTTCTGCTTCCGGCCCTGTGTTGTGTACAGAACGGGCTCCGGAAGTTGCTCTGAACAGCTGATGGAGCCATGTGTCAGCCCCCTACCGATCAGGTATTTATGGCCTATCCTGAGCATAGGCCATAAAAAAGATTAACCCTGGACAACCCCTTTAATATGCCCCACACAGTTTAATGTCCCCCCCACAGGATGTTAGCCCCCATCACTTCTCCCACACAATATAATGACCACATCACTGTTCCCCATACAGTATGGGGGATCAGTGAAGAGGCCACTATGTGGGGGGACCAGTGAAGTGACCATAGAAATATTTGGCCCAGACAACCCCTTAAAATAGGTTGTCCATAAACTGGAGCGACCACTGTGTTGGCCGCCAGGGGAGGTGTAAAAATAAGAAAATTAAAAAAAAAAAGCATACTCACCTGTCCCCAGCACCCTGTTGTCCCCTGCCTGTGTCTGTTCGGTCTCATGGCGGCGCCTCATTTCTGTAAATCTTGTACCTAATTGGTCTTAGCGATCACATGAGGTGCAGGACTCCCAGCAAGGAGTCGCCGGCACGAGACTGAATGGACACTGACAGCGGGCAACGGAGCGCCGGGGACAGGTGAGTATGCTTTTTAATTTACTTATTTTTTACTTTACACCTCCTGCCAGCTACATTGGTTGCTCCAATGCCTGGACAATCTCTTTAAAGGATTTATCCATCTTTCTAATATTGATGGCCTGTCCTTAGGATAGGCCATCAATATTACATCTGCGATGATACAACAGCCAGGACCTCTGCAGATCAGCTTTTCCAGGACAGTGCGGCTACAGGTAAAGGTAACAATTCTTGGAGCCACGCTGTTCACTTGCCATACAAGGTGTAGCAGTAGGTTTAGGTAGTGCAGTGGTGCACATGGTATAGTGGGTGAGCAGCATGGCTCCCGGCATGTTATTATCTTTAGCCACCCTGTCTCGGTACCGCTGATCTGCAGGGGTCCTGATGGTGTGCCCCTAGAAACAATTCCACTGGTGGGCCCTAGACATCCCAGTCCGACACTATACAGTATATGTGTAATGACAGTAACCTCTATTACAGAATTGTCCGACCATTGTATAAGCAATGCTACCTGCCATGCCGCCCCTGCTACCTCCTGTGTCACCCCCTCTACCTCATAGATTGTAAGCGCTTGCGAGCAGGGCCCTCAGTCCCAGTGTGTGAATTGACTATTTCTTTGTAATGTATCTTTTTTGTCTGTACTTGAACCCTAAAAATTGTACAGTGCGGCGGAATATGTTGGCGCTATATAAATAAAATGTATTATTGTTATTATTATTATGATGCACCAGTGAACATTATGGTCTTAACATAACTGAAGTACACCAAAGTTGGCCAAATGGGTGATCTTCTCTTAGGGTTGTGCTGTCAGCGGCCTATGACCAAGGCTCGTGTACTCAGGATACTTTAGAGCAAACCTGATGAAGGCACAATTGCTAAAGGCTGGTTTATATTGCACTCAGGACAGAAGGCTGCAGGGTTTCCAGATGGAAATCGATGTTCTGTAACATAATCTTAGGTTGAAGGTTTAGGGGAAGTGTTCTTGAAAATATCTTAGGTCCTGGATGGTAGGAGTTTCTGCACTGTAACAGTCCTTTTGCAGAATGTATCAGTGTTTATAAATGGTCCTGCTAACCAAAGTGATCTCCATGGGAAAGACAGTGATAATAGTCACCCATATTTTTTTTTTTTTTTGTATTCGCGTTGATTGTCTCCACCCCCTTGTAGACATCCATCTTGTGTCTGATTTATAGCTCTATGATGAGCATTTTTAATATTCCCTTTGGGTATCTTTTATTAATAAAATAATCCTATAAAATCTTAATCTATTGATAAACACTGTATCTTCTGTACAGACTCTTCCGATTTGTTTATATTGCTCGTGCGACACATTTTTTTTTAGCCAATTCCAGTAGTAGAAATTGGTAAGTTCCAGACAAATGTTTACATCCATGTTTCTTAAGTAAGTCACTATGTGATATATGATTTCACTGAGACTTACTTCAACCAGAAGATCCAGAAGCTCAGTTTGGGTTTGTGACATATATACGGTAATATATGTCCCAGTTGTTCTGATGAATGGTTTCCACAACCTGCTCGGTTTATGACTCAGCGCTGTCCCGTATAATAAAAAGTTCATCTATTTACTGTCTTAAGAAATACATTTGATGACTAACCTGTGTATTGGTGACAATGTTAGACATCTTAAAGGTGACCCCAAAAATTCTGTTGTCTCTATAATCTACTGGTAAAATTGAAATTGGAAAGAAAAAGTGATGATGTTCCAAGAAAAAAGTAATTCTACTGAGTAATAAAAGAAAATCCCATTGATTCAGTGTGATATGTGATCATTTTTGTTAGTTTTAGCTATACTGTAGTTTGTAGACTTATTACCGGCAGATGGATGGCATTTTTGGCCATGGCATTCTTATGATTTTGTTTGCCAATATCTGGGTTCTATTTATTTTTTTTTTTTTTATAATAATATAATTTCTGTCTGATTTGTGATTGGTGCCCTCCAAAAAACTTTAAAGGACTAGATTTTTAGGAGGAATTTTTGCCTTTAAGATCTTCAGGCTTCCAGTGTAGACATGCTCCTCTACTTGCTCCACTTATGGTGGAAAGTCATGTCTATTCGCACACTGGCGAGTAGTTTACGACTGACCCATATCTGATACCTATAACTTTACATGTAGCAAATTTATCTCCCAGTCAAATGTTATATAACTGGTAAAACCTGTCTGGGTTCACTAAAGGAAACATAAAGCTTCCCCAATGTCATCCGGGATCATAATAACCACCTTCTCTGTATCGGCCAACCTTGGACCTAAAATTCATCTAAACATTAATTCTCATCAGTATTTGTCTTCTGTCCATAATTTCACAGCTTCATGCAGTTGTGTTATTATCTATTCTAGTCGGAGGTTGTCTGAAATGCTCGTCCTGCCTCACCAGAGGTATTCACTACCCCCATCTCCATGCTTTACACTGCAGGTCTTTTTCTAAAATTGGCTGATGTGAATTAAAAAATGCAATAGAGATGAATTATATTTCTTATAATTGTATCAATCCTCAGAGTGGTATCCAAAATCTAAATAGAAGGTGACAATGTTATGCATAACACTAAAGTCTATGGAATTATGAACATACTGTATCAAAACCAGTGATATAAGTGACTTTAATCTTCAAAAACACACAAGGGTCTCCACTGAATTTTGATGGGATGGAATTGATTCGCTGCCATTACGGTATTTCAAAATCCCCTGGTGGGGGTCCCAAAAGTAACCAATCCAATGTGATATAGCCATACTGGGCTCCATAGTAAATTTTTGAATGCCCCTTCCCCACCAATGCTGTACCTATAGTATTGCCTTCATGTTGTGATGCACAGCCTGGCTGTTTGCTATGTTCTGCACCTCCCCTGGACCTCAGCGAATTATTCCTTGGGGATTAGAGAGACCCTAAACTATAACTATAGCACTTTTCATTTGGACTAGAAATAAAACTGCTCGGCAGACTGATCAAAGATGATTCTTGAGAGGGTCACCCAAAACTAGATTTGGGCTTCTTTGGAAATGGACCAATTGGTTGCCATCTCTGTGATTAGTCTCAGGGTAGGTGAAGGCTTATTTAGGTGGGTTGAGAGACTCCAGTGTATAATATACAGTAGAGGAATCAGACAGGAGAATAGTCAGGTCTGAGTCAAAGTCAGGACTAACTGAGAAGGTTAACCATTGCTTGTCCAGACAGCGGGTAAGATCAGACAGCACAAGCTTGGAGGTCAGGAACAAGCTGGGGTCAGACACAGATAACCAGCAGAACAAGGATAAGGTGCAGGAATGGAATCAGGTAACAAGTCGAGATCAAATATAGGTAATGAGACAGAACACCTTTGCAGGAACCAGCAAGCCAGGAACTGATTGTACACAAGCACCTTCCTGCGGCAAAAGGGGTCTTATATAACCAGGGGTGAAAGGGGATTGGCCCCCACGGCAGAGGAGGAAGAAGGAGGGTGCAGGCAGGAGTGAGCAGTAGATGGGGCTTGAAGGTAACTTGTTATCCATGACTACTGGATGAGGCAGAATACCGGCAGCCATAAGCCACTAGCAATACAGTATGTCATCAGTGAGATGAGTATTTATTCATATACAGTAAGCTCCCCCTGGTGGTGGTTGTTAGTAGTTTATGTTCTGTCTTCATTCCATTCCACAGCATCATCTCATCGGAAAGAAACGGTTACTTTGTTTGAAGCTCTGATGCCACCTGGTGATGTTTTATGAGAACTGCAGCCCTAACAGTAAATGGAAATATCTATAATATATTAAAGGGATTCTATCATTGGGAAACCCATTTTTCACTAACACCATATTGGAATAGTCTTTAGAAAGGCAATTCTTCTCCTACCTTTATTTTTCTACTCCGCGCAGCCGTTTCAGAGAATTTTCATTTTTCTTCTTTATGCAAATAAGTCTTTAGAAACGCCCCCTGTGCTCAAAGAAGACGGTCTTCCGAAGATCCAGCATCGCCTCTCTCTTCTTCTGCAGATGCCTCTGTTCGGAATCCAAATCCACATGAAAATGGCCGGCTGGACATGCGCAGTAGGCTCTGTCCAACGCAAAAGGGAAGAGCCGACTGAGCATGCGCAGAATTTGAATCCCGAACAGAGTCTCGGTGGCTGATGACGCGGCGGAGAGGCGTCAGCAGAAGAAGAGAGAGGCGGCGCTGGATCTTCCGAAGAGCGTCTTCTTTGAGCACAGGGGACGCCCCCTTTTCTTTCTGAGCACAGGGGATGCCCCCTGTGCTTTCTGAAGACTCATTTGCGTAAAGAAGAAAAATGAAAATTCTGAGAAACGGCTGCGCAGAGCAGAAAAATAAAAGCAGGAGAAGAATAGTCTTTCTAAAGGCTATTCCGACATGGTGTTAGTGAAAAATGGGTTTCCCAATGATAGAATCCCTTTAAAAAACATTGTGTTCCCTCCTAGGCCAAGTCATTAAAAAATGTAGTTTCTTGGTTTTGACAATTACATATAAAGCAAGTCGACAACTAATATGGCCACTAATACTGGACGGCGAATCATTGTCAGAGTGCTGATATAGAGTAGGAGAAATCTCCGAGCAGTGCCAAAGGGGTTTGATCTCTCCATATAGTCATTTCATGACTATAGAAATCAGTTGTAGTCTGAGATCTCAGACTTTACCAATGTGATCTTCTTACATGAATCTATAACACGTCATAAGATCACTATAAGTGGATTTCCCCTCTAAACATAGAGTGTTTCCTATGATTTTACATGGGACTGCAGGTAAAGTTACTACATTAGGGGTTGTCAAAGACCAGATATTGAAGGCCTATCTTTAGATTTGTCATAACTATCAGATTGGTGACAGCTTGGTCTGCTTTTGGCTCCATAAAACTGTGCAGATATGGCGGCCGCAGCGGCTGATCGGTGGGATATTGATCACCTATCTTAAGGATAGGCCAACAATATCTAGTCTTCGAGAACCCCTTTAAACAAGACGTTATCATAATCTATCCACCAGCACTTACTCCAGCTCTGGACACCAGCGACCATGTTGGATATAGCCGGGAGCTGGAGGGTTGGGGCACATATCAATAACAGGCTCCAGCTCGCAGGGTTATGGAGTTGGAGTCGTAGAGTCAGAGTCGGGGTGGAGTCGGAGTCAGAAAAAATTATCAATGCCAACCCCAGCTTTAAAATATAATAAAAATATGATTTTTAATTATATTCTACAATTATTAATACTATATAATTATTAGATTTATAGTTTGTTACATTTTTAATTTTTACATGACATCGAATAACTTTTTTGTGAATTACAGGATTTTTACTGTCTGTCTGACCATGACTGTGAGACATTTATGAGGTCGGAGCAGGAATCTGGTTCGGGCTACGGGAAAATAGAAGAGTCTTTGTAGGTGCTTTGGCTGACCAAGTCCACAGCCCTGCCAGGTAGTCTCCGGTATATGCTGCCTGGATATGTGTGCCATACACACCAGGGGTGTAACCATAGAGGACGCAAGAACACCAGGACTCAAGAGGATGGAAGTCGTATATATGGCTATTATTAGGGATCATTATTATATACAGTCCACTATTACTCCACATCACAAGGAATAAAGACCACTGTTAGGAATAGTTATCACAATGGGAAACATCTTCAGCTCTGCTACATTGTTATTCCACACAACTTCAGCACTGAATTGATTATTCCAGGCTTTACATAACATCAACCTTGAGGACAGCTACATGTCATGGTGTAATGTCAATGCATTATGCAGAACTAATCTCTTTTAGCTCCTTTTTGTGATGGAGAGATTAGTACAAATACTTTCACGGAATGAAAATTGTGCCTGCCTGCTGTACAACACCTAAGATAAGAGGCTGAGGTACGCGAGCGGAGGAACGTGCAGCCAAACAAGGCTTAGTCTACAACCAGCAGACAGAATGGGTGGTGGTGATTGTGGTGTAGGTGGTAGCGATAGGAGTATTGGTGCTGGAGATGGTGGAGATAGAGGCAGGGTAGAGGTGGTCAAGATGATGGTGTGGATAGTGGTTAAAATACTGCAGATGATAATGGTGGCAGTAGTGATGTAGATGGTGGTGATATTGGTTATAGTATAGCTGGTGATGATAGGAGTAGCGGTGCTAGAGATAGTGATGTAGGGATTGTTGTGGTGGAAGGAGTAGTGGTGTCGGAGATGGTACTGGTAGAGAAGGAGGTGTGGGTAGTGGTGGTCAAATAATGGTGTTGGTAGTGGTGGTGATAGAGGAGATAGTAAGGATAGTAGAGGATGTGGTGGTGGGGATGGTGGTAGAAGTGATGAGGTGGTGAAGTGATGGTAAAGGTTATGGTGTTGGTAGTGGTGGAGATGGTGGATGTGGTGGTGGGAGTAGTGGTACTGTAGATGGTGGTGATATTGATTGTGGTTTAGGTGGTGATGGTAGGCGTTTTGGTGCTGGTAGTGATTGTGGTTTAGGTGGTGATGGTAGAGGTGGGGTTAGTTGTGGTGGTGGAGATGATGATGGTGGTGGCAATAGTGGGGACAGTAATGGTGATAGTGGATGTGGTAGTGATAGGTTTAGTAGTGCTGGAGATGGTGGTGGAAGTGATGGTGGTGAAGGTGGAGATGATGATGTTGGTAGTAGCAGAGCTCATCATAGAGATGGTAGTGGGGATAGTGGTGGTTGTAGTACTAGTGAAGGTGGTGTTTAAAGTAGAGTTGGTATTGTTTCTTGTGAAGAGGCAAGCAGATACTCGAATTAACCTGCCTTGTACTGAGATTAACCCATGGAGCCTTCTATTTCCATATTATACACTACAGTCCACAATATTAGAATGCAAAAGGTGGTAAATTATTACAAAGGCTTATTACAAATCCACAGTGTCCTTATCTCTGTTGAATGTGTAATGGGAGTAATTGTTTTGGGGTCGTGCTACGTGGAGACTTGGAGGTACAGGTCACATTGGTGGTCGTAACTTCTTTCCACTATATTGCAGGGTAGACAACTGATAGAGGTTTTTCTGGAGTTAGGAACCACACTGTGCCCATAGTAATAGTACAAAGACATTAGAAAGGGGAAGTCATAGTCATGGTCTTTAATTCCTTTGGGATATTAGGACAACATAGTCCTCTGTCTGCATAGCCCTTATATTCATGTGAGAACCTTGTATACCTATGGATACTTTAGAAACCAATAAATTCCAGAGACGAAGAGTGAAAACCAATAAACTTATATTAGTAAGGACATAATTCAGGGAATGAACAGGTAAGCTTTATGTTTCCAAGGATAACCCCTTAACCATATTAAGGGTGGACACATCTCTTTATCTTTGGGTTTTGCTGTCTCATTGTTTTACTGTGGAATATCTACATAATTATCCATTATAACAATCATCAATATACAGAAGGTTTTGTGTTTTGGGTGGATGTGTTATTCTGACCTGGACAAGCCGAGACCCATTCATGTCACTGAACCTGGAAAACCAGATTGTAGGTGTGGAGAGTTGTGTGCAAAGCGAGTATCTGCTATTGGAAATGATGAATTGGGGCCATGTGCTCACGTGCTGCCTGCTGAGGAATGTCTGGAACTTTCTTCCAGCTCACAAGGAAACTATTTTATGTCTTTCAGAAATTATCTGGATTTCCTAATATTAATCGTGATCACCATATCATGACGTCTGACAACGTAAAAGTAATTGTTCATTATTGGAAAAGTTACAAGAAAGTATACAGTATATCCTGTCATTTATATGAACATTTACCTATCTATCTCATATCTATCTCATATTCATCCATCCATCTCATATCTATCTATGTATCTATCTCATATCTATCTCATATCTATCTATCTATCTATCTATCTATCTATCTATCTATCTATCTCATATCTATCTATCTATCTATCTATCTATCTCATATCTATCTATCTATCTATCTATCTAGCTATCTCATATCTATCTATCTATCTATCTCATATCTATCTATCTATCTACTATCTATCTATCTATCATCTATCTCATATCTATATATCTATCTATCTATCTCATATCTATCTATCTATCTATCTATCTATATATCTCATATCTATCTATCTATCTATCTATCTCTGTCTTTCTAAATATTTCACTACCATTCTATTTACTTATTATCTCTATTTATCTAGTCCAAAAAAAATCCAAATCTCATCCAAAAATTTCATATATAACCTGTACATGCTATCATAGCCTTACCATTATCTCACTGGCCATGCACAAGAATATTTTTTCATTAAATGGGAAGAAGACTAAATACTTCAACTCTGATATATTGTAGTTGATCTAATGTTCTCCTATAATCCTGCTTAATGTGCAAAAATTTTAGACAGATGTAGAAAAAATGCTACAAAGTAAGAAAGTTTCCAGAAATGGAAGAGTTAATAGTTTATTTTTGTCAATTAAAATTGAAGTGAATGAAGAAAAGAGAAATGTAAATCCCATCACTATTTGGTGTGACCTTTGCCCTTTGTCCTCCATCAGTTCTTCTCGGTACTTGCAGACAGTATTTGGCAGGACTGGGCAGGGAGGTTGTTCCCGCCGCCATCTTGGAGAACTAAGCACAGATCTTCTGTGGATGTTGCTTGCTCCAATCCGTCTGTCTCTTCATGTCATCCCAGACAGACTGGAGGATGTTGAGATCAGGGCTATATCTGTGGGGGCCGGATCATCACTTCCAGGACTCCTCCTCCAAAGGGCAAAGGTCACACCAAATATTGATGGGATTTACATTTCTTCATTTTAGTATATAGGTTTATTATTTGGGTACCTAAATGGTAGAATAGAAAGAGTATAAATAAATAGAGGCTTACAGCAAAACATTTTGCATCTCATAACTATCATATACTAGTATCACAGATTTTATTGCTCTTGGTTATTGCAGGTTATTACTCATTACTGATGTTTAACAAGATCATAAAGGTAATATTTGTAGCTACGGATATATATATATATCTATAGTAATGGCAGTATGATGGCTATTGTGGCCCATGTGTGCCATGATGTATTTGCACTATGTTGGATGAACTGTTATATACATGCCCATGTTGCTTTAACTGGTGCAACTCTTCGGATACTTCTGGTACTTTCGGGAACTCGATCACACAATGATTCCTTATAGGCAGAACTAAAGTGTGCCCAAATGTTGCACCGTGGGAGAAGTTGTTTGTTGCTCTCCCATGGACTGAATTGTTTGACATCAGGCATTGCCCTGGCTACCCAGGGTGGGAGAAGGTCTCTGTTTAAGGATCTCTCTTGCATTCTGTATAGTGGAGATGGCTCGAGGCAAAGAGAGAGGAATGAGTGGCATGGCTATGGTGAGGAAGAGAATCTATCGACCATGGGAGCACCCTAGTGTCACCTCATCCCAAGCATTGGTGGCTTCGCACTGGCTGTTGTGATGCAGCTTTAGTGGTAGAAGTGCAGCTATAGCGGTGGGAGTGTGGCCTTTACAGTGAGAGGGTAGCTTTTGTAGTAGAAGTACAACTGTTGTAGTGAGCGTATTGCTGTTTTAGTGAGAGTGTGATTGTTCTGGGCCTATGACTTTTATAGTGGGTGCATAACTATTGAGGTGAGAGTGTGGCTGTTGCGGTGGGAATGTGACTATTGAGGTGGGAGTGTGACTGTTGTGGTCCAAGTACAAACTATTATGTTGGGATTGCTGCTGTAGTGATGGGATTCAACAGTTATGGTGGGATTGAGGCTGTTGCGTTTGGGTACGATAGTTATGGTGGGATTGAGGCTGTTGTGTTGGGGTAAGACAGTTATGGTGGGATTGAGACTGTTGTATTGGGGTACAACAGTTATGGTGGGATTGAGGCTGTTGTGTTTGGGTACAACTGTTATGGTGGGATTGAGACTGTTGTGTTGGGGTACGACAGTTATGATGGGATTGAGGCTGTTGTGTTGGGGTACAACAGTTATGGTGGGATTGAGACTATTGTGTTGGGGTACAACAGTTATGGTGGGATTGAGACTGTTGTATTGGGGTACAACAGTTATGGTGGGATTGCGGCTGTTGCGTTGTGGTACAACAGTTATGGTGGGATTGCGGCTGTTGTGTTAGGCGTGTGGCTATTGTGGTAGAATGGCTGAATGGGGCTGGAAGTGTCAGCCATAAAACCCGCCTATAGATTAGTAGAGTTTGGCGTTGGCGGATTGCCGAATACTCTAAAATATATCCAAGCATAGATTTCTAAAATGAATGATTGATTTATAGCCCTGCAAATTATTCTGCTTACAATTCCTTTAATTATACAGTTAGTTATAGATGATTAATCAGGATCGATTAATCTCAGCTCTGTCTCAATGATATTAATGACTGTTGTAATTCCAGAGAGTAAATCCTGCTACATCTAATAAATCTAAATATTTCCCATGACAAAGGATCATATATCGTATGTAGAATACAATGCAGGGCATTAGGGGGTTAATTATACACAGTAATAAAGCATCAACTGTCTGAAATATCAAAACATTTCTCATAAAAGTCCTATTCAGTATTTTCCAGACAGTCCCTTGAAAAGGGACAAAACGGGGATGGATTTGTATAAATTTGCACTTGAATGAAGTAGAACTTTAATTGTCCCATAATATTAAGGATTTTTGTTTAGTTTTAATCAGGTTTTTTAAGCTTTAAAAGGTAGTAAAAAGGAAAACAGAAAAGAGAACAAAAGACAAAATATAGTAGATGCACAAAATGTACAAAAAATATTGTAATATGAAGCAAGGGATCAGTATCCAAAGGGCAGCGAGAAGAACTAGTAACAATTTACAAAGGGGGTAGAAGAAAAAGTACCCAACATCCCCCTATCTGCCAGCACACACAAAGGCCACGACTTAGGAAAGTTAAGTTTGAAATTCTGGAAAACTCTGCCAACCAGACCTACAAGTCCTCATTAAATTGGAAGATTCCCCAGAATCCTCTGCTGACAACTTCTCAATCCTTATCTTAAAACCCATTTTCTGGAACCATTCCAACACTGAGAGAGGATATGACTTTGGCCAATGTTAGAAACGACTGCAGGATGTGAAAAAGTGACAAAAAGTTCCTTTTTAGCAGAGGATGTAGAACCAGGTGTCAAAGACACAAGAGCCAGCTGAGGTACACTGGGGAACCTATTACGATTAACAATTTGTTATAGGCCAACAATTTTGTAACAAAAGCATTTTTATCTTAATGAGAATGTGTCACCAGGTATGAAAAGTCCAATGACATATCTCATGCGATCGGCGCTGTCACCCTGTTTATCCAAATCTGTTCAGCTATTCCAGAGATATAAGCTCTTTTGGTGTTGATGCAGATTAGGCTCTACTAGCCAAGTGGGTGGTAACACTATATAACTTACAGGAGACAAAGACCCCATCCCTAGAGAAACCCAAATGTTACCACCCACTTGGCTGGTAGACCCTAATTTGCATCAACACTTAAAGGGCTTATATCTGTGGAATGGCTGAACAGAACTGGATAAACAAAACAACAAAATGCTCAGGATCACAGCTCCGATCAGATGATGGATGTCATTGGGCTTGTCAGATCTTGTTACCGGTCCTCTTGAAGGCAGCAAATTTTAACTTTACAACTAATGTGTTATCTACACTATGGCACACTTTTTCGTGTCTGGCTTTTGCTGTCTTGCTATCCATGTAATGCTAAACTTTGCTACATCCTTAGGACTCTGTAATCCTTACCACAATCTCTCCAACATCTATCAATCACTGTAGGAAATACCGAGTGGACATAGAATGGGCGCCTACTGTATCCACCCTGAAATAATCTTATAATTTTTCTCTTGAGTCACACATGCAGTAAGAGGCCCATAAACCAAAAAGCCATGGTCCATTCTCCACCACCAAATAATTCCCCAATCTTTTTCTCCCGGAAACTGACTAAAGAGGGAACAGAGGAATTCTAAGGAATCAAACTCATTAGGAAATGCTGGAAGATTTCAGCACTGAAGTTTGTCGAATTGTGAGTGCAGCTGTGGAGCATAATACAAGATGTAAATCAGGATCAGTACAAGATAAGTAATGTAATGTATGTACACAGTGACTGCACCAGCAGAATAGTGAGTGCAGCTCTGGCGTATAATACAGGATGTAACTCAGGATCAGTCCAGGATAAGTAATGTAATGTATGTACACAGTGACTGCACCAGCAGAATAGTGAGTGCAGCTCTGGAGTATAATACAGGATGTAACTCAGGATCAGTCCAGGATAAGTAATGTAATGTATGTACACAGTGACTGTACCAGCAGAATAGTGAGTGCAGCTCTGGAGTATAATACAGGATAAGTAATGTAATGTATGTACACAGTGACTGTACCAGCAGAATAGTGAGTGCAGCTCTGGAGTATAATACAGATGTAACTCAGGATCAGTCCAGGATAAGTAATGTAATGTATGTACACAGTGACTGCACCAGCAGAATAGTGAGCGCGAGCTCTGGAGTATAATACAGGATGTAACTCAGGATCAGTACAGGATAAGTAATGTAATGTATGTACACAGTGACTGCACCAGCAGAATAGTGAGTGCAGCTCTGGAGTATAATACAGGATGTAACGCAGGATCAGTACAGGATAAGTAATGTAATGTATGTACACAGTGACCGCACCAGCAGAATAGTGAGCACAGCTCTGGAGTATAATACAGGATGTAACTCAGGATCAGTACAGGATAAGTAATGTAATGTATGTACACAGTGACTGTACCAGCAGAATAGTGAGCACAGCTCTGGAGTATAATACAGGATAAGTGTAGTACACAGTCCCAAAGGGGGGGGGGGATATACAGGAGGGTACACCGGGCATCAGGCGGTGTAATGTAATGTATGTACACAGTGACTGCACCAGCAGAATAGTGAGTGCAGCTCTGGAGTATAATACAGGATGTAACTCAGGATCAGTACAGGATAAGTAATGTAATGTATGTACACAGTGACTGCACCAGCAGAATAGTGAGTGCAGCTCTGGAGTATAATACAGGATGTAACTCAGGATCAGTACAGGATAAGTAATGTAATGTATGTACACAGTGACTGTACCAGCAGAATAGTGAGGGGGGGAGGGGTGGTGTGCGGCCCCGCAGAAGTGGTGCAGCTCTGGAGTATAATACAGGATGTAACTCAGGATCAGTACAGGATAAGTAATGTAATGTATGTACACAGTGACTGTACCAGCAGAATAGTGAGTGCAGCTCTGGAGTATAATACAGGATGTAACTCAGGATCAGTATAGGATAAGTAATGTAATGTATGTACACAGTGACTGTACCAGCAGAATAGTGAGTGCAGCTCTGGAGTATAATACAGGATGTAACTCAGGATCAGTACAGGATAAGTAATGTAATGTATGTACACAGTGACTGCACCAGCAGAATAGTGAGTGCAGCTCTGGAGTATAATACAGGATGTAACTCAGGATCAGTACAGGATAAGTAATGTAATGTATGTACACAGTGACTGCACCAGCAGAATAGTGAGTGCAGCTCTGGAGTATAATACAGATGTAACTCAGGATCAGTACAGGATAAGTAATGTAATGTATGTACACAGTGACTGTACCAGCAGAATAGTGAGTGCAGCTCTGGAGTATAATAGAGGATGTAACTCAGGATCAGTACAGGATTAGTAATGTAATGTATGTACACAGTGACTGTACCAGCAGAATAGTGAGTGCAGCTCTGGAGTATAATACAGGATGTAACTCAGGATCAGTACAGGATAAGTAATGTCATTTTCACTATAAAAATATGTGAAAATTACATGTATATGTAAACAGTAAACATCCATGTTCTCAATACAGATAGATAGATAGATAGATAGATAGATAGATAGATAGATAGTAAAAGAGAAAAAAAAGAAAGAAAGATAATTAGAATATGAATGACATAGATGATATATAGATATATGAATAGACAGCTAGATAGATAGAGATAGATAGATAGATATGAGATAGATAGATAGATTGATAATAGATAGATAGATAGAGATAGATAGATAGATAGATAGAGATAGATAGATAGATAGATAGATATGAGATAGATGGATAGATAGATAGATATGAGATAGATAGATAGATAGATAGATAGATAGATAATAGATAGATATGGGATAGATAGATAGATAGATAGATAGATATGAGATAGATGGATAGATAGATAGATAGATAGATAGATAGATATGAGATAGATATGGGATAGATAGATAGATAGATAGATAGATAGATATGGGATAGATAGATAGATAGATAGATAGATAGATAGATAGATAGATAGACAGATATGATATAGATAGATAGATAGATAGATTCCCTGTGGCATATCTCTTACATATCTCTGTCCTCGTGTCACATAGATACTGAGTGAACCTACAATTAGCAGCTATTGCAAAATCTAGGACAATGCATTAGGATATTTGGGATGCCAATATCAATCCTCTCACTCAACATTCCTTGTCATCAGTAATGTCAACAACAACACAATCAATATAGAAAAAGGAAGAAGAGGTGGTGAAGACACCGTCCACAAGAGCATATAAAAACTGCCACATGTGCCCAGTGTCCTCACTCATCTGTACTGCAACCTAACTCCAGCTGCTCCCAACAGAGACATCAACATGGTTTCCAAGGTAGTGTCCCGAGGTCTGATCCTGCTGGTCTTCCTCACCTTACAAGCAAAAGGTAAGCGTTAAAGACATTTTAAAAGTGATGAAGGCACAAATATAGAGTTAAAAGAACTGTTCTGCTTATTAAGATTGGGATACATTACATTAAGGAAAATGATCCTGTTTTCTGTTTAAAATTCCAAGGCAGACTTATGCGTCTCCATGGTGACAGACTACAAATAAATCATGTGTATTCCATAGTCATGTGTTACTTTCTTCTATATTTCCCCTCTTCAAGGTTAGGAAGGTAGAAGGAGAAATCCTATGTCTTATATTGGGGTGTCTGTTTAAAGCCCCCATCTGTTCTTGGATGAATTCTTTACTTATTTATGTGTTTATGGGCTGTCTAGATTAGATACATTTATTATCAGTGGTAAATTCTTATTTTTTGCCCCCGAATCTTTTGGCGTCAGAGGCAACTGACAGTTATTCCCCCACAGGATGGTGGGTATCTTGCTGACTGTTGGGGTCTCCGTTCATTGCTGTACTTCTGTTATCTCCAGTTGTCCCACTGAAATATCAGTGCGAGAGATGCATTTCTGACCACGGCGGTGTTACAATCCGGGTGCACAGAACTCCCATTTGCATGCTTGTTGGGGTTTGTAGTGGTCGATCAGTAGGCTACCTCCTATCCCATGGAGTGGTTTTATCTCTAGTAATCAAATCGCTCCAGCAAAGTTAAAGTGTCTCGCTTTACTGCAACAATTCTTCAATGCATTCCCTATGCAATGGCTATTCCCCTCACTGCTTGGCTTCTGTAGCAGGGTATCTACCTTTTACTGTTATCAATGCTAGTGCTCATGCTGGGCTTTCTCTCTGAGAAGCATACAGAAGCCTATGTCCAGCCTAAATGATATCCCGAAGCTACTATACAACGTACACCCAGCTTACTTATTGCCATTTGTATTGGTGGCAAAACCCCTTTAAGACCCCATTTCAATAGGATGTTTTACATTATTGAACTCAAAAATATTTTGTTCATTAATGATTTTCTTTTCCTTTTTTCTTACAGTGTTTTGTCAAAATAATAGTAAGTATTGATCTTACTTAAGTATTGAAGCTTAGCCGACTCACTACACATTGTCTACAGTTAATGCAGAGCTAGAATTGTCATGTTCTTTTGTGTAGTGTTGAAATGAAATGAATGAAAGAGTTTCCCAACCTGTGGCCGGTTTCACTCCCCGATGGCAGGAACATTATTAATGGGGTTTTCCAGGGAAAAGTAATTGATGACCTATCCTTAGATTTGTAGGTGTCTGGCAGCTAGCACCCCAACCAGTCAGCTGCAACCAGTAGCTTTAATGCTATTACTACACCGTACACAGAGCTGGAAACAGACAGCTCTGTCTACTGTCTAGTTACAATTAGGCATTACTGCCGCTCCCTTGTATTGATTTGAATGGAACCTAAACTGCTGTAATGACTAACTGCCACTATGCAGTGGATGGAGCTGTCTGCTTCCAGCTGTAGCAGAGCTGTGTGTGGGTAAGAACATGGATGTAGCAGAGCTGTGTGTGGGTAAGAACATGGATGTAGGGGCAGGAGCTGTGTGTGGGTAAGAACATGGAGGTAGCAGAGCTGTGTGTGGGGATAACATGGAGTTAGCAGAGATGTGTCTGGGGGAAAAAAAAAAAAAAAAGAGCAATTTTCTGTGGGAGAGAAAATATATATAAAAGAAGTTTTTTTGGGGGAAAACAAGGAGGTAGCAGAGCTGTGGTCGCGAGGGGGGGGGGGGGGGGGGGGGGGGGGGGGGGGGGGGGGGGGGGGGGGGGGGGGGGGGGGGGGGGGGGGGGGGGGGGGGGGGGGGGGGGGGGGGGGGGGGGGGGGGGGGGGGAAGGGGGGGGGGGGGGGGGGGGGGGGGGGGGGGGGGGGGGGGGCTGTGTGTGGGGGAGAACATGGAGGTAGCAGAGCTGTGTGTGGGGATAACATGGAGTTGGAGCAGAGATGTGTCTGGGGAAGAACATGGAGGTAGCAGAGCTGTGTGCGGGAAAGAATATGTAGGTAGAAGAGCTGTGTGTGGGGGATAACATGGAGGTAGCAGAGCTGTGTGTCTGTAACAGTCATGTGAGAAAGAAGAATAAGTGTATGTAGGTAGCAGAGCTGTGTGTGGGGGAGAGTATGGAGGTAGCAGAGCTGTGTGTGGGGGAGAATATGGAGGTGGCAGAGCTGTGTGTGTGGGAGAAAATGGAGGTAGCAGAGCTGTGTGTGTGGGAGAAAATGGAGGTAGCAGAGCTGTGTGTGGGTAAAAACATGGATGTAGCAGAGCTGTGTGTGGGGATAACATGGAGGCAGCAGAGCTGTGTGCCTGTAACAGTCATGTGAGAAAGAAGAATAAGCAGAACAGAGGCTGTATACAGCTGAAAAATATAATAGAGGCCGAATACAGCTGACTTTTATTTCAAGAGGGAATAAGGACGATGTGGGGGGTCCAAAACTAATGTTTTGTCCAAAAGATTTCAAAAAGTTTGTGAACCACTGATCTAGTCTAACTTAACACTTAGTTAGTTTACGCTTTACCAGAAAAATTCCGCATTTGTATGTTTGGCGCACAGTATGCAAAATAGGTCATGTCTACTTTTTGTTCGGTCTCAGAAGGGTAACCGAAGGGTCTGAAACACTTGATAAATGTTACCCAAGGATGTTTGACAGTTTTCTGACTCAAAATCTGACACATTTTGCTTAGTAAATCTTCTCCAATGTACAGCGACATTTAACTCTTTCTTTAATATTCTCCACAGCCACCTCAACAACCATAGCAACTACAACAGTATCTACATCAGCAACCACAACAAGTATGTATCTAAACTTGTACCCTTGAAAACATTGTAGATCAGATTTACTATTTGGACTGCACCTCAACTTGTCAGGGACACCCCGATCAGTCAGATTTTCTATACCTACTGGGGGCTAGTCTTAATAAATTCCCTCCTATTGGTCTATAAAGATTTAGAATCCTCTTATCTTACATTATATGGCTATATATGGCTAAATATAGAAAGCAGGAGAGGAGAGGGACTATAGAGCTGGGCGCCCAAGACCTCATTTTTCTAAATATACACGTGTTGAAATTTTTGATTGTAATATTTCCTTTTCATCATTTAGCATCTCCACCTTCCGGTGCGGAAATCGCCATCATCATCTTAGCTGCGCTGAGCCTCTTCTTCATACTTTTGATGCCCTTTTTCTTTGTAAGTAAATATTTTATATCAGTACGTTCACTCAGATTAAGAGTAATCTGGGTTTGATGCAATGTTTAGGAAAACCATGACTGCAAGCCATGCAAGTGTTCAATACAGACAAGTGGAATTTATGACGTTTTTTTGGGGATATCAAATGTTTTACGGGGTGTTCACTGCACTGTATAAAATTGCCTACTGTATAGAACATGGTTCTCAATTATTAGCTTTGCAGACCACGGGGAGGCAGAATTCTCATTCCTCAGCTGATCCTGTGCTGATGCACCAATTCTTTGTCATAAGACTGACTCTGCTCTACTCTATGAACCTGCAGCCAGAGAAGAGCAGAGTCAGTGGCATCATGGGGAGCCAGAGCAGGGGTGGATGGGGAATTGGACTTCCACCCATTACCCCAAGCTAATCAGTTGGGCGGTGGGGACCATCTTCTGTTCAGTAAACAAGCTTATACAGTGCAGTGAATACACTGTAAAAAAATATATCCCCACATAACCCCTTTAAGTGCTAAAAGAGATAAATAGGGAAAAAATGACCCAGGGTCATACCCATTGATGTGACGGGGTTGCAGAGATTGTGGTAGCAATTGGGTCCTGCAGCCTCATCTTGCCCAAAAGTGCCTTATATAACAAGACCATGACTATGAATGACATATAATAGTTGTCGAGGACACCTGTTAAATATTTCACATTAACACCCAGGGATTTCAAAAATTGGCTCTCTAAAGGGGTCGAATTCTTATTATGGATTTCAGCATTGATAGAATGGAGTCCCCATTCATGACCCTAATTTAACCTCTCTTTGTCTTGGCTAACATAGGGGATTCTTGAGTAAGGTGGCATCACCAATGACATCGATAAACCCCAAGAGGTTATAGGGAAAGTGGTTTTCCTGATGGTTAACATGAATGTAGCATTACAACCCTATACATTGTAACTACATTGGTTCACTCCACTATCACTCTGAGAGTCTCATTGGAGTCTCATAGAGTCTCATTGTCTAACCAAGTATTTTTTTTTTTTTTTTTTTGTAGTTCTTCTTCATGAGAACCTAAAAATAATTGAAGATTCTGGAACCAGAGAATCACCATGAAGACCCCTTACTTTATATAATACCTCCTAAATATGTATACAGCCATGGCAATAGAAATCAACAGGTGCATCTCCATCCATGAAGGTGCATGTTGAAGTCTTCCATATTGCTTCTGGAGAAGTCATGCTTGATCTTTAAGGGATCTGAACATCCACATATCTTTGTTGTATATTTATTTCTTTTGTTCTTTAATAATCTCATAATAAATTATCTAAAATACTTTGGTGTGATGGAAGTGTCTGAAGGAAATCCCCATCATTAGGATGACCATCACCATGAGGGTGACTCCTGGAGGTTGGTTTGCACAGTGACTGTCCTGACTTACCTCTCTAAAGGACTACCAAACCAAATATTATCTTGGCCTGTCTATTCTATGAGAGATATCCAGTTCCCTTATAATCCTATGCTCATTGCCTCCTTTGAGAGGTCCACTCTTCTAGGAAAGCAGTTGAGGTAGAGATGCGTCCACCATTACATTACCTTGAATTTGGTCAAAGGGGTTCTATCCTATCCTTATGATGGGTTATCACTTGACGATCAGCAGGACGCTGGCATCCAGGATCCCCTGCCGATCAGCTATATGAAGTGGTAGAGGTGCTCTCTGAGTGCCGCTTCTGTTTCACAGGTCATGTGACATCACATTCATCGACCACATGGTTGTTTGCACCTCACTCCTATTCAGGTGCTTGGTATTCAGTGAAGAAGCAGCAAGGCTCACCTGAACGCTGTGGTCTATTCAAACAGCTGATCACTGGGGTTCCTGGATATTAGATCCGTGCCAATTTGGAAATAATTACCTATCCTAGGGACATTAAGGAGATTGTAAAACCCCTTTAAGGGCGTCAATTGCTCATGAAACCCTTGATAGGCTGCAATGCTCACTAAAACCATAGACATCTAGTGAACAAAAAATGTTGATTTGAGATACTGATCTACTTGTGACATACATATCTGCACACGTCCAGCCCAGAGGGAAGGCACATGTATACGATATATAGTACCGTTTATTATGTAGCATACACTTGCACAGTATAGTATATATATATAGTATAGCTGGCCTATCAGACTTGGTAGCTTGTAACGAAGACAAGCTTTGCAACTACTTGGGGCTCAAGATCCAGGAATCCCCATGAGAATTAGCTCTTGTACTTTATATAAACCCCATCAAGATGCCTTCACATTCACCAGAGTATAGGGGCATCCATAGGATTATCCAGAGTCTGTTAGTAGTGCATGATATCAGACACATAGCTGTCAAGACTGCTGGGTATCAGAAGTATCAAAAAGAACCTGTCATATTGAACATGCTGTACAATCTGTCGGCAGCATATTATAGAGCAGGAGGAGCTGTTATATACCGTAATGTGCAAAAGTTTTAGGCAGGAGTGAAAAACTGCTAGGAAATAAGATTGCTTTCAGAAAAAGAAGGGTTAATAGTTTATTTTTGTCCATTAACAAAATGAAGTGAATGAAGAAAAGAGATATGTAAATCTCATCAATATTTGGTGTGACCTTTGCCTTATGGAGGGGTCCTGGAAGTGATAATATGGCCCCCACAGATATAGCCCTGATCTCAACATCATCCAGTCTGTCTGGGATGACATGAAAAGACAGAAGGATTGGAGCAAGCAACATCCACAGAAGAGAGATTGTGGCACGATTGGTAATATTCTCTCTCTATATATACAGTCAAGCCTTTAACGTATCCATATTTATATTCCATGTGACTCCACCAGTATCATGGAAGGATTGCTAATCCTAAGAAGACAACGTCTGTGGTTGTATAGTGACACCTCGTGGAAAGAAAAGACATAACATTTATTGCATATTCTATCTGTAAATTATGGAGCAGGCCCTATTTCTGTCCTTATGTGTAGCACAGACTCACAGATAGAAGTGTAGGGGATCATACAAGTCTTTTTGAGGATCCTTGATTGCGGATGACATACTGATGCAATGCGGACATGTTTTTTCCAGATTGCAGATAACAAAACCCACTATGGTTGGATGCATGTCGCCATAGTGGGCAACAATCAAGTCCCCAAACTGAGTCTTCAAGGCTGAAGACTGATGCCAGGATTGTTTATATACAGACACCTATAATAACCTCTGTATGCTATATGTGTGGATAAGGATCTAATTTTTCATAAAACCAATTAAATACAGTTGACAAAACCCTTAAAGGTGGCAAGTCTCAAAACCACCACTGGGTGGCTACACATAGAAAAATATAACATAAACTAAAAAAAATATAGCATACCACCTTGTGACACAATATCACAAAACTATTTATTTTTTTGTAAACGAATCATCTTGTGCCACAAGAGAAGCGTCCAGCCAAGAGAAAGATTAAGGCTAGGTTCACATGGCAGAAAATGAAGAGAAATTCCTCTTCTACCATCGTATTCGGCCACATTCCCTTGTGGCTTTCTGTGCTGACTAGGCCCATATGAATGGGCCTAATCGGCAGGGACTCCCTAGCCGTGGAATCATGGGCTTCGGAATCTGCAGCAAGATCAAGCAGGACGTAGATTTTTTCTGCGTCCCTCTGCAATCTCTGCCTCCCATTGAAAGCAATTGGAGGCAGATTCGGGATAGAATCTGCCATGGATTTGGGGGTGAAATCCGCTCCCAAATCCATGGCAGATTTTTCCGTGTGTACCTACCCATTACAAACCTGAATGACAATAACTGGGGACTGAAATTAACTAGCACTTCTTCCAGGACTCACATTGAGTATTTAGATTTGATTCTAGGTAGTGAAAAGTCCAAAATAATTACTAAAACATTTTTTTAAAAAGTAGATGGGAATAGTCTCCTGGATTTTCAAAAAATGGAAACCAACATACCTTTCAGCCAATTTAAGAGACTCAGACGGAACTGTACCAAAAATTCCGACTTCATTGTACAAAGTCGAATAATTACCGATAGGCTCGTTGAGAAAGGATACTCTAAATAAATTATTAAAAAAGCATATTAAAAAAAACTGGGAATTTAACTGAAGCTGACTGCCCCCTACCTAAAACTATAGCAATTAAAAATAATGATAGAGATTTAAACTTTCTCACCTCATACAATGAAGCCCATGAAAAATCTGTGAAATACTTAAAGGGGTTGTCTGGGATAACTGGAAATCCCTACACTAGTCTAAACACCCTCCCCCCCCTTATTTTCTAAATAACATAATTAATCAAAAATGTATATTTACCCATATCCTCGGGCGGTCATGTGACTTTTCTGATTATCCGGATTTCCGGAAACAGATCGTTACTACTACTCCCCCCCATCATACTTACCTCTCTTCCTTCTTCCTGCAGGAACAGCTCCTCCCTCTTTTCTGGCTGCTGCTTCTCCCAGCGCTGCTCTGCGTACTGCTGCCGATAATCCACCTCTACTGCGCAGCTCCCACGCATGCGCAGTAGAGGTGGATCATCGCTGCAGAGAACAGAGCAGCGCTGGAGAAGATAGCGTGCCTACAGTATCAGTAAAGAAGGTGGAGCCGACCCACAGGAAGAAGCGTGGAAGGTAAGTATATAATGGGGTCGGGGTTGGGCTGAGTAGGTAGGGAAGGGTGGGATAGCTAGAGAGACAGGGAGGGGGGTGTATGGGGAGGGAGTGAGGTGAGAGGGGTTAGTATGGAAGTTACATAGCAGGAAGCTGAACCATGTAAACAAATGCAGGAGATACAGTGCCTTGCAAAAGTATTCATACCCCATAAACTTTTTCACATTTTGTCACCTTACAACCACAAACTTAAATGTATTTTCTTCAGATTTTAAGTGGTAGACCAACACAAAGTAGCAGATAATTGTGAAGTGGAAGGAAAATGATACATGGTTTTAAAAATTTTAATCAAATAAAAACCAGAAAAGTGTAATGTGCAAAAGTATTCAGCCTCCCTTTATCAATACTTTGTACAGCCACCTTTTGCTGCAATTACAGCTGCAAGTCTTTTGGGGTCTGTCTCTACCAGATTTGCACTTCTAGAGACTGAGATTTTTGCCCATTCTTCATTGCAAAATAGCTCAAGCTCAGCCATATTGGATGGAGCGTCTGTGAACAGCAATTTTCATGTCTTGCCACAGATGCTCAATGGGATTTAGGTCTGGACTGTGACTGGGCCATTCTAACACATGAATATTCTGTGATCTAATCCATTCCACTGTAGCTCTGGCTGTATGTTTAGGATCATTGTCTTGCTGGAAGGTGAATCTCCTTCCCAGTCTCACGTCTTTTGCAGCCTCCAACAGGTTTTCTTCCAGGATTGCCCTGTATTTAGCTCCATCCATCTTCCCATTAACTCTGAGCAGCTTCCCTGTCCCTACTGAAGAAAAGCCTCCCCAAACCATGATGCTGCCACCACCATGTCTGACAGTGGGGATGGTGTGTCCAGGGTGATGAGCTGTGTTGCTTTTTCACCACACATAGCCCTTTGCATTTAGGCCAAACAATTCATCTTTGGTCTCATCTGACCAGAGAACCTTCTTCCACATGTTTGCTGTGTCCACTATATGGCTTGTGGCAAACTGCAAATGGCACTTCTTATGTCTTTCTTTCAACAATGGTTTTCTTCTTGCCACTTCCATAAAGTCCAGATTTGTAGAGTGAACGACTTATAGTTGTCCTGTGGACAGACTCTCCCACCTGAGCTGTATATTTCTGCAGCTCCTCCAGACTGACCATGGGCCTCTTGGCTGCTTCTCTGACCAGTGTTCTCCTTGCTTGATCTGACAGTTTAGATGGATGGCCATGTCTTGGTAGGTTTGCAGTTGTAGAATACTTTTTCCATTTTTGGATGATGGATTGAACAGTACTTCTTGGAATGCTCAAAGCTTGGGATATGTTTTTATAATCTAACCCTGCTTTAAACTTCTCCACAACTTTATATCTGACCTGTCTGGTGAGTTCCTTGGTCTTCATGATGCTGTTTGGTCACTAGTGTTCTCTAACAAACCACTGAGGCCTTCACAGAACAGGTGCATTTATACTGGGACTAAATTACACACAGCTGGACTCTATTAACTCATTAAGTGACTTCTGAAGGCGATTGATTGCACTAGATTTTATTTAGGGGTATCAGAGTACAGGGGGCTGAATACTTTTGCACGTCACACTTCTCAGATTTTTGTTTGATTAAAATTTTGAAAATCATGCATCATTTTTGTTCCACTTCACAATTATCTGCTACTTTGTGTTGGTTATCACTTAAAATCTCAATAAAATACATTTAAGTTTGTGGTTGTAAGGTGACAAAATGTGAAAAAGTTCATGGGGTATGAATACTTTTACAAGGCACTGTACCAGGAGCTCCCAGAGACACCCAGAAATCACTCAAAACACTGCTAAAGGTATATGGGTGTGTTTATTAACCCATTAATAGCACTAACAAATTACACTAACTATCTCCCATAGGTCTCAACGAGGCCAAAGAATTAGTCACTTGAAATGTCACATCATAACCCCCTCTCCTTATTCTTAAGTCCATGGTTTTGACATATCTTACGGATGGTCCATGACAGCCCCTGTCTGTATCACCATCTTCCTCTCCATTTTTTTTTTACATTACTTTACATTACGTCACATTATGTCTTATACTCTAGTCACAACCAAAGCTGCAGCCACAATACAGCAGGTATATTACATCTTACACTCTATTCCCCTCCGCAGCTGCAAACACATTTCTGCTTCCAAATTATCTTTTATCCTACAGTCATTTCCAAAGCTGGAGCCACAATGCAGCTGTTACAATACATCTTATACTATGTTCACCTCCAGAGCTGCAGACACAATTTTGCTCTGATATCGTTTCATACACCAGTTACCTCCAAAGCTACATCAAAAATTGCGCTGTTACATCATATCTTATACTCTATTCACCCCCAGAGCTGCAGTCACAATTCTGCTGTTAAAATACATTTATAGTTTTATGTACTTTTCCATTAGATGACATCAATTATTTTCATTTTCTAAGCTATTCATTCACTGTCCAATATGCTGTTATACACCCTGATGATATCAAAGCATCCATCATACACACCTGGACAAAATTGTTGGTACCCCTCGTTTAATGAAAGAAAACCCACAATGGTCACAGAAATAACTTGAATCTGACAAAAGTAATAATATATAAAAATTCTATGAAAATGAACAAATATACAGTATTCATGACACATGTCAATCCACATACCCCAGTTAGATGTTATTTGCATATTTTTTTATTTTAAGACTTGTTATTGTTTTTATGATAATTTGATATTATTATGATATTATCTACCTTCAGATATTGGTAGCTTATTATTTTGACATATTACCATATATTTTAAGTATTTATGATTATTTATGATTATTATATGTTCTCATGTTTTTTACTAACATGATTGGTCTTCATTATGCTGACAAGGTGCTTTTACATTCAGTACATGTTTTTCATTTTATTATTTAGGTACGGTTGATTTGAAAAAGAGGTTTTCACCTCAAAACGCCGTATCTTTGTACCATTTTTTTTTCCAATAAATTTAGTACACTTCATTGGATGGTGCCACCATTTATTCGTCTGCCACCCCACATACTGTTAGGAGTCGACCCGGGACCTCTACAGTTGTGCTGTGCGGTTGCCGGTCCTTTCCTAACAAGTTCCGGTTCTAGCGTGTGTCCCCTTTAAGGCTTAATTGTTTATTTGTATCCTGAACCTATATCTGTGCACTTCCGCCACTCTTGTACCGCTGGCTATTCTGTTCTTTTTCTTATTTCTTTTACTATTTCTACTACTTGGAACCCGAGGGACACACAAGAAGAGACCTGACAATCAGCCTTTACTATTATAACTTGACAAACACATTAAGTGGTTGTGGAACACAACCCTACAAGGTGATCCCCAAACCACCTGGGAAAGTAGGGGATCCGGCCACATTGTAAATCCTAACTGGTTCCGCACAGGAAGCGCTTCTCTCTGTATTTATACTACAGGGATTTATTTTTGTTACTCTTTAGGCCATTGGAGATTTCTCTATTTTTCTAGCCCAAACCTGCATATGGCACATCCTACACATTCTGTACCTGATAATGTCCCTTACTCTCCATAATTCACCAACCTAGGTATGAACTCATTTGTAATCTGGAAAATTGTGCTGAGGATCAACATGAACATTGACAAACTGCAGTCTTCACTGGCACCGTCATAACTATCCACAAAATGTCATATTTTATGGGACTTGACCCACCTAAGAAGAACAGTTTAGAATTTATATAGTGACAAGGACATAGCTATAAAAGGGGAAGAGGTAGAATCCACTTCTTCAACATATAAGGCACCAGTATGTCAAATGATACATGGTAGGTTGTCCTTATTACGCAGTAGATCTTGCACTGGGACTCAGAAATCTTCACTCTCTACAGATTCAATGAGTCTACATAAAAAGTTCAGTAGCTTTGCAAATGCATTGTATTACTTATTTTGTACTGATTCTGAATTATGTAAGTGCATCTGAATAAATTGGAATATCATCAAAAAGTTTAGTTTTTTTTTAGTAATTCAATTGAAAAAGTGAAACCCATATATTATATTGAGTCATTACAAACAGAGTGAACTTTTTCAAGTGTTTCTTTCTGTTAATGTTGATGATTATGGCACAGCCAAGGAAAACCCAAAAGTCATTATCTCAGAGAATTAGAATATTATATAAGACCAACTGTAAAAAATAATTTAACACAGAAATGTTGGCCAAATGAAAAGTCTGTACAGTAAATGCCCTCAGTACTTGGTGGGGGCTCCTTTTGCATCAATGCGGCGTGGCCTGGAGGGATCAGCCTGGGGCACTGTAGAGGGGTTATGGAAGTCCAGGTTACTTTGATAGCAGCCTTCAGCTCTTCTGCATTGTTGGGTCTGGTGTCTCATCTTCCTCTTGACAATACCCTATAGATTCTCTATGGGGTTAAGGTCAGGCGAGTTTGCTGGCCAATCAAGCCCAGTGATACTGCGGTTATTACACAGGTATTGGTACTTTTGGCAGTGTGGACAGCGCTGACTTTGGTCTTGATAAAACACAGTGGGCCTACACAAGCAGATGACATGGCTCCCCAAACCATCACACTAGACCTCAAGCAGCTTGGATTGTGGCCTCTCCGCTCTTCCTCCAGACTCTGGGACCTCGATTTCCAAATGAAATGCAAAATTTACTTTCATCTGAAAACAACACCTTTGACCACTGAGCAACAGTCCAGTTCTTTCTCTCCTTGGCCCAGGTAAGACGCTTCTGGCGCTGTCTATTGGTCATGAGTGGCCTGACACATGGGATGCGACACTTGTAGCCCATGTCCTGGATACAATGTCTGTGTGTGGTGGCTCTTGTAGCACTGACTCCAGCAGCCGTCCAATCCTTGTCAATCTCCCCCAAATTTTTGAATGGCCTTTTCTTAACAATCCTATCAAGGCTGCGGTTATCCCGGTTGCTTGTGCACCTTTTTCTACCACACTTTTTCCTTCCACTCAACTTTCCATTAATCTGCTTTGATACATCACTCTGAACAGCCAGCTTCTTTAGCAATGACCTTTTGTGGCTTACCCTCCTTGTGGAGTGTCAATGACTGTCTTCTGGACATCTGTCAAGTCAGCAGTCTTCCCCATGATTGTGTCGCCTACTGAACCAGACTAAGGGACTTTTTTTAAACGCTTAGGAAGCCTTTGCAGGTGTTTTGGGTTAATTATTCTAATTTTCTGAGATAATGACTTTTGGGTTTTCCTTGGCTGTAAGCCATAATCATCAACATTAACAAAATTAAACACTTCAAAAAGTTCACTCTGTTTGCAATGACTCAATATAATATGAGTTTCACTTTTTCAATTGAATTACTAAAAAAAAAAAAAAAAAAAAAACTTTTTGATGATATTCTATTTTATTGAGATGTACTTGTATATAGAAGGGTTGCTGTTCCGTAAAAAATCTGAAGGGACTTTGTCCGTCATTCATGTGATTGTGTGATCATGTGATCGTCAGGGGTCTAAGGACAGATTTCCATCGATCATCATATGGTGGCAAATGCTAGCTAAATATTTTCTATTGGGGCCTCAACAGTAGACCACAGAAAAACCTATGTAGTATACGATAAGTTCTGTCAATGCTGCCACCTCCCCAGCTGACCCGGAGAAGAAATTTGGGACATACCACCAGTGTAGCCTGCCTCCGAGTATGAGAACTGGTCTAGCGATAAGCCATAACATTGGACAATGGGAATACCCATTTACATAGGCATACAATATAGAAACAAAAACAAATACAATAAGCATTTTATTTTTATTTTTACAATTTTAAAAAAAAGAAAAAAAAATCTATAAATATATAAAATATACAACAAAACATTTAGTTAAAATACCCATAATAAAAATATGTCTTTACATGACAGCTCTCATATTGAACTCTGAATAAATTAAGATTTTCAAAAAGAAATTTTAGAATCTCCTTAAAGCCTTGTGGACTATTTTGTCATATTTGTATAACATATTCTCATTTTCTTACTGGAATTCTGATATATTACATTTTTTTTTTTTTTTATTTAATCCATAAAGAAATTTTCTGTCCCCAAATTGAATTTTCATAATGAGTAAGCAGTCTGTGGAGGTCTGACACCCGGACCCCATACAGATCAGCTGTTACGGCAGTCTCTAGGTAATGGAAGCTTGTGCAGTGGATGGGGAGCGGATGCAGTCTGCTTGTATTCAAAAAGCAGGCGCGGTGCTGCAATTTCCCGAAAAGTAGAAGCGGCACTGCAATTTCCTGAAAAGTAGGATTGGTGACACAATTTCCCGGATCAACCACTATGTGGAAGCTGCTGCACTGGACGAGGAGCACGCCAGGCTATTCCTATTCAACCCCTGTCCATCCGGAGGCTGGTGTAACAGCTAATCTGTGCGGGGGTTCGGGTGTCGGACTCTCACATATCACATACTAATGAGCTATCCTGGGGATAGATCATCAGTATGAAAACTCCATTAGGGGCCAGAAACCCCCTTTAAATATTCAAGTATCATTTTCCCGACTACAAATGAATGTAATGTCAGAACATGAAAATTTGAAGATTCTTGTTCAGGGTTTTCTTTTTGGAAATATACACTGATAACCCGAAGAAATTCATCAATATGTAGATGGTGGGTGTCCCTCCACCCCTGCTTATTGGTCTGCTCCCATGATTGGGAAAAACCCTTTAAGAATCTTTATTTCACTTTGGACCAGCAGATACTGCAATTGCGAGGCTATGACATCTCTGCGGTTGCTCTTTCTACTATGTCTATTGGTTCCACTCTTGTTGGGTCGTCTCTGGTCCACTTGCCTGTGTACGATGGGTAAGGGTTGCTGGCTTTTAGGAAGTTGGCAGACCCCTGGCATCTAATACACTTGTATATCTGTGAATTGAAGGGAGAATGTCATTGTCAAGGTTTTAAGTTATTCCGTGTAATGTTATTGACTATTATTGTAAGTTTCTAAAAGGTAACTCCTAGTTCAAGACTATCCGTTCAGGCTCTAAAACATTGGTGGACATTGTGAGATCCCGAAGACACTGCCAACGTGAGTCTGGGGAAATCATGAACTGAGATTTCCAGCAGTCACGGCCTGGTGGTTCGTGAGCTCACAATTGTTCAATACTCTGGACTTTAGACACAGAGGAATATTTATCAACAGGAGTCCGACACTTTCTTTCTGAGTTTGAACCAAAATTTATAGTAATCCGCATTTTATGATGGCACGGTTTCTTGTACAAAGCAGACCAAGTTTAAAATGGTGTAAAAATTGATATAATTTTGGCACACAGACAATGGAGATTTTTTGATGCAATGGAGACCGATTGTTTGGTTCGTCGGAAAAATGAGGCAGAATTTTGGCACATTGGAAAGTGAGACAGATTTATCTGTACAACAGATTAAGAAATATGTCTAAAACTACGAATGGGATTTGCAAAGTTCCAAAGTATTAATAAACATGCCCCATAGGGTTTTTAGATTTTTAGAAATTTTTTTTTTTAGAAAAATAAGTATAAAATAGCAGAATAAAAAGGCTACCATGTCCACTTTAAGGATGTGTCTACCTTACCACAGCTCAAATTATGGTGAAGGGTTCCAATTCTTGGAAAATAATTCAATACAATAATGCAACACATTGGGAAAACCTTTGAAAGACTGCAAGGTACAACATAACCACTAGGTGGCGACACATAGAGCACATCACATGACATGTCCAACCAACAGGAAAGGAAGGGAGGGCAAATCTGTATGCACTTACTTTGCATTAAAGGGGTTTACTAGGAATTATAAGAAACCCAGGAGCAAAGGGGGTGGTTATAAAAGAAAAAGTCATACTAATCCCTAGCACAACATTGGACAGTCCCAGTTCCCTTTCCCTCCTATATTGGGACTTGCCCAGAAGAGTGGTGCGGCTCACATGACCTTTGGGACCAATCAGTGGGCTCAGCGGTCACTAGTGAGGCCTCCATGATGTCACTGGTTTCTTATCAGTGACCACTGACACCACCATAGTCATGTGAGCCTCTCTGCCTCTGGCCGACTCTGAGTCCTGACCAAGGAGGGAAAGAGGAGCCGGAATGAGCTTCCTATAATTCCCGGAGAACCCATTTAAAATATCTTATCTGAGGTAAAGTCTGAGGTAAAGTTTTTAATGAGACAGAAATTTCTGTGAAACTTCTATAATATTTCATGTTAAATAAGAAACAATTTTCAGATGATATAAAGTCAATAAAAGACTTACCATGCAGAATGTGCACAGCAGGATGGGCGTAATGATTGACACCCCCAATGCGATGAGAAGGTATCCATAAAATGGCATACCGTGAGGTCTGGGTACTGTAATAGCACAAACATAGATTAGTACAAGAGGTCAACATAGAAGGAAAAAAAAGGAGTTACTTTAGGACCCTTAGGAAAGCCCCTAGAAGGTTATTAAGGTTCTATTTTTAAGTAAGAATAAGATGTTTGGCATCCTTGGGAATGTTCTAAAGTCTTACTTGTGGCATTTACCATCACATTGCTTTCCAGATTTGAGATAATGGCCCAGAATTGGTAACAAAAATAAACCGTTTTCTAGTGGAATCTTCTCAGAGAGGGACAATAGACATAACATATAAGGGAATTAGAATGTGTCATTGAACTATCTGGCTAAGATTATGGGCAGTCTTTTATATAAGTTCTCCTTTATGTAAGTTAAACAAAAAAAGGGCTGAGAAATATGTGACATATTTGATGGTATCTGAAGCCATCTTATCCTATTCACTTATGGCGTAATGCAGTCCCTTATACTGCTGATCGGTAGGGATCCTTAGTGGCTGAACCCTACTTATCTTAAAGGGGTGGTCCACTTTCTAACAAACAAATGTTATTGTTTGTGCGATGTAAAGTTGTACAATTTTACAATATACTTTCTGTATCATGTTTCATGGTTTTCTAGATCTCTGCTTGCTGTCATTCATTCTGCTTACTCCCTGAGGATAAAAATCAGTCCATGGTCATGTGATATACAGTCCATGGTCATGTGACATATGGCCCATGATCCTGTTATATATGGCCCATGGTCATGTGGTATACGGTCCATGATCAAGTGATATACGGCCCATGATCATGTTATATACGGCCCATGGTCATGTGATTTACAGTCCATGGGTCATGTGATGAACACACAGATGCACAGCTCATTACCAGGCAACTGACTGATTACTGTGCTGTGACTGTAACAAGCTGTGCACCTGTGTATACTTGTGTATATCACATGACCATGGGCTTTATATCACATGATCATGAACTGTATATCACATGACCATGGGCCGTATAATCACATGACCGTGGGCCGTCTGTCACATGACCATGGGCCTTATATCATTTGACCATGGACTGTTTTTCACTGGTAGTAAGAAGAATTAATGACAGCAAGCAGAGATTTAGAAAATCATGAGGAACTGATACACAAAGTATATTGGAAAATTGTACAACTTTTTATTATACAATCCATAACATTTGTCTCACAATATTGGTCTGAAAGTGGACAATCCCTTTAATTTGGTTGGCCATCTAATATACATTTCCTGACCCCCTTTTAATGAAATGTAAGTTAGTTTCAAAAATAAAATGGCTGTTAGAATAAAAACAATTGTTAGTAAAATAAATATGGACAAAAATGGTTTCCTGTTAGTTGTTACATATTAGTTTAATCTGAAAGAACAAAAAATGTTAACGTATCTGTGAACTTGTTAGGATAGAGAAAGCACTGGTTAGTGTTAGATAAGGATGGTGGTTATTAGCTTGTGGTTACATAGTTAGTGGTTATTCAACATGCCTTTTATCCAGTTAATGGTGAAGTTAGTCCAAAAACCAAAAACAAAGTTCTACTAAGGTTCTGGTCAGTTTTTGTTAGTTATATTAGATTATAGATAAATTCCATAGTGTCCATCCATGAAATCCATCAGGTGGTCATTAGTGGACAATGTTAGTCATCCATCTTCCACTTACTGTTACTACTTTCTGTAGTGTTGATCTGTTGTGCCGATGAATTTGCTGAGGTGTTATCGACAATGGACGTGATCATATAGGAGGTGTTCTTGGAATCATTTGGGTTCAATGTTGTTTTAGATCCACCATTATTTTGGGTGCTAGCAGTTATTCTTACACTTTGTGTGGTAGTTGGGTTATTGATTGTAGAAGTCGGCCTTGTTTTATCTGTTCTAGTGGATGAAGAAACTATGGATGTGCTGAACGTTGTCTTAGATCCACCACTTGTTATGGATGTGCTGAACGTTGTCTTAGATCCACCACCTGTTGTGGATGTGCTCAACGTTGCCTTAGATCCACCATTTGTTATGGATGTGCTCAACGTTGCCTTAGATCCACCATTTGTCTGGGTAGTAGAGGATGCACCTTCACCTAGTGTGATAGGCATACCATTTGTCGTAGCTGTTGGACTTGTTTTATCTTCACTAGTTGGGGAGATGGAGCTAGTTAGTGTATTTCTATTTGTTGGAGTACTAGAAACAATGGATGTGATAATGGTTGATTCTGTAGTGCTACCTATGGTGGGTTTAGATACAGTTTCCTTGGAAGTTGATTCTGTAGTGCTACCTATGGTGGGTTTAGATACAGTTTCCATGGTGGTTGATTCTGTAGTGCTACCTATGGTGGGTTTAGATACAGTTTCCTTGGAGGTTGATTCTGTAGTGCTACCTATGGTGGGTTTAGATACAGTTTCCATGGAGGTTGATTCTGTAGTGCTACCTATGGTGGATTTAGATGCAATTTCCTTGGAGGTTGATTCTGTAGTGCTACTTATGGTGGATTTAGATGCAGTTTCCATGGAGGTTGATTCTGTAGTGCTACCTATGGTGGATTCAGATATACTCTCCTTGGTAGTTGATTCTGTAGTGCTACCTATGGTGGGTTTAGATACAGTTTCCATGGAGGTTGATTCTGTAGTGCTACCTATGGTGGATTTAGATGCAGTTTCCTTGGAGGTTGATTCTGTAGTGCTACCTATGGTGGATTTAGATGCAGTTTCCTTGGAGGTTGATTCTGTGGTGCTACCTATGGTGGATTTAGATGCAGTTTCCATGGAGGTTGATTCTGTAGTGCTACCTATGGTGGATTCAGATATACTCTCCTTGGTAGTTGATTCTGTAGTGCTACCTATCGTGGGTTTAGATACAGTTTCCTTGGAGGTTGATTCTGTAGTGCTGCCTGTGGTGGATTTAGATGCAGTTTCCATGGAGGTTGATTCTGTAGTGCTACCTATGGTGGGTTTAGATGCAGTTTCCATGGAGGTTGGTTCTGTAGTGCTACCTATGGCGAATTCAGATATACTCTCCTTGGTAGTTGATTCTGTAGTGCTACCTATGGTGGATTTAGATGCAGTTTCCTTGGAGGTTGCTTCTGTAGTGCTACTTATGGTGGATTTAGATGCAGTTTCCTTGGAGGTTGATTCTGTAGTGCTACCTATGGTGGATTTAGATGCAATTTCCTTGGAGGTTGATTCTGTAGTGCTACCTATGGTGGGTTTAGATGCAGTTTCCTTGGAGGTTGATTCTGTAGTGCTACCTATGGTGGGTTTAGATACAGTTTCCATGGAGGTTGATTCTGTAGTGCTACCTATGGTGGATTTAGATGCAGTTTCCTTGGAGGTTGATTCTGTAGTGCTACCTATGGTGGATTTAGATACAGTTTCCATGGAGGTTGATTCTGTAGTGCTACCTATGGTGGATTCAGATATACTCTCCTTGGTAGTTGATTCTGTAGTGCTACCTATCGTGGGTTTAGATACAGTTTCCTTGGAGGTTGATTCTGTAGTGCTGCCTATGGTGGATTTAGATGCAGTTTCCTTGGAGGTTGCTTCTGTAGTGCTAATTATGGTGGATTTAGATGCAGTTTCCTTGGAGGTTGATTCTGTAGTGCTACCTATGGTGGATTTAGATGCAGTTTCCTTGGAGGTTGATTCTGTAGTGCTACTCATGGTGGATTTAGATGCAGTTTCCTTGGAGGTTGATTCTGTAGTGCTACCTATGGTGGATTTAGATGCAGTTTCCTTGGAGGTTGATTCTGTAGTGCTACTTATGGTGGATTTAGATGCAGTTTCCTTGGAGGTTGATTCTGTAGTGCTACTTATGGTGGATTTAGATGCAGTTTCCTTGGAGGTTGATTCTGTAGTGCTACCCATAGTGGATTTAGAAATTGCTTCCTTGGAGATTGGTTCTGTAGTGATACCGATTGTGGATTCAGATCCAGTTTCTATAGAAGTTGATTCTGTAGTACTAACTGTGGTTGAGTTAGGTACACTTTCCTTGGAGGTTGATTCTGTAGTGCTACCTATGGTGGATTCAGATACAGTTTCTTTGGAAGTTGATTTTGTACTTCTACCTGTGGTGGATTTAGGTACAGTTTCCTTTGAGGTTGATTCTGTAGTGCGAACTATGGTGGATTCAGATACAGTTTCCTTGAAGGTTGAGTCTGTAAAGGTCAATGTAGTAGATTTTGGACTGGTCTGTGTCAAATTAGAATCTGTACTAGTCCTAGTGGTCATTTCAGTACTGATCTCCATGGTGGTGATTCCTTGCGTTGTCCCACGTGTTGTGGTTGGAACTGTCTTTGATGTAGTGAATTCTGGAGTGGTGCTGAGGTTTTCTGTGGTGATAATAGTTTTGATTTTTAGCCATTGAGACAGCGAATTGTAACCTGCCCCCTGTTGGATTGGGTACTACACTGGTCAACAAAGTGATACATCTAGTTAGTATTGAAGTCTGAATTTATCTCTATTGGTAGACCATTAACATCTTCTTGATGAACACCAAATGAAGATTAAGATGTGGTCCATAGACCTGCGGCTGAACATTAGCTTCCAATATTATTAATTTAATAAGTAATAAGACAAAACTGCAAGATGTATAACAACATTATCACACCCGCTCGTAATTTTCATTTATGCATAATAATAATCTGTAGTATAACATTCACTACTTTTATGATGTCTAGCACTACCGTAATACAATGTAACCTGAGCAATCAGTTGTAATGCTATTGTCATGCTGGTACCTTGCCAGGCGTTCAAATATAGCCTCATCTATACCTTTACATAGGCCAGAGCTATCATACAGCCCTCGACAGCCTTGATGATTACATTTGTAGAGCGCTGGTGGTTATTGGCAATCTCTGTACCTTACCTCCTCGGCTGTAGTTCCAACGCTCTGTGGTGTCACTAGCTCTGCTCTACTCCTGCTACATGTCCATGGAGTATAGTAGAGTTGGTTATGCAACCAAGAGTCAGAGCATCAGCAGGGAAGGCAAAGGAACTGGACTGCCCATCTCACCATCTACAATCCTGGTTATCCAGAACTGGGAATGCACTGCTAAACTTTATTTTTTCCCACACAAACCCCTTTAAATGAGAAAATAGAAAAGAATACATATTGTGGTTTACGTCCTATGGTCCCACAAAAATTTCCAGAAGTATCTGCAGCTCTGTGTAGAGTGTCAAAACTCAATTTTCCCTGCACTAGGATTTGGGTTTCTGGAAATATCTGAAACAACATTCTAAGCAAAGATCCAGTGATTTGACTGCTCCAGCTCCAGTGATCATGCACTTAAAATTTCGTGCCAGAGTTTTCGAGTGGTCCGGATTTTTGCGCAGTACTGATGGAGCTATAATTTTGGAATCTGGTACAGACCCATACATATCAATTCCAATCAACGTGTTTTTCTGAGGGGTTTTCCAGCTTTAACAACTAAATGTTCATGCCATTCACATACATCACCGGTCCCTCTCCAGGGACCACTAAGGCCCTGGCAGTCATGTGGGATTCAGGGCTTCCAGGGACTGAGGCACGGCAGCAGACAACAGAGCCCCGGGGACAAGCAAGCATGTTTTTTTCTTTTTATGTTACGTTTACTCCTAGCCCCTCCATAGTTTATCCAATTCTTGGATAATTCCTTTAAGTCAAATTTATGTTTAGTCTACACTTCCTTCACAGTTTAGTTTTAGGTATGGAGATGTCACTACCTTGAAGAATTTTACACATTCACTATGCAGATGATGGCCGTACTGTACTTACCAGTTGTTGATGTAGTCAACTCATTTGTGCTTTGTGACGTAAGAACAGTTGTGGTAGAATCTGATGTCGATAGCGCTGATAAAGATAAAACTTGAATTTAATAGTTCTAGCAAAGGTTTGGTAAGAATCAGAAGGAAAGTCTTTTGAAGGTTATAAAATGAAGATGTTATTGAAGAAACCTGTTAAGATTTTAACATTTTCAGATCTTTCAAAAACATTGTTCTCACTTTCTTAGAAGATTCCTTATGTGATTATACAGTCTTCTAAGTAAGACTCATTCACAACGAAACCACATGAATATTCAAAATGTTACTCTTCTATGTGATCCCAGAAATCTCTTTATTTTTAGAGAAAGTCTATTACAAGCTTTGAAATAGTCGAAAAATTGGAAGAAAACAATCTTTACGTTACCATTAATGTCTGACTTGGGTGCCTAGTACCCACCAGTAATATTCATTCTAGGGGCCCACTATACAACCACATTCAAATCTACCTGATGGTCTTTGGAAAATTCCTAAAATATCACCAATATAATTTATTTTAGTAGTAGCTTACTGCTTAGCCCTTGCCTCTAATCATTTCTGTCCCGGGGTCCTGTCAGTAGCCGCTGCCTGGCTCTTGTCTTGAACTAGGGACCTCTTAGCTCTTTGAGTCAGGGATATTTGCTCTTACAGTAATGGGCTGCAGGCAGATTCAAAATGCTGCAAAAGGATTGGGGCCCCTGCACTGTTATTTAGAACATGGGGCCCAGGGACGAAGGATACTGGTTGGGCTGACTCTGCACCTTGATGTCATCTTAGCCACACAATGTGTCTACATTGTATAAAAATAAACTGGGTAGTCTTTTAGCTAATCTACTCAGTATATTATACCATTGCACAGCCTGATCGAGATGCATATAAGTATCTGAATCAAATACAATGAGCGTACTGTGCCATGCCAGGGTGAGCTGGGTGTCCACCTGGCTCAGCACTTCACCATTTCACCTGTAGGCCAGTCCTAGCCTGGCTACCATTCACCTGGTTCACCCTAAAAAGTCAAGGCCTAGAGGAGAAGTCTTAGGACATTAGACATGGAATAGGTAGCTAACTAGAAACATCTATGGTCATATCTTTAAGGTTATGTTTGCTTCAACCCGTTCCCTAAATGGGGCAGATAAATTCCACGATGATCAGCAGAGGAGACTGCAGTAGACCTATAGGGCCTATTATAATGACCAAACAGGTAATATATGGTAGTCTTACCCGTTAACCCAATGACTTTTATTTTCTGATTCCTCTCGACACACAAAAAGGAACTGCTTAGATGCTTTATTTGTGTCAAGGGAGACCAGAAAATAGAGACTGGCAGGAGACTCAGGCAGTGTTATGGTGGGAGAGGTTAAGAATTAGTGACATATGTGTATTTTTTTTACTGATAACCAATTCTGTGCCATTTGCCAAAAAATTGGACAACCCCATTAACTACAGCCATGTGAACAGCACTTTCATTTCATCCTTGTAAAAGGCTATATCCTTATTTTTCCCATGGAGCTTTGCATAAGGACTTCTTACTTCTGTATTTAATAGTAAACTTTCAGAAGATCAGTGCTACTTTTTATCACAATTTTCAGTGGAGATGTACTTACATGTAGGTGATGTACTGCTAGTGCCCATAGATGATATAATAGTCATTGGGGTGGGTGTTGAGGGAGTCGTACTTGGAGATGGTGAGGTTGCTAAAGAAATAAAATATCACAGTAGGATTATTTTCAACAGCAAAAAAAATGTGTAGGAGATCTTGAAGGGGAAGTCCATTTTGACACTGTTTACACATGTACAACCTAAAGACTAGGAATGAGGGTATGTATCATGTCCAGTCATCAGAAAAAACAAAGTCCGCCTTCTTGGTACTCTATACATTAACGTATCAGGACAAGATAAAACATTTGGTCCTTAGAAGAGGGGTCTCCTCAGACCCCAGAGTATAATAATCAAAGGTCCAGGGGAAGTGATTAAAAATAAGAAACACTTATACTCACCTTAACCTCACCTTTCCTGGGAATCCGGCTGTCTGAGCGTCCTCCTCGCTCCTCTTCTTTCTTGCGAATGAAGTCCTGCTCCCCAGATGTCACTGCTGGGGCTTGTGATTGAGCCCAATCACAGGCCCAGCAGTGAAGCCTGGGGAGCAGGATCTCAGTCACTGGCTCCAGAGTTAATGCTGAGCCCAGGACAGGTGAGTATCAGCATTTTTTTTATTTTTAATCACTGCATGAGGTGCCGAGGGGGACAGGTAGCATGGCAGAACCCCTTGGATGGGGCGGTCATTTTTGACCGTGGCATCCAAGGGGTTAAAATCCCCGATCGGAGCTGTGCGATTTGATACATTGAAGCGTGAGGAAATCCGGAATCAATGAGAATCGAAGTTTTCCTGAAATTCGGATCGAACTCCACTTCGTCAGCTTCGATTTGCTCATCTCTAGTCTTGTCTATCCAGAGGACAATATTCCAGAAGTCTTGTGGTATGTTCAGATGCAACTTTCCAAACTTAAGCCATGCTGCCATGTTCTTTTTATTTATTTTTCTTAGAAACAAGAGGCTTTCTCCTAGGTGCTAACTGAGGCTTGTAGAGTCTGCAATGAATCTTGTACCCGAGCTACCTGAACTTGAAACGAATTGCCCAAAGTAGCCATATGAAAAGCCCTTTAAATACTATCTCCATCCTATTAAAGGACTGTAGGCTTATTATTTCAATGGAACATTACACAAAGTCTTAATACCTGTGTATATTTAATAATAAGCTTTAAGAACATTGGTACTTTTATCTGAGTTTTCAGTAGTGTTCTACTTACAAATAGAAGATGTACTGCTAGTGCTCATAGTTGTAGTAATAGTTACTGGAGTTGTTGCTGAAGAAGTCGTAGTTGTTGATGATGTTACTGAAGAAATAAAATATCAGGACAGTAAAATTATAATCAAGAATAAGGGAAATCTGTAAAGTCAAGGTCTAGAAAAGGAGTCTTAGAACATTACTTGGTCGACCAGGAACATCTATGGACAGATCTATTTTCATGACTACCAGGAGCCTTTCAAAGGATCCCAGGTCTGTCATTATGAGGCTAGGTTCACATGGAGGAATCTAATTTCACCCCGTTCTGAATTTTTTTTTTCTACCTTCCAGTACATGTGCAGAATATGAAATGGCACCATTATGAAGGACAATTTATACCACCAAAAATAGGCTCTTGTACAACTCTGTGAAAGGGAAAAATACAAAGATTATGGCTTTTGGAAGGTGGGAAGTAAGAAACGAAAATGCAAGCAGACCCCGGAGTATAATGCAGGGGCCATTTTAGTTCATCGGGTTGATCCCAGCTCGGTACGAGTCTGTTCACCCATCTCTAATAATAATAATAATAATGGGGTAAAAACTATCAAACTAAATAATATAAGAAATATTGATGAATGTGATAGTATAGAATCCTGCTTTATTGAATCATCTTAAAAACATCAGTACCACACGCAGAAGTCAACCTTACATGTTATGGATCATATCATATGGATTCTTAGTCATAGCTAATATAGCTTCCCGGGATTATCCTTAAAATACATGTCACCGAACAACCCCTCCCTCTTTACCCAGAACAAAGAACAAACATGTTTTGCAGCCCTCATGGAGAGGAAGCCCCATGCCATGTGGTGATTTTGGAGGGGAAGGAGAAAAAAGGATGACTTATCTGCTGCCAGCAGATTTGAAGAACGGGTGTGGTCCATAAAGGCAAAATGGGTATCCCTGTGGTCCATAAATCCCTGTGGTCCATAAAGGCAAAATGGGTACGTCTGCTATGGTGGCCCAGGATAAGTGTTGCTGTGTCCGAGCAACCACTGTTAACTTGTACTATGGACCACAATGATGGGCAGGTTCCCATTACCTCATTTACATGACTGGTTAGATACATGTGTGACGAGCGAGACTAGGAAGTAGAGACTGGCAGAGAACCAAGGCAAAGCCGGCATGCAATATTTGAGGAAGGGGATCCATGAGGTGGGTATTACTTATTTTATATTTTCAACCCATTCTGAGCCATGTTTCAAAACATTTTCCTCCCTGGACAACCTCCTTCTCTACAGAGTAACCATGTGAATAGCACTTGAAATACAATCTTCATCCCCTTAAAAGGCTTTATACTTATTTTTCCCATGGGTCATTGCATTCCTACCTCCTGTAGGTGTGTATTATATTATAAGCCTTCAGAACATCACTGCAACATTTTTACCCTCAACTTACAATGGTGATCTACTTACAAGTAGGTGATGCACTGCTTGTGCTCAAAGTTGTAGTCGTAGTCATCAGAGTTGTTGGTGAGGTCGTTGTACTTGATGATGGTGGTGAAGTCGCTAAATAAATAAAACACCAGGACATTGTAAAGATTTCTATAAAATTTACAACTTGACTCACAAAAAAGACACCTTATACAGCTCTGTACACAGAAACATAAAACAAATTATAGGTGTTAGAATACGGGGAACAAAAGCATGTTTTTTTTTATTTTCCAAAGTTCTAGAATTTTTGTAATGGATTGTAAAACTATATAAATTTGTGTCATTCTTTAATGGGTATGATTATTAACCTCTTCATGTAGGATAATATTTTATAATCTAATTGCAGCTGTATAATGGTATCTCTTGTAGTTATATATGACAAATGAATGAATAAAATAGAATGAGAAGAGAAAATTCCTCACTTGTGCATGGAAGACAATAGGATGGACGAAGACAATACTTCATGAATTCACCAAGGCAGGTACATGGACAAGGTGGAGGTTTGGTAGTGCTTGTGGTTAGAGAAGTTGTAGGGCTCATTGTAGTAGCTGAAAAATAATCTCAAATAGTAAATTCTTACAGATTATACATTGTAAGCAAGAAACTGAATAAATATGACATTCCAATCAACATGGCGAGGTTCAGCACGACATATGTGATAGTATAGAATCCTGCTTTATCGAATCATAGGTACCACGTACAGAAGCGAGACTTACATGTTTAGAAACATATCCCATTGATTCTTAGACATAGCTAATATAGCTTTGGGAATATCTCTAAAATACATGTCACTTTCCTCCCCCTCCCTCCATTTATACACATAAAATACTATACATGATGCATATAAAAATAACTCCCATGCAAGGTGGTGATTTTTAAGGGGAAGGAAGAAAGAAGGGATAACCTGGTCCCAGCACTTGACGAATGGATGTGCCCCTATGGGCCATGAAGGAAAAAATGGATATATCCGCTATGGTGGCCCATGACAACTGCTACTGTGTCCGAGAAGTAAAATTACTATCTTAAGTGAAGTACTGGGGATAACCAGACCTGCTGAAAGTAACAATAGAGTAAGGAAGGACCCAGCTGCCCCATCCTTGGGTAGGCTGATGTACAGAGGGAGCCATATCCACACAACCATGTGGGCTACGACAATGCTGCAGAGGTTCCTACTCCATTACATGACTACTTTCCTTTGTGTTGAGAGCACCCAGGGAGTGCAGACTGGCAGGGAACCCATCCAGCATTGGAATATGAGAGAAGGAGGATCAGTGATATAGGTTTTACTTATTTTATCCACTGGACAACCTCTTTAACTACAGAATAGCCATGTGAATAGCACTTGAAATATAATCTTCATCCTTGTAAAAGGCTGTATACTTTTATAACTTTTTTACCATGGAGCATTGCATAAATTTCTATCCATTCTATCAGTGCTACTTTTTTTTTATCTCAGATTTCAATGCTGTTCTACTTACAGGTAGGTGATATACTGCTAGTGCTCATAGTTGTAGTCGTAGTCATCGGAGTTGTTGAGGAAGTCGTAATTGATGGTGGTGAGGTTGCTAAAAAAATAAAATATCAGGACAATAGGAAAATGTTCAACGATAAAGTAAATGTGTCAGAGATTTAGAAGTCCAAAGTCATATGGACCTTGTTCACACATGCACAAACTTAACCAGGCCCTTTTTCCCGGTTTATAACTGGAAACATTTTCGGGTTATTAGATATTTGTGGGCCATAATTTTTTTTTTTTGGGGCCGTATTTTTCAAATAATTATTATGGCTTCTTTCTGTAATACCTAGGACTTTATTGGAAAATTCAATAAGCAGAGGAAAGTTTCTTACATGGACATGGAGAACAGTAACAAGGACACGCACAATAGTTCATAGTTTGACCATGTTTTATCTCAGTTTTCAATGGTGATCTACTTACAAGTAGGTGATGCACTGCTTGTGCTCAAAGTTGTAGTCGTAGTCATCGGAGTTGTTGGTGAGGACGTCATACTTGATGATGGTGGTGAAGTTGCTAAATAAATAAAACACCAGGACATTGTAAAGGTTTCTATAAAACTTACAACTTGCCCCAAATAAAGACACCTTACACAGCTCTGTACACAGAAACATAAAACAAATTATAGGTGTTAGAATACGGGGAACCAAAGCATGTTTTTTTCTTTTTTCAAAGTTTTAGAATTAATTCCATGGTGCTGTACATTATTATATTAATTCCATGGTGCTTTACATTTGAGGGTTTACATACAGTACACAAAATATACAAAGCAAATATAATACTAACAGTGACCACTGGCACAGTGGGATAGAGGGCCCTGCCCGCAAGGGCTTACAATCTATGAGGGAAGAGGGATAGAGACAGAAGGTGGGGGTAGAGGCTGTACAGGTGGTGGTGCGGTGACAGTAGTGTTATTGGAGGTTGTAGGCCTTCCTGAATAGGTGAGTCTTCAGGGCCTTCTTGAAGCTTGTGATTGTGGGGGTCAGTCTTATGTGTCTTGGTAATGAGTTCCAGAGTATGGGGGATGCACGGGAGAAGTCTTGGAGACGATTATGTGAGGAGCAGATAAGAGCAGAGCGGAGTAGGAGGTCTTTGGAGGATCGGAGGTTACGTGTGGGCAGGTAGCGGGAGATTAGGTCGGAGATATATGGAGGGGACAGGCTGTGGATGGCTTTGTATGTCAGCGTTAGTAGTTTGAGCTCTATTCGCTGGGCAACGGGTAGCCAGTGAAGGGATTGGCAGATGGGAGCGGCCGATGAAGAACGGGGGGAGAGGTGTATTAAGTGAGCAGCACAGTTTAAGGTGGACTGGAGGGGGGCGAGAGTGTTAGCTGGGAGGCCATGGAGGTTATTAACCTCTTCATGTAGGATAATATTTTATAATGCACTTGCAGCTGTATAATGGTATCTCTTGTAGTTATATATGACAAATGAATGAATAAAATAGAATGAGAAGAGAAAATTCCTCACTTGTGCATGGAAGACAATAGGACGGACGAACACAATACTTCATGAATTCACCAAGGCAGGTACATGGACAAGGTGGAGGTTTGGTAGTGCTTGTGGTTAGAGAAGTTGTAGGGCTCATGGTAGTAGCTGAAAAATAATCTCAAATAGTAAATTCTTACAGATTATACATTCTAAGCAAGAAACGGTATAAATATGTCCTTCCAATCAACATGGCGAGGTTCAGCACGACATATGTGATAGTATAGAATCCTGCTTTATCGAATTATTGATACCACACACAGAAGCGAGACTTACATGTTTAGAAACATATCCCGTTGATTCTTAGACATAGCTAATATAGCTTTGGGAATATCTCTAAAATACATGTCACTTTCCTCCCCCTCCCTCCATTTATACACATAAAATACTATACATGATGCATATAAAAAGAAGTCCCATGTCGAGTGGTGATTTTGAAGGGGAAGGAAGAAAGAAGGGATAACCTGGTCCCAGCACTTGACAAATGGGTCTGCCCCTATGGATCATGAAGGAAAAAATGGATATGTCCGCTATGGTGGCCCATGACAACTGCTACTGTGTCCGAGAAGTAAAATTACTATCTTAAGTGAAGTACTGGGGATAACCAGACCTGCGGAAAGTGACAATAGAGTAAGGAAGGACCCAGCTGCCCCATCCTTGGGTAGGCTGATGTACAGAGGGAGCCATATCCACACACCCATGTGGGCTACGACAATGCTGCAGAGGTTCCTACTCCATTACATGACTACTTAGCTACATTTCCTTTGTGTTGAGAGCACCCAGGGAGTGCAGACTGGCAGGGAACCCATCCAGCATTGGAATATGAGAGAAGGAGGATCAGTGATATAGGTTTTACTTATTTTACCCACTGGACAACCTCTTTAACTACAGAATAGCCATGTGAATAGCACTTGAAATACAATCTTCATCCTCGTAAAAGGAAGTATACTTTTATAACTTTTTTATTTTTATATATATATATATTTTTATATACTTTTATAATTTTTTACCATGGAGCATTGCATAAATTTCTATCCATTCTATCAGTGCTACTTTTTTGTCTCAGATTTCAATGCTGTTCTACTTACGGGTAGGTGATATACTGCTAGTGCGCATAGTTGTAGTCGTAGTCATCGGAGTTTTTGTTGAGGAAGTCATAGTTGATGGTGGTGATGTTGCTAAAGAAATAAAATATCAGGATACTAGGATTATGTTCTACAATAAAGTAAATATGTCAGAGATCTTGAAGGCCAAAGTCATATTGACCTTGTTCACACATGCACAAACTTAACAAGGCCATGTTTTTCAGGTTTATAACTGGAAATATTTCCTGGTTTTTAGGTATTTGTGGGCTATAATTTTTTTTGGCCATATTTTTTAAATAATTATTACGGCTTCTTTTGGTGATACCTAGAACTTTATTTTTATTTATTTTTTTATTATTTTTATTTCTACGTGTTTTTTTCATCTTTTTGACATCCCAAAAAATGGAAATATGTAAATTGTTGCAAATTATGCAACCCAAGCAAAAAACTGTATAAGGCTAAGGCGTGTGGTGTCCCACAGCAAAAAAGCAATGCGAGAAAAACCGCTGCGGGAACGCATCGCAGTTCTTGCCGCAGCTCTTTAGACAGAAATTTCTCAGAGGCTTCTTCTGCAGACTTTCTGTTTTAATTATACCTATGGGGAAACCGCCAGTGTTTCTGTAGGTCACGGGTGTCAAACACAAGGCCCGCGAGCCGAATCCGGCCCGCTGCCTTCTGTTACCCGGCTTGGCACTTATCTGGCCCGGCCTCGCGCAATATAAGAGTAATAAAGATGGGGCGCACCGCTAATGAGGCGAAGTGAGGCGACCGCCTTAGGCGGCACTGTCCCTCGCTGTCTGGGGGCGGCATTTTTCTATTCAATGTAAACCAGCCCAGCGTTGGTTTAAGAGACATCGCATCTGAGCGCAGGCGGCGATACATTGACGTCATCGTGCCGCCTACGCTGAGACACAGACGTCGCGGACAAGAAGAGGAGGCGGCGGCGGCTGCATCAAGGCATCGCAGGTGAGGAGAACTTTTTTTTTATATATAATAGGCCGTGACCTGCTGGAGTATCCCCAGCAGGTAACGGCCTATTTATTTACCTACCCCGCGTCTGCTCGTGGCCGCCTCCGCTTCCCCTTCTGCTATGGGTCGCAGAAAGGGAAGTGGATGCCGCTGTGAGCGGCCGCGGGCATCGGTAAGTGAGGCCATGTGCCTCAAATACTACTATTATTATACTCCGGGGTCTTTTCAGACCCCGGAGTATAATAATCGGGGGCCCAGGGGAGGTGAGGGAACATAAAAACATATCCTACTTACCTCTCCTGCGATCAGTATTACTCCGAGCAGGCTTGAGGCCTCTGGTGACGTCATCAGGTCGCGTCGCCGGCCTGATCACGTGACGTGTGTGCGCAATTAAACAGGGCCAAAAGCTGCAAGGAGTGCACCGGTGTCCAGGATAGGTAAGTAACACTGGTTTTTATGTTTGTCACCTCCCCTGGTTCTCCGTTCATTATACTCTGGGGTCTGAAAAGAACCCAGAGTATAATAATAGTTTATGGTTTGGCCACTATGGGGCATAATACCCTGTGCAGGGACCATTGTGGACCATAATACAAGTGCAGGGGCCACTATGGAGCATAATACCAGTACAGGGGCCACTATGGAGCATAATACAAGTGCAGGGGCCACTATGGAGCATAATACCAGTGCAGGGGCCATTATGGAGCATAATGCCATGTGCAGTGGCCACTGTGGAGCATAATACCGTGTGCAGGGGCCACTAGGGAGCATAATACCGTGTGCAGGTTGGGTTTTTGGGGCCACTAGGGAGCATAATACCGTGCATAATACCGTGTGCAGGGGCAGCTGCGAGTCATAATACAGTGTGCAGGGACTGCTGTGAAACATTATAGTGTGTGTAAATGGGGCGCTATAAATAGGGGCTATGGCGCCTGTTTATATTATACGCTGTCTAATAGCTCGCTTAACTGTTAAGGAGAAGTTACTTTTATACACGTGTAAAATAATCTTGTCCCTTCAAGGTACCTCGTGAGGCTGAAGTGGCCCCCAGTGAAAATGAGTTTGACACCCCTGCTGTAGGTATAATTGATATGCTGCGATTTAATTTCCAAAACCACGGCAGTTTTGGAAAACGCCTCGTGTCCGCAGCGCACTTTTTAGCATAAAGTGGGTATGGGATATGCTAGAATCTCTTCCACTTTGCTCTGACTGTAAAATTCCGCAATTTTTTCCGTAGCGTTTTCAAGGCGTTTACGCCGTGGGCAAATCGCGGCGTTTACGCCACGTGTGGCCTCGGTCTAAAAATGTCCTACCAGTCTAGCTGTAACAACAACATAATTTATCGAGATAAATAAAAAAGTCTTAGAAAATTCAATAATCAGAGGAAAGTTTCTCATGTACACATGGAGATCAGTAACAGGGACACATACAATAGTTCACAGTTTGACCACATTTTATCTCCGTTTTCAGTGGTGATCTACTTACAGGTTGGTGATTTGCTGTTGGTGCTCATAGTTTTAGTAAGAATCATTGGAGTTGTTGAGGAAGTCGTAGTTGATAGTGGTGGGGTTGCTGAAAAATTACAATATTAGGACAGTAGGATCTTGAAGGCCATGGCCAAATGGACATTGTTTACAAATGAACAACCTTATCCACTTTATGAACAGGCCATTTTCCCTGGTTTTTAGGTACATATGGGTTTAAATTTTTTTTTGTCCAGATCATTTAAATAATTTTTATGGATTCTTGTGGTGATACCTAGAATTTTATTTTTATATTATTTTTTATTTTTACATTATTTTTAACCCTTTCCCGACATCTGCCGTAATAGTATGGCGGATGCCAGGAGTTTAAAGATGGCGGCCGCTCGGGAGTCGTGCGGCTGCCATAGCCATTGGGTCTTTGCTGTTTTATACAGCAAAGACCTGATGCTAATGCCTGCGATTGGTGCCCGCATTGTTAGCAGGCATTAACCCCTCTAGCGCCTCGGTCAAAGCTATTTCACCGGAGGCGCGTTGGCACCGCCATTTTCCTGGGGATCCTGTTGCTATGACAGCCGGGAGCCTTGTGAAGGCTCCCAGGCCTGTCTTTTATTAACTTCTATAGCAGGCTAGTCTATGTAGCCTGCAATAGAAATGCAGTTTTTTTGCAATGCATTGCAATGCATTAGCATTGTAATGCATTGCGTTAGTGATCAGACCCCTGGGGTTCAAGACCTCTAGGGGGTCTAATAAATGCAAAATAAAAAATAAATAAAGTAAAAAAACATATAAAAAAAAAAATAAAAAATATTAAAAGTTCAAATCATCCCCCTTTCCCTAGAACACATATAAAAGTAGTTAAATACTGTGAAACACATACACATTAGGTATCTCTGTGTCTGAAAATGCCCATTCTACAAATCTATAGAAACATTTTTCCCATACGGTAAACGCCATAGTGGGAAAAAAAAATCAAAAATGCCAAACAACGTCGTTTTTTCACTGTTTTGCCTCTGATAAAAATTTGAATAAAAAGTGATCAAAGCAATAGCAATTCCCCAAAATGGTATAACTAAAAAGTACACCTGGCCCTGCAAAAAAAAGACGCTCTATGCATCCCCGTACACGGAAGTATAAAAAAGTTACGGGTGTCAGAATATGGCGACTTTAAAAAATATATATATTTTTGCACAGTTTTGGATTTTTGTTAAGGGGTTAAAATGTCAATAAAACCATATAAATTTGGTATCCCCGGAATCATACCGAAACATAGAATACAGGTGACATGTCATTTTGGCTGTAAAACCGTAAAACGAAGCCTGTAAGAAAGTCGCACAAATGCACTTTTTCTTCAAATCCACAACATTCTGAATTTTTTTCCAGCTTCCCAGTACATTGTACAAAATAATAAATGGTAGCATTATGAGAAAAAAATTGTCCCATAAACATTAAGACCTCATATGGCTCTGAGAATTAAAAAATAAAAAAGTTACTGGGTTTGGAAGGGGGGGGGTGTCAAAAATGAAAATCGAAAAATGTCACCTGCAGGAAGGGGTTAAAATTTAATATCCAGAAAATGTATATTTTTGTAACCTATTCAAGCGAAGCAGAAAACTATATAAAATTGTCCTACCAGTCTATCTGTAGCAACATATATAAGTAAGCATAATAATAATAATAATAACATACTTGATGCTCTATTGTTCAAGATAAAAGAAAAAGTTATAATCTTGGAAAATACAATAAGTAGAGGAAGGTTTCTTACGTGGACATGGAGAACAGTAGGGTGGCCGTACACAATAATTCATAGCTTGACCAAGGCAGGTACATGTACAAGATGGAGATGTGGTGGAGGAGGTTGTGGTGGTCGGTGGACTCGTGGCTGTAGCTGTAAACAGTTGTGTCTGATTGTTATAGGCTATACCATACATTTTTAGGAAAACAACATTAGAAAAAAATGAAGACCAATGTCAATGGCTAAGATGGTAGATGTTACGTAGATATTGTGGGCTTTGTAGTTGTACACATTTCTCATGGGGTTTGAGCAATAAGGCAGTGTCATAGTTAAAGTTTTCTCCATTGCACCTGCTGGTGCTCTGTATTGTAGACATCAAGCAAAAGTATGGAGGATGTGCAGTATTATATCAGTAAAGGAATAGGAGAAGAGGGGGAGGAGGAGATTCGGTGAGGTGAGTGTTACTTATCTCATATGTCTAACCCATTCTGAGCCATTTGTCAAAACATTTTCCCCACTGGGCAACCCCTTTACATACAGAGTAGCCACCATGTGAATAGCACTTTATATATAATCTTCATCCTCTTAAATGGCTATATATTTTTTTTTTTTTTACCATGGAACATTGCATAAAGTCTCACTGTTTTATCTCAGTTCTCTATGATCATCTACTTACAGATAAGTGATATACTGCTAGTGCTCATAGTTATAGTCGTAGTCATCGGAGTTGTTGAGGAAGTCATAGTTGATGGTGGTGAAGTTGCTAAAAAAATAAAATATCAGGACTATAGGAAAATGTTCAACGATAAAGTAAATGTGTCAGAGATCTGGAAGGCCAAAGTCATATGGTCCTTGTTCACACATGCACAAACTTAACCAGGCCACTTTTCCCAGTTTATAACTGGAAACATTTTCGGGTTATTAGATATTTGTGGGCTATAATTTTTTTTTTTTGGCCGTATTTTTCAAATAATTATTATGGCTTCTTTCTGTAATACTTAGGGTTTTATTTTTACGCCATTTATTTTCTGATTGTTTTTTTCATTTTTTTTTTTTTTTAACATCCAGAAAAATGTAAAAATGTAAATTGTTGCAAATTATACAACCCAAGCAAAACACTGTATAAAAATGTCCTACCAATCTAGCTGTAACAACATATATAAGTAAGCATAATAATAATAAAATACTTGATGCTTTATTGTTCAAGATAAAAGCAAAAGTTATAATCTTGGAAAATTCAATAAGCAGAGGAAAGTTTCTTACATGGACATGGAGTATAGTAACAGGGACACGCACAATAGATCATAGTTTGACCACAATTTATCTCAGTTTTCTATGGTGATCTACTTACGGGTTGGTGATGTACTGCTGGTGCTCAAAGTTGTAGTAAGAATCATTGGAGTTGTTGAGGAAGTCGTAGTTGATGGTGGTGGGGTTGCTAAAAAAATACAATATTAGGACAGTAGGATTATGTTCAACGATAAAGTAAACATGTAAGAGATCCTGAAGGCCATGGCCATATGGACATTGTTCACACATGCACAACTTTATCCACTTCATGAACCACTATTTTCCCTGGTTTTTAGCTACATATGGGTTTTATTTTTTTTTTTATTTTTTGTCCGGATCATTTAAATCATTTTTATGTATTCTTGTGGTGATACCTAGAGTTTTATTTTTATATATCTTTTTTTTATTTTTACTTAAAAAAAAAAAAAAAATGTAATATCCAGAAAAATTTTTAAATGTAAAATTTTGTTAACTATTCAAGCCAAGCAAAAAATTGTATAAAAATGTCCTACCAGTCTAGCTGTAACCACGTATATAAGTAAGCATAATAATAATAATAACATACTTGATGCTCTAAGATAAAAGAAAAAGTTATAATCTTGGAAAATACAATGAGTAGAGGAAGGTTTCTTACGTGGACATGGAGAACAGTAGGGTGGCCGTACACAATAATTCATAGCTTGACCAAGGCAGGTACATGTACAAGGTGGAGATGTGGTGGAGGAGGTTGTGGTGGTCGGTGGACTCGTGGCTGTAGCTGTAAACAGTTGTGTCTGATTGTTATAGGCTATACCATACATTTTTAGGAAAACAACATTAGAAAAAAATGAAGACCAATGTCAATGGCTAAGATGGTAGATGTTACGTAGATATTGTGGGCTTTGTAGTTGTACACATTTCTCATGGGGTTTGAGCAATAAGGCAGTGTCATAGTTAAGGTTTTCTCCATTGCACCTGCTGGTGCTCTGTATTGTAGACATCAAGCAAAAGTATGGAGGATGTGCAGTATTATATCAGTAAAGGAATAGGAGAAGAGGGGGAGGAGGAGATTCGGTGAGGTGAGTGTTACTTATCTCATATGTCTAACCCATTCTGAGCCATTTGTCAAAACATTTTCCCCACTGGGCAACCCCTTTACATACAGAGTAGCCGCCATGTGAATAGCACTTTATATATAATCTTCATCCTCTTAAATGGCTATATATTTATTTTTTTTTCTACCATGGAACATTGCATAAAGTCTCACTGTTTTATCTCAGTTCTCTATGATCATCTACTTACGGGTAGGTGATGTACTGCTAGTGCTCATAGTTATAGTCGTAGTCATCGGAGTTGTTGAGGAAGTCATAGTTGATGGTGGTGAAGTTGCTAAAAAAATAAAATATCAGGACGATAGGAAAATGTTCAACGATAAAGTAAATGTGTCAGAGATCTGGAAGGCCAAAGTCATATGGTCCTTGTTCACACATGCACAAACTTAACCAGGCCACTTTTCACAGTTTATAACTGGAAACATTTTCGGGTTATTAGATATTTGTGGGCTATAATTTTTTTTTTTTTTGGCCGTATTTTTCAAATAATTATTATGGCTTCTTTCTGTAATACTTAGGGTTTTATTTTTACGCCATTTATTTTCTGATTGTTTTTTTCATTTTTTTTTTTTTAACATCCAGAAAAATGTAAAAATGTAAATTGTTGCAAATTATACAACCCAAGCAAAACACTGTATAAAAATGTCCTACCAATCTAGCTGTAACAACATATATAAGTAAGCATAATAATAATAAAATACTTGATGCTTTATTGTTCAAGATAAAAGCAAAAGTTATAATCTTGGAAAATTCAATAAGCAGAGGAAAGTTTCTTACATGGACATGGAGTATAGTAACAGGGACACGCACAATAGATCATAGTTTGACCACAATTTATCTCAGTTTTCTATGGTGATCTACTTACGGGTTGGTGATGTACTGCTGGTGCTCAAAGTTGTAGTAAGAATCATTGGAGTTGATGAGGAAGTCGTAGTTGATGGTGGTGGGGTTGCTAAAAAAATACAATATTAGGACAGTAGGATTATGTTCAACGATAAAGTAAACATGTAAGAGATCCTGAAGGCCATGGCCATATGGACATTGTTCACACATGCACAACTTTATCCACTTCATGAACCACTATTTTCCCTGGTTTTTAGCTACATATGGGTTTTATTTTTTTTTAATTTTTTGTCCGGATCATTTAAATCATTTTTACGTATTCTTGTGGTGATACCTAGAGTTTTATTTTTATATATCTTTTTTTTTTTTTACTTTAAAAAAAAAAAAAAAAAAAATGTAATATCCAGAAAAATTTTTAAAAATGTAAAATTTTGTTAACTATTCAAGCCAAGCAAAAAATTGTATAAAAATGTCCTACCAGTCTAGCTGTAACCACGTATAAAAGTAAGCATAATAATAATAATAATAATAATAATAATAATAATAACATACTTGATGCTCTAAGATAAAAGAAAAAGTTATAATCTTGGAAAATACAATAAGTAGAGGAAGGTTTCTTACGTGGACATGGAGAACAGTAGGGTGGCCGTACACAATAATTCATAGCTTGACCAAGGCAGGTACATGTACAAGGTGGAGATGTGGTGGAGGAGGTTGTGGTGGTCGGTGGACTCGTGGCTGTAGCTGTAAACAGTTGTGTCTGATTGTTATAGGCTATACCATACATTTTTAGGAAAACAACATTAGAAAAAAATGAAGACCAATGTCAATGGCTAAGATGGTAGATGTTACGTAGATATTGTGGGCTTTGTAGTTGTACACATTTCTCATGGGGTTTGAGCAATAAGGCAGTGTCATAGTTAAAGTTTTCTCCATTGCACCTGCTGGTGCTCTGTATTGTAGACATCAAGCAAAAGTATGGAGGATGTGCAGTATTATATCAGTAAAGGAATAGGAGAAGAGGGGGAGGAGGAGAATCGGTGAGGTGAGTGTTACTTATCTCATATGTCTAACCCATTCTGAGCCATTTGTCAAAACATTTTCCCCACTGGGCAACCCCTTTACATACAGAGTAGCCGCCATGTGAATAGCACTTTATATATAATCTTCATCCTCTTAAATGGCTATATATTTTTTTTTTTTTTACCATGGAACATTGCATAAAGTCTCACTGTTTTATCTCAGTTCTCTATGATCATCTACTTACGGGTAGGTGATGTACTGCTAGTGCTCATAGTTATAGTCGTAGTCATCGGAGTTGTTGAGGAAGTCATAGTTGATGGTGGTGAAGTTGCTAAAAAAATTAAATATCAGGACGATAGGAAAATGTTCAACGATAAAGTAAATGTGTCAGAGATCTGGAAGGCCAAAGTCATATGGTCCTTGTTCACACATGCACAAACTTAACCAGGCCACTTTTACCAGTTTATAACTGGAAACATTTTCGGGTTATTAGATATTTGTGGGCTATAATTTTTTTTTTTTTTTTGGCCGTATTTTTCAAATAATTATTATGGCTTCTTTCTGTAATACTTAGGGTTTTATTTTTACGCCATTTATTTTCTGATTGTTTTTTTCATTTTTTTTTTTTTAACATCCAGAAAAATGTAAAAATGTAAATTGTTGCAAATTATACAACCCAAGCAAAACACTGTATAAAAATGTCCTACCAATCTAGCTGTAACAACATATATAAGTAAGCATAATAATAATAAAATAAATAATGATAATAATAACTCTTGATGCTTTATTGTTCAAGATAAAAGCAAAAGTTATAATCTTGGAAAATTCAATAAGCAGAGGAAAGTTTCTTACATGGACATGGAGTATAGTAACAGGGACACGCACAATAGATCATAGTTTGACCACAATTTATCTCAGTTTTCTATGGTGATCTACTTACGGGTTGGTGATGTACTGCTGGTGCTCAAAGTTGTAGTAAGAATCATTGGAGTTGTTGAGGAAGTCGTAGTTGATGGTGGTGGGGTTGCTAAAAAAATACAATATTAGGACAGTAGGATTATGTTCAACGATAAAGTAAACATGTAAGAGATCCTGAAGGCCGTGGCCATATGGACATTGTTCACACATGCACAACTTTATCCACTTCATGACCACTATTTTCCCTGGTTTTTAGCTACATATGGGTTTTATTTTTTTTTTTATTTTTTGTCCGGATCATTTAAAATCATTTTTATGTATTCTTGTGGTGATACCTAGAGTTTTATTTTTATATATCTTTTTTTTTATTTTTACTTAAAAAAAAAAAAAAAATGTAATATCCAGAAAAATTTTTAAATGTAAAATTTTGTTAACTATTCAAGCCAAGCAAAAAATTGTATAAAAATGTCCTACCAGTCTAGCTGTAACCACGTATATAAGTAAGCATAATAATAATAATAATAATAATAATAATAATAATAATAACATACTTGATGCTCTAAGATAAAAGAAAAAGTTATAATCTTGGAAAATACAATAAGTAGAGGAAGGTTTCTTACGTGGACATGGAGAACAGTAGGGTGGCCGTACACAATAATTCATAGCTTGACCAAGGCAGGTACATGTACAAGGTGGAGATGTGGTGGAGGAGGTTGTGGTGGTCGGTGGACTCGTGGCTGTAGCTGTAAACAGTTGTGTCTGATTGTAATAGGCTATACCGTACATTTTTAGGAAAACAACATTAAAAAAAATGAAGACCAATGTCAATGGCTAAGATGGTAGATGTTACGTAGATATTGTGGGCTTTGTAGTTGTACACATTTCTCATGGGGTTTGAGCAATAAGGCAGTGTCATAGTTAAGGTTTTCTCCATTGCACCTGCTGGTGCTCTGTATTGTAGACATCAAGCAAAAGTATGGAGGATGTGCAGTATTATATCAGTAAAGGAATAGGAGAAGAGGGGGAGGAGGAGAATCGGTGAGGTGAGTGTTACTTATCTCATATGTCTAACCCATTCTGAGCCATTTGTCAAAACATTTTCCCCACTGGGCAACCCCTTTACATTCAGAGTAGCCGCCATGTGAATAGCACTTTATATATAATCTTCATCCTCTTAAATGGCTATATTTTTTTTTTTTTTTTACCATGGAACATTGTAAAGTCTCACTGTTTTATCTCAGTTCTCAATGGTCATCTACTTACAGGTAGGTGATGTACTGCTAGTGCTCATAGTTATAGTCGTAGTCATCGGAGTTGTTGAGGAAGTCGTAGTTGATGGTGGTGAAGTTGCTAAAAAAATAAAATATCAGGATGATAGGATTATGTTCAACAACAAAGTAAATGTGTCAGAGATCTGGAAGGTGATGGCCATATGTACATTGTTCACACATGCAGAACCTTATCCACGTCATGAACTGGCTATTTTCCCTGGTTTTTAGGTACTTGTGAGTTTTAAAAAAATGTTTTTCCCTTATAGCTTAAATAATTTTTATGGATTCCTGTGGTGATACCTAGAGTTTTATTTTTATATAATTTTTTTTTACATTTTTTTTTAATTTAATATCCAGAAAAATGTTAAAATATACATTTTTCTAAACTATTCAAGCCAAGCAAAAAACTATATAAAATGTCCTACCAGTCTAGCTATAACAAAATATATACAGTATGTATGCATAATAATAATAATAATAATAATAATGATGAAATAATAATAATAACATACTTGATGTCCTATTGTTCAACATAAAAGAAAAAGTTATAATCTTGGAAAATACAATAAGTAGAGGAAGGTTTCTTACGTGGACATGGAGAACAGTAGGGTGGCCGTACACAATAATTCATAGCTTGACCACGGCAGGTACATGTACAAGATGGAGATGTGGTGGAGGAGGTTGTGGTGGTCGGTGGACTCGTGGCTGTAGCTGTAAACAGTTGTGTCTGATTGTTATAGGCTATACCATACATTTTTAGGAAAACAACATTAGAAAAAAATTAAAACCAATGGCTAAGATGGTAGCTGTTACGTAGATATTGTGGGCTTTGTAGTTGTACACATTTCTCATGGGGTTTGAGCAATAAGGCAGTGTCATAGTTAAAGTTTTCTCCATTGCACCTGCTGGTGCTCTGTATTGTAGACATCAAGCAAAAGTATGAAGGATGTGCAGTATTATATCAGTAAAGGAATGGGAGAGGAGGAGGAGGAGGGGAATCTCTAAGGTCAGTGTTACTTATTTGATACGTCTAACCCAGGGGTCCCCAACCACCGATCCGCGGAATGGGACCGGCCGTTGGGGGTCTTTTGCCGATCCGCAGGGCGGCAGACTGGCCTCGGTAAACACGGCTCCCAGCACATTATGTGGGGCAGGTTGGCGTTCTGGCCAAAGTGTTGTGGATCCTAGCATAGCTAATGGCGGGGACCTGGTCTACAGCGCTGTACACTGAGGTCCCGCCAGCACGCCCGGGTCTACAGCGTTGTTTAGTGCATAACCCCGCCCCCATATGACCAAAGCCCCGCTCTTAAACAGCCCATTCCACCCCCCGCTCCCTGCCCTGCCCCCCCTCTGGGCCGTACATGTGGATTCTGTCGGTGATATATAGGGCTTTATTTTTAAGTTATTTTTGCATGTTTATTTCATTATTTTTAATATCCAGAAAAATATTAAAAAAGAAAAGGAGGAGAAACTTTCCCGTTATTCGCCTTTTTCCAGTTATCCCTTATAAAATAAAATAAAATGAGAAAACATTTCTTTCTTTTAGTATGAAGAAAAATGAAGAACAAACAAAGGAAGGGAAATGTCTGTTTTTAACATTTTTTGTTTCAAAAGGGTTGGGCTAGAACCTGTGATGCAAACATAGTAGGAGCGTTCTATTTTTATTTTTTTGTCTGAATTTATTTTTTGTTTTATTCATTTATTTTTACACACAGATGTAATATGTAATAGACCTTTGGGGGCATTTTTTGAAAAAGAAAATTCTTATCTCCCCTGTAACTGGGATTGATACATTGGCCCCAATACAGCCACCTAACATGAACGGCACAGCTGATCTGGGCCCGCTAGGACTCAGCAGGTTAGGCAGTTCTCTGGCACCCAGCGACCACAAGGCTGCTAACCCGGAGGGAAGACTCATCATGACGGCTCTCATATCTATATACACAGTGGTTAAAAACACTGTGTATAAAGTTATCAGGAAGGCAGGGATGGTAATAAACCTTCCCTGCTTTCTCTACGGGGAGTCTATCTGATGCCAATAGCTCCTGCAGCTGCACAATCTCATGCATCTGCTAACTCAGCAACGATGAATAGAGACATCTTTCCAGAGGAGTATATGTTGTGAAATGAACATGAACACATGGGCAAGTAGTATGTGCATGTATATGGTGAGGGCAAGAGAAGTTGCAATTATTTAATGGATATGGCTCTTACACTCCACACGTAGGGTAATAGTCTGTAAACCATCTGCAGTTGTATGATGGTTCCTTTTGGACCCATATACAGTATTGGACAAACTAATAACTGAAATAGAATGAGACAGTACGATGGACGAACACAAATATCCATTGCATGACCGTAGCAGGTACATGGACAAGGTAGAGGTGTGGTAGAGGTGGTTGTGGTTATAGAAGTTGTAGGGGTCATTGTAGAAGCTGAAAAATAATCACATACAGTAAAGTGTTATAGATTATACAATCCAAGCAAAAAACTTTGCGTGTTAGTACAAGTCTAGCTGTAACAAAAAAAATACTTGACGCCCTATCGAGATAAATAAAAAAAAGTAATAATGGTGGAAAATACAATAATCAGAGGAAGATTTCTTACATGGGCATGGAGAACAGTAGGATGGCCGTATACAATAATTCATAGCTTGACCAATGCAGGTACATGTACAAGGTGGAGGGATGGTGGAGGAGGTTGTGGTGGTCGGTGAACTTGTAGTAGTAGCTGTAAACAGTTTTATCCAATTGTTATAAGCTATACAATATACTATACCATACATTCTGTGTATAAAAACATTGGGATTTGAGAACAATGAAGCTAAAAATGTCATGTTGAAGAAAGTAGGAAATCTAGCCAAATAAAATGTGAAGAAAAAGGTTTCTTACATGGATATATAGAACAATAGGATGGTTGGGCACAAATGCAATCTTAAAGAGGACCTTTCATGTCCTCAGGCACATGTGGTTTTATATACTGTTAGAAAGCCAACATTGCTCTGAATTCAGGGCACTGTCGGCTTTCCCGTTATGTGCTCCGGGGCTGGAGATATTGGTGCCATTAGTTTTGGTACCGATATCTGCCCACTGTCAGAAGGGCGTTCCTGACAGTCTAGCTGGGCTGTGAGGAACGCCCCCCCGACAGTACTCGTCCATAGACTTGTAGTGAGGTAGTGTTCCTAACTGCTCAGCGTCACCCCTGGTTGGAAAGGAACGCCTCCTCTGATAGTAGGAACGCCCTTCTGTATAATATCAGATTAATCGGCACATTTCAGACCTAATTATATTAAGCAGACCACATGGTATTATGGGGTAGATAGTTTCTTTTTTATGTAGACTGTAAAATGTCTGTAAGGAATAATATGGTATGCATTGAGCAATGCTAAAGTAAATTTCACTTACGTTGGCAGTCACACGGGATAAGAGGGCATTTATAGTAGTAAATATCTCGACTGCAATCTTGAGGAAGGCACCAGCACTGTTTCTTTTCTGTGTAGTGTAAAGAATATAAGATTAATATTGTCATCATTCTTTATATAGTATAGTCTTATTATACATTGATTTTAGTAGTTGGATATACCATCTGACAGATGTGAGGAGATTTAACTGTTCCCATTTTGGGTAACTAATGCAATTTCTCATTAAACCAATTTAAAGCAACATTGTAACTTGAGATGAGTGAACCGATTATAGACTAATTGGATTTCACCTGAGCTTTATGAAAAAAAAAATTCAGATTATAATGATTTTGAACTTCTTGCAGTGTGTAAACTGGCTAATATGGCAGCTACCATGTTAAAACCATGGAGAAAGCAAAGAAGAAGGATCACATGGGCTCAAAGATCAGATGAGCCTTTCAATTATGCCTTGCTGCAGCCATTATGACAAGCGACATTAAGGTCATATAATTTTATAGGTCTAAGTTCACTGATGACTCATAGGCATTGTAAAAATCACAGTCAAGAAGAGGTCTCCATTTTGTGGGGAGAGATTAGGCAGATAGGAGCATCTAAGACAGGCAGGGTAAGAGAGATAGGATAAAGATACACATATGATACAGTGTGGAGAGGTACAATCTGGTAAACAAGTTTGGAGTGAAACTGGAGTAGAATATTTAGATTTAATTGATAGAGAGAAATAGGAGACCGGAGTCACTCTGTGTTTGTCTGTTACACTGTTAGATCAGCAGCAGAGGCTGTACATGTCAGTGACTGTGCTACTGTGCTGCAGCTGCATCAATCAATCTCAATCACAATTTTCAAAGTCAAAACATTCAAATTTTATCTGTGATATGTCCAAGACCAAGAACAGACAATTGATTCAGGCCGCACAACACTTTTTTTTTGGATGTGTCTGACAAAATTTGGCTTTTTGTCCCTTGTCAAATGCCAAAACCATGTGAAGTAATACATTATACTAGCACCCCTGCAGTTACCTTAGTTTATACTGTATCAATGTGTTACCATAAAATTTGCCATGCTGTTTTCTTGCCAGATACCAGGAAAAAGAAAAGACAGAAAACACTACTACACCTGCAGTTAGTTTTGTTGCATAAAAGTGGCTTAATAAAAATTCCCTAGTAGAAGTTAGGATGGCAGAGAATAGAGAAGAACTAGTTCCACATCAATGCCACCACCAGCAAGAATTTGGGGTAGCCTTTTGACAAGTAGATATAGCAGACCACAGTTCTCCACAACTTACAGTAGGCAATGGTATAAAATTATAGTGGAAGCAGATAAGATAGTGGAATTTATGATGGTGACAGTGACACTGCGACTTTAAGCCAGTGATCAGCAACAATCAGGTCATTGTTTCTTTACCGTCCAAACACTAAAACTTTTGCTACTCCTCAAAAAGAGATAATTTTTGGAGCACTGGTAAAAGAATTTGTACTATGTATGTATAAATACCCACAAGCATCTGCCCCACCAAAGGGCAGTGAGGATATGGTCCGAGGAGAGTGATGAGGCTCTGAGGGATTGTTTTGACACAACCGCATGGGAAGTTTTGCAGGATTCGTATGGAGAAGATATAGAAGGACTCACACACTGCATAACGGACTACATTAATTTTTGTGTGGACAACACAGTACCCACAAAAATGGTGAGGTGCTTCTCCAACAACAAACCATGGATTAACTCTGATATAAAAACACTACTTAAGGAGAAAAAGATGGCATTCAGGACAAGAGATAAGGAGGGGTTGAGGGAAGTACAAAAGGAGCTGAGGCATCTAATCAGGCAAGGAAAAGCCAGTTATAAGGAAAAAATGGAAAAGCAAATGGAAAGAAAAGACATAAGGGGGGTCTGGGAGGGGCTTAAGTCAATTTCGGGTCATAAACAGTCTGTCTGCCAGATTGAGGCAGATGTTAACTGGCTTAATGAACTAAACCTATTCTTCAACAGATTTGATCACACACCAGCTCCTCCCACCCCAGCATGTCCTTCAGCTCCCCTCACCACAATGACTTCACCCCATTCACCCCATGTGGCTACTTCCCAACAGACCAGTAAATCCAGAAATCTGTCTTTATCTGACCACAGTCTGACCTTCACACAGGTGAGGAAGGAGATGAAAAAGATCAAGGCGAGGAAAGCCGCAGGGCCAGATGACATCAGTGCAAGGCTAATTAAGACTTGTGGGGACCAGCTGTGTGGTATAATTACATATATGTATAATATGAGCCTGAGGCAGGAAATAGTCCCTGAATTATGGAAATCTTCTTGTGTGGTACCAGTTCCAAAGAAACCTCACCCTATGGACCTCAACGACTACAGACCTGTAGCACTGACATCCCACTTGATGAAGATCTTAGAGAGATTGGTTCTCACACATCTTCGCCCTCTAGTGAGCCCCGCTATGGATCCTCTCCAGTTTGCTTATCGACCGGGCATTGGGGTAGATGATGCCATCATCCACCTTCTGCACAGGGCTCTGTCTCACCTGGAAAAACCAGGGAACACGGTGAGAATAATGTTCTTTGATTTCTCCAGTGCTTTTAACACCATACAGCCCAGGTTACTGAGAGACAAGCTGGGCCTTGCTGGAGTGGACCACCACCTCTCCAACTGGATCCTAGACTACCTCACAAATCGACCTCAATACGTGAGAGCCCAAGACTGTGTGTCAGGTACCGTGATCTGTAATACGGGGGGCACCTCAGGGTACGGTTCTCGCCCCTTTCCTCTTCACACTGTACACTGCTGATTTTAGGTGCAACTCATCCAGCTGCTACCTACAGAAGTATTCTGACGACTCTGCAATAGTAGGCCTCATCACAGACGATGATGACAGGGAGTACAGAGAACTGAACCGTTTTTTTGTGGACTGGTGCCACCAGAACCACCTGAAGATTAACGCGGGGAAGACCAAGGAGATGGTGGTGGACTTCCGTAAAGGCAGATGCCCTCCAAAACCAGTGGACATCCTGGGGACGGGCATCGAGATTGTGAACACCTATAAGTACCTGGGTTTGCTCCTTAATAATAAGCTGGACTGGGCAGATCATATGGAGGCCCTGTACAGGAAGGGCCACAGCAGGCTCTACCTGCTTAGGAAACTGAGAGCCTTTGGAATCCGGGGGGCACTTCTTAGGACTTTCTTCAACTCGGTAGTGGCATCAGCCATCTTCTTTGGAGTGGCCTGCTGGGGGAGCAGTATATCAACCAGGGACAGAAATAAACTTGACAAGCTGATTAGAAGGGCCAGCTCTGTCCTGGGGAGCCCCCTGGACCCAGTGCAGGTGGTGGGTGACAGAAGGACACTGTCCGTGGTGAGCTCCATGCGGGAGAATAACTCCCATCCCATGCATGAGACTGTGATTGCGCTGGGCAGTACTGTCAGTGACCGACTGCTCCACCCTAGGTGTGAGAAGGAGCGCTATCGGAAGTCTTTCCTCCCCACCGCGGTTAGGCTGTACAACCAACACCGACCTAAGCGGAGATCATTACATACAGAGAACTGAAATATCTCTCTGCCTGTTAAATCCCCCCCCCCCCCGCTACTTCCTATCTGTCTGTCTGCTATTAATGTAATGCCTCTCACCTTGGAACATTCCTGTACATGTTGTATTTGTATTTGTATCTGCTTATCTTATCTTATCTTTGCTGCTGTAACACACTGAATTTCCCCACTGTGGGACTATTAAAGGACTATTATTATTATTATTATTATTATTATTATTTTTGGACCACTTTTTAATTTATACCAACTATCAAAACAAGTGATGAATTCCCTTTAAGGAACAAAATATATTATTATATAAATAAAAAAAAAATCTTAATTGATTTATGATCCATTCTCATTGGAAACTTACCTGTAGTTGCAAGTGTTGTTGTGGTTGTACTTGGCCTTTCTGTTGTAGCTGTACCTAAAACCAGGCGATTAGTTAGAGGTAATATCTTACTACAATTGCAGTGTCAAAATGTTCAAAAAACAGACAACATGGTATTCACAGGTAGATACTTTTTTATGTAGACTGTAAGATATCTATAAGTATTGTATGCATTTAGCAATGCTAAAGTGAAGTTCACTTACGTTGGCAGTCACACGGGAGAAGAGGGCATTTATAGGAGTAGTACATATCTAGATTGCAATTATAAGGAAGGCACCAACACTGCTTCTTCTCTGTAAAGAATATAAGATTACTATTGGCAGCATTCTTTATATATTGTTACACATATAGTCTTATTATACATTTATTTCAGTAGTTTAGTATATCTCCAGACTGATTTTATTGTACAGATATTACCAGATTTAACTGATCTCCAATATAAACAATGCAATTTCTCGTGAAACCAATTTAACGCAATATTGCAACTAGAGTTGAGCGAACCGGCTATAAACTAACTGCATTTGACTTTAGCCTTATAAAAAAATTCAGATTAGAATGATCCCCAACTTTTTGTAGTGAGCAAACTGGATAAAATGGCAGCTACCATGTCAAAAGCATGGCGAGAGCAGAGAAGCATCACATGACCTCAGGGATCAGATGGACCTTTCCATAATATCTTGCTGGCAGCCCTCATGACAGGGGACATTAAGGTCATTGAAGTCTTTATAGGTCTAAGGTCACTGACAAATCATAGGCATTCTAAAAAGCCCAGTCAAGGAGAGGTATCTATTATGTGGGGAGAGATTAGACAGATAGGAGCATCTACGACAGTCAGGCTAAGAGAGACAGTATACAGATACACAGATGATACAGTGTGGAGAGGTACAATCTGGTAAACAAGTTAGGAGTGAAACTGGAATAGAATATTTAGATTTAATCAGCAGAGAGAAAAACGAGACCGGAGTCTGTTACATTGTTAGATCAGCAGCACAGGCTGTACATGTCAGTGACTGTGCTACAACTGCATCAATCAATCTCAATCACAATTTTCAAAGTCAAAAAATTCAAAATTTTATGTGTGTTTTGTCCAAGATCAAGAACAGACCATGCCACACAACACATTTTTTGGATGTGTCTGACAATATTTGGCTTTTTTCCCTTGCCATATGCCAAAAACAAGTGAAGTTATATACTATACTGGTATCCCTGCAGTTTTTGCTGTATCAAAGTGTTATCATAAAATTTGCTATGCTGTTTGCTTGCCAAATACCAGGAAAAAAAACACAAAATACACTAGTACACCTGCAATTGAGTGGGGTAGCCGTTTTACAAGCAGTAGTAGCAGAACAAAGTTCTACACAACTTACTGTAGGCAATGGCATAAAATTATATTGGAAGCAGATAAGATTGTGGAATTTATGATGATGACAGTGACACTGCGACTTTAAGCCAGTGATCAGCAACAATCAGGTCATTGCTTCTTCACCTTCCAAACACCAAAAATTTTGCTACTCCCCAAAAAGAGATAATTTTTGGAGGGCTGGTAAAATAATTTGCACTGTGTATGTATAAATAACCACAAGCATCTGCCCCACAAAAGGGATCATTTTTGGACCATGTTTTAATTTTGCATAGGCAATAAAAAAGGTGATAATTCACCTTTAAAGAACAACATTTATTATAATAAAAATAAAAATAAATCTTCATTAATTCATGATCCATTCGCATTGGATACTTACTTGTAGTTGCAAGTGTTGTTGTGGTTGTACTTGGCTTTTCAGTTGCAGATGTACCTAAAGCCAATAGTATCAAACAGATCAGGTAATATATCACTACAATTGCAGTGCCAAAAGATGCAAAAGATTGTCACCAGATTATTCACTAAATTTACATGGTCCATGTGGCTGCGTATATGGCTAAAGGTGAACGGTGCAAAATTAAAAAATGTAAAAAATTATGACCTAATTGTCTTTTTAGGCCATTTCTCCTTCAAAAAGCTAAGAAGTTAAAGATTTACTATATGTGTATAACAATATAATACCATCTACAAACTACATCTAATCCTATAAAACTGAGCCCTCATGCAGCTATGCTGATGAAAAAAATAAAAAAAGTTACGGTTCTCTGAAGATGGCGATACAAAAATGGAAAAATTAAAGGGGTTTTCCAGAAAACAGGTTATCCCCTGTTCATAATATAACTTGCAGATCAGTGGGGAATTGGTTGTTCAGATCCCTACTGATCAGGAGAACAGAATGGGAGATTTTTTTGGAGCGGTGGTCAGGCAGCACGAGAGTGCACCAGGGATAGGCGAAGTATAGAACTCGACTACCTCAAGCACTTTGTGGGAAAACCCCTTTAATGCCAAACTAGACTCAGTTCTGAAGGATCTTATGATACAATTTCTTCACGAAGCATGTCCACCAATACAAGGTATAACCATCTGATAATCCAAAATATTTGATGATGGGTGCAGAGACTGTCAGGACATGCTGGGAGTTGTAGTTGTGTAACATTTGGAGAGACACAAGTTGGAGACCGTTACATTAGACAAATAGCGCATGGAAAGTTGTACAACTTACTTAGGCAAGGATCACAGAAGGGAGGACGGAGGCAATATCCTAAATTATAACCGCTGCAAGGGCAAGTACAAAAGTCTTTGTGAGGGGGCTTAGTCGTCACAGGTGTGGTGGTCACAGGTCTCCTAGTGGTGACTGCAAGAAATATAAAATTAACCAATCTGGCTTATAACATTTATGTTATAAAAGATACAGATATCATAGGTTGTAGTTTTGGGTATTTTCAGAAGTCCCATACGAGTTATCAGAGAGCCATGCACGTCAGGTAATCTCTCCAATCACTCTGGTTGGGAACAGAGCTCTCAATATAACATGCCTTCTCAATATAACATCCCATGCAGTGGTGGATATAGCCATAAATACCTATTTGGGAATACCCCTTTAAGTCAAGATGTCAAAGCTTCTAGATATTGTCTTAAAACAAGACTAAGCCCGCACTTGAATGGGGATGAGCTCCAATACTAGCCCTGTTATCCTTGCTTCTCCCAGGAGAGATGGAAAAGATCATTTGAGCAGAGGTCCTTCCTGATAATTTTTATAAAGTTATTTAACCATTTAGTAGAACCTAAAACATCTTGTTAAGTTGAGACGAGATGAGATTCATACCTGGACAAGGAGAACAGTAAGATGGCCGAGTACAATACTTCACATAATGACCATAGCAGGTACATAGACAGCTTTGAAGGTAACTGGGCTCTTCTGTTGGGGCGATGATCACTGCATTGGTAGCTACAAAAAGATTAAAAGGGAACAGATAGATAGATAGATAGATAGATAGATAGATAGACATTAAAAAACATTGGTCTTGAGAAATTCCCCCTTACCGAGTATAGTAAATCAGACCTGGGATCCAACAGCATATAACAATCGAACCCATTAACACACAGCTAACCCATACACAGTACAGTCCTATAGCATGCGGAGCTTTGGATTCTCTACATATATCTATAAAGATATATACTGGTGCACTTGCTTTGGAACAGCGAGACAGTCCTGCATTTTGGGTGTTCCAGTCAGTGGGTTCTGATTTCAACTCTATAGAGAGGAATACAATAGTGGAGTACGGAGCTATCAGCTCTAGGCTCCGCCATTCAGGACTCGACTAGTGCTATCCGAGGCAGGAACACTTGATGAGCGCCGATCCACAGACTAGAGCCAGGGCCTGCAAACAGGACTGTGGGAACGAGACTAGGGGAGAATGTTTTTTTTGTTTTTTTATGTATTATATTGTCTGAGGGGCCACTGGGGGGGGGGCATTATGTTATATGGGGCCACTAAGGAGGCATTATACTGTGTGAGGGCTACTAAGGGGCATTATACTATGTGGTGGCCTTTGAGGGGGAATTATAATTAGTACAGGTCAGATAGGTCTAAGTGGTAGTGATGGGGGGCCACTTATGAAAGCTTTGCATTGGGCCCACCAATGTGTTAAAACAACCCTGGATATGTATAAATTAAAGGGGTTACCGACATCGGTACAGCCTATAGATGTACAAATCTCAGCACCTCTACTGATTGGTTGTTTAAGGTGGCCATGTGCAGCACTCACCAGCTATTTCATACAACTGATTGCTCCAGATTTATGAGCCTCGGACCCCCATTGATCTGACATTGATGGCCTCTCCTAGGTATAGCTCATCAATATCCTGATCTCAGAAAATTGCTTTAACCAGCGCGGACATTTGAACTCAATATATATAGAAAAACAAAGGAAAATGGTGGATATTCCCTTCATGCTATACGTATAATGTGTAATGGGAATTGTACCTATAAAAAAAAAGACTGCAAAAAAAAACCAAAAAACAAACAAAAATCTTTGCATTTTTATTGCTTTTCCTGTGTGTTTTTCATTTCTGCCACCTGTGTATAAGGCTATGTGTTATGTCCTGAAATGCGTGGATGAGACTAAATGAAATGGGACTGTAAAAACTTGTTTCCGCAACGTGTGGCCCTAGCCTAAAAGAGATCACATGGTTAAATATTGAAGTAAATGTAACTTACGCGAACAGTCGCATGGTGTAGCGGAGCATTCGTAGGAATAGTACATAGCTGGGCTGCAGTTTTGAGGAAGGCACCAGCACTGTTTCTTCTCTGTGTAGCATGTAGGAAACAGGAATATTACATCATCAATTCATCATCATTATATTACATCATCCTATAAGTAACAACTACTAATACTGAAGTGAGCGCGCCCGTCTCCTTCTACAGGTTTCCTGTTACCTGCCCTGAGTAATAGTGGGGTTCTTAGACACCTCACCCCCTCCATCTCCACCAGACATGTTCCTTCTAAGTTTATAAAACAATGTCTCTTATGTTCTTTGCATACCTGTAGTGGTTGGATGTTGTATGGTAGGAATACCTAACCCAGGAGAAAAACAAGAAGATCAAGTTAATTTATTCCAGTGATAGAGGAGGACACACTAAAAAAAAAAATCTAAACAGTCAATGGGCAGAAGGTATACTATATGTGATGTAGACAGATCCTAGAGGCAATACATGTGATTTCTGGATGTGACTGGTACTACAGCTATTACTCACCTAAGCCAAGGCAACCAGTACTTGAAGATGAGATCAGATCCCAGCCATCTATGCACTCTGGCTTTTACACCTTGCATACAGATTAAGATATCTACTTGCCTGGATAATTGCCCCAGTATTACAGACTAAATCAGATCCTGACCTCGGCCTTGTTTCTGTATTACACAGACTCATCCTTTGGATTTAATGTCTGGTTCTCATGGTTCTACTTCTGGTATCAACTCCCAGTGTGACTCCTGACTACTTTTCTGTCTCTTCCTCTGGCTCACTGACTTTTGTCTTACTAATCATTTGATGTCCATGGTCTCTGTTCTTGACTTCCTTTCTAACTCTTCCTACTTTATACCTTCTGCCCACTATTCTGGGGATATAACCTGGAAATGAGACTAAAGGTGTTGTCCAGTTATTCTTTATTGATGACCTTTCCCCATTTAGGTCACCAATAAGAGATAAGTGGGCGGCCGTGTAATGTAACTATGGCCTTGTCCTGTAAATACATTGCTATAAAACAGATAGTGTGCAATGTAAAGAGGGAAGAGATCATAATGCTCAAATGGGTGACATAACCCCTTCAAAGAGCTGATCGATGAGGGTCCTTCATGAACACCTTAATTGAAAATGGGTCCCACATAATGGGGCTTTTGCATCTCCAAGAGAGTACAGAAAAAAAAACTACAGCTTATTCTGCAAAAACTATGCCCTTACACAGGTCGATCAATTGAATACTTTGGTGTTTGTTTTCCCTGACACACGATTGCCATGACCCTTGGTCCTAGTCCCCATCACTGTCTACTTAGTTTCTTTGGGTGTCTGTTGTTTTTCGCAGCAAGAATAGCGCTGAATATAGACAGATATAAAGGGAGGAACAGAAACTATTGGTCCATACATACTCACTTGGAAGGGTTGTGGTTAACGGTTTGGTTGGAGGAGCGGCTGTACCAAAAAGAGAAGGTGACAATTATCAATGCCAAGAACAATCGGCTAATATTTTATATCTGGATGGAGAAAATGCAGTAAAAGTCATAGGCATTCAATACATTGGTCGATGACACCTCAGTGTCCACCATGTTTTTCTGAGAAATTCTTTTAAGAGAAATTAACTCTGTCACAGGCATGCAGTGGAGCATATGGCAACTTGAAGTTAAAGTGATACAAAGATACAATATGGACCCAGAGATATCTACAATGCATAGAACTCTAGTGCCGCCATGTTTTAAGAAAATGTCAAAAGAAAACTGGATATTTTCGCTATATTTATTCTTGATTGGGTCCCATTTTCCCTTATGGTTGGAGCAGTGCCATAGAGATAAATGGAACAGCAGCTCCCACACTCCATCAATACTTCATTCATATGGTGGAGGGAAGACAGGTCTTCTGTTGTGTAGGAGACGGGAATATTACATCATCATCATTATATTACATCATCTTATAAGTAACAGCTACTAATACTGGGGTGAGCACGCACAACTCCTTCTACAGATTTCCTGATACCTGCCCTGAGTAATAGTGGGATTCTTAGACACCACACCCCCCATCTCCACCAGACATGTTCCTTCTAAGTTTATAAAACAATGTCTCCGATGTTCTTTGCATACCTGTAGTGGTTGTATGTTGTATGGTAGTAATACCTAACCCAGGAGAAAAACAAAGTGATCAAGTTAATTTATTTCAGTGGTAGAGGAGGACACAGTAAAAATAAATCTAAACAGTCAATGGGCAGACAGTATAATATACGTGATGTAGACAGATCCTAGAGGCAGTACATGGTATTTCTGGAAGTGTCACTCTAAATGATGCGGGTGTGACTGGTACTACAGCTATTACTCACCTAAGCCAAGGCAACCAATGCTTGAAGATTAGATCAGGTCCCAGCTGTCTATGCACTCTGGCTTTTACATCTTCCATACAGATTAAGATATCTACTTGCCTGGATAATTGCCCCAGTATTACAGACTCTGTTCCTAAATCAGATCCTGACCTCAGCCTTGTTTCTGTATTACACAGACTCATCCTTTGGATTTATTGTCTGGTTCCTATGGTTCTACTCCTGGTATCAACTCCCAGTGTGACTCCTGACTACTTTTCTGTCTCTCCCTCTGGCTCACTGACTTATGTCTTATTAATCCTTTGATGTCCACGGTCTCTGTTCTTGACTTCATTTCTAATTCTTCCCACTTTATACCTTCTGCCAACTATTGACTATTCTGGGGACATAACCTGAAAATGAGTCTAAAGGTGTTGTCCCGTTATTCTTTATTGATGACCTTGTCCCATTTAGGCCACCAATAAGAGATGGGCGTCCGTGCAATGTAACTATGGCCTTGTCCTTCAAATACATTGCTATAAAACAGTGTGCAATGTAAACAGGGAAGAGATCATAATGCTCAAATGTGTGACATAACCCCTCAAAGAGCTGATCGATGATGGTCCTTCATGACCACCTTAATTGCAAATGGGGCTTTTGCACCCCCAAGAGAGTACAGAAAAAAAAACTACAGCTTATCCTGCAAAAACTATGCCCTTACACAGGTCGATCAATTGAATACTTTGGTGTTTGTTTTTCCCTGACACACGATTGTCATGACCCTTGGTCCTAGTCCCCATCACTGTCTACTGAGTTTCTTTGGATGTCTGTTGTTTTTCACAGCAAGAATAGCGCTGAATATAGACATATATAAAGGAAGGAACAGAAGCTATTGATCCATACATACTCACTTGGAAGGGTTGTGGTTAGCGGTTTGGTTGGAGGAGCGGCTGTACCAAAAAGAGAAGGTGACAATTATCAATGCCAAGAACAATCGACTAATATTTTCTATCTAGATGGAGAATATATAGTAAGAGTCATAGGGACTCAATGCGTTGGTACATGCATTGGTGGATACAAAGTAATTCTTTTAGGAGAAAATTACTCTGTCACAAGCATGCAGCAGAACATACAGCAACTGGAAGTTAAAGTCATACAGAGGTACAATAGGGACCCATAGATATCTACCATATAGAACTCTAGTGCTGCCATGTTTTAAGAGAATGTCAAAAGAAAACTGGAGATTTTCGCTATATTTATTCTTGATTGGGCCCTGTTCCAGTGCCATAGAGATGAATGGAGCAGAAGCTTGCATGCTGCATCAATGCTTCATTCATATGGTTGAGGGAAGGCAAGCCCTCAGTTCTTGTGATCAGACAGATTTAAAGGGGGCATCAAGATTTAATTTGTTTAGAATTGTCTATAAGTGATTATATGCATTGAATAAGACTAAAGTAAATCTCACTTACGTTGGCAGCCACACGGGATAAGCGGGCATTCATAGGAGTAGTACATATCTAGGCTGCAATCCTGAGGAAGGCACCAGCACTGCTTCTTCTCTGTGTAATGTACAGAATATAAGATTAATATTAACATTTTGTATATTTATTACACATTTATTACTGTAGTTGGTTACATCATTTGACTAATTTTATTGTACAGACTTCACTGATCTCCAGCCTATTTAACTAATGCAATTTCTCATGAATCCAACTCCACACCATGTCGCAACATACTAACAAAAGCCTATCTCTATATGTCAACTGATCGTGAAAAGGTGCTTAACTTGTAACACAAATATCTGGACATATCCAGCAAAGAGAACAGGTAACTAACAAGACATCTGTGTATAAACCTGATGCAGTATGAAGACTTCATCTTCTCATTCAGACACAGTAGCCCCCTGCACAGGTTACAGAGCATGCCCACAACTCTCCCCCATAGAAGTAGATATGAGTTTTTATTTATTTATTTTTTTTGCAGTTATCTGCTATAAAGTAAACCTGATACAAAGTATATTATCATATAAAGAATATTTCTTCATTAATTTATAATCCATTCTGATTGGATACTTATAAAGAAAAATACATGTAAAGTTAGAAAAAAAAGCAGATAAAATATGCTTTTTGCCAGTATCTCATTTGCCATTCTCATTGAATGCTTACTTGTCGTTTTTGTTACAGGTGTTGTTGTGCTTGTACTTGGCTTTTTTGTTGTAGCTGTACCTAAAGCCAATAGAATTAAACAGATGAGGCAATATTGCTAATATATTACTACAAATACAGTGCAAAAACTTGCAAAGTATACATAATAAAAGAGATCATCTTCAGACTATACACTAAATTCCTAAGGTTCACACAGCTGCTGTAAAGCATATCTCTGAATGCTATTAACAGTAGCTCAGGCAAGATTCCCATAATTGTGTAAAAGAAAAAAACAACAACATCTAAAGTTAGAAAAAAAAACAGATAAAATATATATTTTTTTGTCAGTATCTCATTTGCCATTGTAACTGGATACTTACTTGTTGTTGTGACAGGTGTTGTCGTGGTTGTACTTGGCTTTTTTGTTGTAGGTGTACCTAAAGTCAATAGCATCAAACAGATTAGGCGATCAGTCAGAGGTAATATATTACTACAAATATGGTGCAAAAATATTCAAAATATACACAATAAAAGATCATCTTCAGACTATACAGTAGATACCTATGATTCATGTGGTTGCTGTAAAGCATATCTCTGAATTCTGTTAACAGTTGCTCAGACAAAATGGCCGTCCCATAATCATGTACAGAAAATAGGAAGAATAAAAGTCTCAATTTAGAAAAAAGATACTTTTTTGTCATTATTTCATATGCCATTCTGATTGTATACTTACTTGTAGTTGTTGTTTCAGTCATTGTCTTGGCTGTACTTGGCTTTTTTGTTGTAGCAGTACCTAAAGCCAATAGCAATTGGTCAGATGTAATATATTTTTGATATATTACTACACATCCGGTGCAAAAGTATGCCAAATATACACAATAATAAACATCATATTCAGACTATACAGTAAGTTTCTATGGTGCCCACTGTAAAGCATATCTCTGAATGCCGTTCTAACTAAAGTTAGAAAAAAAACAATAAAATATACTCTTTTGTCAGTATCTCATTTGCCATTCTGATTGGATACTTACTTGTAGTTGTTACAGGAATTGTTGTGGTTGTACTTGGCCTTTTTGTTGTAGCTGTACCTATAGTCAATAGCATCAAACAGATCAGGCAATTGATTAAAAGTAATATATTGCTAATATATTACTACAAATACGATGCAAAAGTATGAAAAATATACACAATAAATAAGATTATCTTTAAACTATACAGTAAGTTCTTATGGTCCATGCTGTAAAGCATATCTCTGAATCCTGTTAACAGTAGCTCAAACAAGATGGCCGCCCCCATAATCATGTACAGAAAATAGAACTGAAAAAAATCTAAAGCTGGAAAAAAAAAAGTAGATAAAATCCCTACTTTTTTTGTCAGTATCTTTTACCATCCTACCTGGATACTTACTTGTTGTTGTTACAGGTGTTGTCGTGGTTGTACTTGGCCTTTTTGTTGTAGCTGTACCTAAAGCCAATAGCATCGAACAGATCAGGGGATTAGTCAGAGATTAGTCATATTAGTCAGGGATTAGTCATATTTTACAAATATGGTGTAAAAGTATTTAAAATATACACAATAAAAAAGATCATCTTCAGGCTATATATTAGATTCCTATGATTCATGTGGCTGCTGTAAAGCATATCTCTGAATGCTGTTAACAGTAGCTCAGGTAAGATGACCACCCCCAAAAATATGCTTTTTTGACAGTATCTCATTTGCCATTTTGATTGGATACTTACTTGTTCTTGTTGTTACAGGTGTTGCTGTGGTTGTACTTGGCTTTTTTGTTGTAGCTGTGCCTAAAGCCAATAGCATCAAACAGATCAGGCGATTTATCAGAAGTAATATATTGCTGATATATTACTACAAATATGGTGCAAAAGTATGAAAACTATGCACAATAAATAAGATCATCTTCAGACTATACAGTAAGTTCTTATGGTCCATGCTGTAAAGCATATCTCTGAACAGTGTTAACAGTAGCTCAAACAAGATGGCTGTCCACATAATCATGTTTAGAAAATAGAATTGAATAAAAATAGATGGAAAAAAACTGATAAAATATATCTTTTGCCGGTATCTCATTTTCCATTCCACCTGGATACTTACTTGTTGTTACAGGTGTTGTCGTGGTTGTACTTGGCTTTGTTGTAGATGTACCTAAAGTCAATAGCATCAAACAGAATAGGCGATCAGTCAGAGGTAATATATTACTACAAATATGGTGGAAAATTATTCAAAATTTACACAGTAAAAGATCATCTTCAGTCTATACAGTAGATTCCTATGATTCATGTGTCTGCTGTAAAGCATATCTATGAATGCTGTTAACAGTAGCTCAGGCAAGATAGCTGACCCCATAATCTTGTTCAGAAAATAGAAAGAAAAATACATGTAAAGTTAGAAAAAAAAGCAGATAAAATTGCTTTTCGCCAGTATCACATTTGCCGTTCTCATTAGATGCTTACTTGTCATTGTTGTTGTTACAGGTTTTGTTGTGGTTGTACTTGGCCTTTTTGTTGTAGCTGTACCTAAAGCCAATAGCATCAAACAGATCAGTCAGAGGTAATATATTACTATAAATATGGTACAAAAGTATGCCAAATATGCACAATAAAAAAGTTTATCTTCAGACAATACATTAAGGTCCTATGCTTTGTTTTGTTTTGTTTTGTTTTGTTTTGTTTGTTTGTTTGTTTGAGTTGGAAGGGACCTCAAGGGCCATCGAGTCCAACCCCCTGCAAAAGCAGGAATTCCTAGATCATCCCAGCTATATATCTATCCAGATTCCGCTTGAAGATTTCAATTGATGAAGAACTCACCACCTCCCGTGGCAGCCTATTCCACTCCCTCACTACACTTACTGTTAGAAAGTTTTTCCTAATGTCTAATCTGAATCTCCTTCCCCTTAGTTTCATCCCATTACTTCTCGTGCTTCCTTCTGCTAATGAGAATAGGGTAGATCCCTCTGCACTGTGACAACCTTTCAGATATTTAAATACCGCTATTAAGTCTCCCCTTAGCCTTCTCTTCTGCAAACTAAGCAGTCCCAATTCTTTTAGCCTTTCTTCGTAGGACATGGTTTGTAGACCTTCCACCATTTTGGTTGCTCTTCTCTGGACCTGCTCCAATAAATCGATGTCTTTCTTAAACTGGGGAGCCCAGAACTGTACACAGTATTCCAGGTGGGGTCTGACCAGGGCAGAGTACAGCGGAATAATTACCTCTCTTGATCTAGCTTCAATGCTCGTCTTGATACATCCTAGAATTTGGTTAGCCTTTTTAGCCACCGCACCGCACTGTTGACTCATGTTATGCCCAGATCCTTTTCCCCTGTACTCTCACTTAGTACTATTCCTCCCATACTATATATGCTTCTTGCATTTCTGTTACCCAGATGTAGGACTTTGCATTTGTCCCTGTTGAATACCATTTTGTTCACCTCAGCCCATTGTTCCAGTGTGTCCAAGTCCTTTTGGATGCACTCTCTCTCCTCTCTAGTGTTGGCCATTGCTCCTATCTTTGTATCATCTGCAAATTTTATTAGTTCCCCATTAATCCCATCATCCAGATCATTTATAAAAATATTAAAAAGTACTGGGCCCAGGACAGAGCCCTGCGGCACCCCGCTTTTTACTTTCTTCCAGTTTGATGTATAGCCATTTAGAATTACTCGTTGTGCCCGATCATTTAGCCAATTGTGAACCCACCTTACTGATATTTTATCAAAGCCATACTTGATCATTTTTTCAATAAGAATGTTATGTGATACTTTATCAAAGGCCTTACTAAAGTCAAGATATACTATGTCCACTGCATTCCCCTGGTCCAACCATTCAGTGACTTTATTATAGAAGGAAATAAGATTAGTCTGACAAGATTTATTAGGCATAAAGCCGTGCTGGCTCTGATTAATTAAAGCCTTCCCATCCAGGTACCTAATTAAATGTTCTTTAACGATTTGTTCAAAGATTTTTCCTACTATCGAGGTCAGACTTACCGGCCTATAATTTCCTGGGTCGTCCCTATTCCCCTTTTTGTAGATGGGGACCACATTTGCCCTTTTCCAATCTAGAGGGACCACTCCTGTTTCCCATGACTTATTAAAGATTATTGCAAGGGGTTCTGTTATTTCCTCTGCTAATTCTTTTAAAACTCTAGGGTGTAAATCATCCGGTCCTGGGGACTTGGTTTCCTTAATCTTAGCTAAATGTTCTCTTACCAAACCTTCACTTATAATCAGCTTGGAGTCCTCATTCCCCTCATCACTATCACCATTAATGTTGATATTTCCATCCATTTCTTGGGAGAAGACGGATACAAAATATGAATTTAGTAACTCCACCTGCTGATCCACCATGTTAACTTTTTCACCCTTTTCGTTCTTCAGGACTCCAATGGTTTCCTTCACTTTTTCTTTGCGTTCTGTGTTGTGACTTATTCAGAGTAGGGACCGGCTCCAAGTTGTTCCTGTCATTAGGACAGTGAGACAAGTAGGTAGGAACAGGGTCTGGGTCAACTTTAGGGCCCACTGTCTCTGTATTCCCTTCCTCTCATGTTTTTGCTGCAGCACTGGAGAATTGCTCAACTGGCAATTCCCTTACATAAAGTTAGAAAAAAAAGCAGATAAAATATCTTTTTTTGTCAATTTCTTATTTGCCAATTTCATAGGATACTTACTTGTCGTTGTTGTTATGGGTGTTGTTGTGGTTGCACTTGGCTTTGTTGTAGTTGTACCTATAGCCAATAGCATCAAACAGAACAGGCGATCAGTCAGAGGTAATATATTACTACAAATATGGTGCAAAAGTATTCAAAATAAACACAATAAAAAAGATCATCTTCAGACTATACAGTAGATTCCTATGATTCATGTGGCTGCTGTAAAGCATATCTATGAATGCTGTTAACAGTAGCTCAGGCAAGATAGCTGACCCCATAATCTTGTTCAGAAAATAGAAAGAAAAATACATGTAAAGTTAGAAAAAAAGCAGATAAAATTGCTTTTCGCCAGTATCACATTTGCCGTTCTCATTAGATGCTTACTTGTCATTGTTGTTGTTACAGGTTTTGTTGTGGTTGTACTTGGCCTTTTTGTTGTAGCTGTACCTAAAGCCAATAGCATCAAACAGATCAGTCAGAGGTAATATATTACTAAAAATATGGTGCAAAAGTATTCAAAATATACACAATAAAAAAGATCATCTTGAGATTATACAGTAGATTCCTATGATTCATGTGGCTGCTGTAAAGCATATCTCTGAATGTTGTTAACAGTAGCTCAAGCAAGATAGCTAAACTCATAATCTTGTTCAGAAAATAGAAAGAAAAATACATGTAAAGTTAGAAAAAACGGGTAAAATATGCTTTTTGTCAGTATCTTATTTGCCATTTTCTTAGGATACTTACTTGTCATTGTTGTTACAGGTGTTGTCGTGGTTGTACTTGGCTTTGTTGTAGTTGTACCTAAAGCCAATAGCATCGAACAGATCAGGCGATCAGTCAGAGGTAATATATTACTATAAATATGGTACAAAAGTATGCCAAATGTGCACAATAAAAAAGTTTATCTTCAGACAATACATTAAGGTCCTATGGTTAATGTGACTGATGTAAAGCATATGTTAGAAATAGATCTGGGACCTCTACAGTCATGACTGTGAAGTTGCCAGTCCTTTCCTAACATGTGCTGTATTATTGTGTGTTTCATTTTAAGGTCTGCTTGTTTGTTTGGCCCGAGCCTTTATTATTTCACTTCTGTCTCGTGTTCACCGCTGGATATTCAGTTCTCTGGTGGTTAGCTCTCTGCTCCTATATCTGCTGGTGTGTTTTAGTATCTGACTTCTTTACTTGTTACGTGACCTCGTATCTGGCTGCCGATTCTGTCTCTCTGCTCCCCTCAGTTACGAACCCCGCTTGCCTCCTAGACTTCTCTCCGCTGAACCTGACTTGGTACCTCAACGATTTCACGTTGCCGAACTGGACTGTTGACGATTCTTCTGCCTCATCCTCCTGTACTGCGCTGCGCTCTAGTTGACGACCAGACCGACGACTATGATATTTCTCTACCATCTTGCCTGATGCCTGAAGCTGCCTCCTGCTTCCATGAAGGTTTCCAGGCTGCCAGTCAACTCCAGCACTATTCTAGTGAGTGGTTCAAGTCTTCCAGCTTTGCTGTTACCTGTGGTGCTCCGTGCATTCGGTGTCTTCTCACCTGTTGCAAATTACAGATGAAGGAATCTGCCAAGTCCATCCCCACCACTAGGGGCTCTGGTGAACATGTCTGGAGGCTGGTATTTGCTCAGTTGTGGGATTTGAGTGTTTGGGGCTCTTAAGCACAGTTTTATCATACCGGGTTCCTGGAACTAATTAGGCCTGTCTAAGTTACTGTATTTACTCATAACAGCATATCTCTGACTGCTGTTATCAGTTGCTCAGGTAAGATGGCCACCCCCATAATCATGTACAGAAAATAGAATGAAAAAAAAAATCTAAAGTTAGAAAAAAAGCAGATAAAAATATCCATTTTTTTTTTCAGTATTTTATTTGCCAATTTCATAGGATACTTACTTGTCGTTTTTACTGGTGTTGTTGTGGTTGTATTTGGCTTTGTTGTAGTTGTACCTAAAGTCAATAGCATCAAACAAAACAGGCGATCAGTCAGAGGTAATATAGTACTACAAATATGGTGCAAAAGTATTCAAAATATACACAATAAAAAGATCATCTTCAGACTATACAGTAGATTCCTATGATTCATGTGGCTGCTGTAAAGCATATTTCTGAATGATGTTAACAGTAGCTCAAGCAAGATAGCTAACCTCATAATCTTGTTCCGAAAATAGAAAGAAAAATACATGTAAAGTTAGAAAAAAACAGATAAAATATCTTTTTTTGTCAGTTTCTTATTTGCCAAATTCATAGGATACTTACTTGTCGTTGTTGTTACAGGTGTTGTCTTGGTTGTACTTGGCTTTGTTGTAGTTGTACCTAAAGCCAATAGCATTGAACAGATCAGGCAATAAGCCAGGGGGTAATATATTACTATAAATATGGTACAAAAATATGCTAAATATGCACAATAAAAAGATTATCGTCAGGCAATAGGTCCTATGGTTAATGTGACTGATGTAAAGCAGATCTCTGACTGCTGTTATCAGTTGCTCAGGTAAGATGGCCACCCCATAATCATGTAAAGAAAATAGAATGAAAAAAAAAATCTAAAGTTAGAAAAAAAGCAGATAAAATATCCTTTTTGTCAGTTTCTTATTTGCCAATTTCATAGGATACTTACGTGTCGTTGTTGTTATGGGTGTTGTTGTGGTTGTACTTGGCTTTGTTGTAGTTGTACCTAAAGCCAATAGCATCAAAGAGATCAGGCGATCAGTCAGAGGTAATATAGTACTACAAATATGGTGCAAAAGTATTCAAAATATACAAAATAAAAAAGATCATCTTCAGACTATACAGTAGATTCCTATGATTCATGTGGCTGCTGTAAAGCATATCTATGAATGATGTTAACAGTAGCTTAAGCAAGATAGCTAACCTCATAATCTTGTTTGGAAAATAGAAAGAAAAACAAATGTAAAGTTAGAAAAAAAGCAGATAAAATATGCTTTTTGTCAGTATCTTATTTTCCGTTTTCTTAGGATACTTACTTGTCGTTGTTGTTACAGGTGTTGTCGTGGTTGTACTTGGCTTTGTTGTAGTTGCACCTAAATCCATTAGCATTGAACAGATCAGACAATAAGTCAGGGGTAATATATTACTATAAATATGGTACAAAAGTATGCCAAATATACACAATAAAGAGATTATCGTCAGACAATACATTAAGGTCCTATGGTTAATGTGACTGATGTAAAGCAGATCTCTGACTGCTGTTATCGGTTGCTCAGGTAAGATGGCCACCCCATAATCATGTACAGAAAATAGAATGAAAAAAAAAAAAACATCTAAAGTTAGAAAAAAAGCAGATAAAATATCTTTTTTTGTCAGTTTCTTATTTGGCAATGTCATAGGATACTTACTTGTCGTTGTTGTTACAGGTGTTGTCTTGGTTGTACTTGGCTTTGTTGTAGTTGTACCTAAAGCCAATAGCATTGAACAGATCAGGCAATAAGCCAGGGGGTAATATATTACTATAAATATGGTACAAAAATATGCTAAATATGCACAATAAAAAGATTATCGTCAGGCAATAGGTCCTATGGTTAATGTGACTGATGTAAAGCAGATCTCTGACTGCTGTTATCAGTTGCTCAGGTAAGATGGCCACCCCATAATCATGTAAAGAAAATAGAATGAAAAAAAAAATCTTAAGTTAGAAAAAAAGCAGATAAAATATCCTTTTTGTCAGTTTCTTATTTGCCAATTTCATAGGATACTTACGTGTCGTTGTTGTTATGGGTGTTGTTGTGGTTGTACTTGGCTTTGTTGTAGTTGTACCTAAAGCCAATAGCATCAAAGAGATCAGGCGATCAGTCAGAGGTAATATAGTACTACAAATATGGTGCAAAAGTATTCAAAATATACACAATAAAAAAGATCATCTTCAGACTATACAGTAGATTCCTATGATTCATGTGGCTGCTGTAAAGCATATCTATGAATGATGTTAACAGTAGCTTAAGCAAGATAGCTAACCTCATAATCTTGTTCGGAAAATAGAAAGAAAAACAAATGTAAAGTTAGAAAAAAAGCAGATAAAATATGCTTTTTGTCAGTATCTTATTTTCCGTTTTCTTAGGATACTTACTTGTCGTTGTTGTTACAGGTGTTGTCGTGGTTGTACTTGGCTTTGTTGTAGTTGCACCTAAATCCATTAGCATTGAACAGATCAGACAATAAGTCAGGGGTAATATATTACTATAAATATGGTACAAAAGTATGCCAAATATACACAATAAAGAGATTATCGTCAGACAATACATTAAGGTCCTATGGTTAATGTGACTGATGTAAAGCAGATCTCTGACTGCTGTTATCGGTTGCTCAGGTAAGATGGCCACCCCATAATCATGTACAGAAAATAGAATGAAAAAAAAAAAACATCTAAAGTTAGAAAAAAAGCAGATAAAATATCTTTTTTTGTCAGTTTCTTATTTGGCAATGTCATAGGATACTTACTTGTCGTTGTTGTTACAGGTGTTGTCTTGGTTGTACTTGGCTTTGTTGTAGTTGTACCTAAAGCCAATAGCATTGAACAGATCAGGCAATAAGCCAGGGGGTAATATATTACTATAAATATGGTACAAAAATATGCTAAATATGCACAATAAAAAGATTATCGTCAGGCAATAGGTCCTATGGTTAATGTGACTGATGTAAAGCAGATCTCTGACTGCTGTTATCAGTTGCTCAGGTAAGATGGCCACCCCATAATCATGTAAAGAAAATAGAATGAAAAAAAAAATCTAAAGTTAGAAAAAAAGCAGATAAAATATCCATTTTGTCAGTTTCTTATTTGCCAATTTCATAGGATACTTACGTGTCGTTGTTGTTATGGGTGTTGTTGTGGTTGTACTTGGCTTTGTTGTAGTTGTACCTAAAGCCAATAGCATCAAAGAGATCAGGCGATCAGTCAGAGGTAATATAGTACTACAAATATGGTGCAAAAGTATTTAAAATATACACAATAAAAAAGATCATCTTCAGACTATACAGTAGATTCCTATGATTCATGTGGCTGCTGTAAAGCATATCTATGAATGCTGTTAACAGTAGCTTAAGCAAGATAGCTAACCTCATAATCTTGTTCGGAAAATAGAAAGAAAAACAAATGTAAAGTTAGAAAAAAAGCAGATAAAATATGCTTTTTGTTCAGTATCTTATTTTCCGTTTTCTTAGGATACTTACTTGTCGTTGTTGTTACAGGTGTTGTCGTGGTTGTACTTGGCTTTGTTGTAGTTGCACCTAAATCCATTAGCATTGAACAGATCAGACAATAAGTCAGGGGTAATATATTACTATAAATATGGTACAAAAGTATGCCAAATATACACAATAAAGAGATTATCGTCAGACAATACATTAAGGTCCTATGGTTAATGTGACTGATGTAAAGAGATCTCTGACTGCTGTTATCGGTTGCTCAGGTAAGATGGCCACCCCATAATCATGTACAGAAAATAGAATGAAAAAAAAAACATCTAAAGTTAGAAAAAAGCAGATAAAATATCTTTTTTTGTCAGTTTCTTATTTGGCAATGTCATAGGATACTTACTTGTCGTTGTTGTTACAGGTGTTGTCTTGGTTGTACTTGGCTTTGTTGTAGTTGTACCTAAAGCCAATAGCATTGAACAGATCAGGCAATAAGCCAGGGGGTAATATATTACTATAAATATGGTACAAAAATATGCTAAATATGCACAATAAAAGATTATCGTCAGGCAATAGGTCCTATGGTTAATGTGACTGATGTAAAGCAGATCTCTGACTGCTGTTATCAGTTGCTCAGGTAAGATGGCCACCCCATAATCATGTAAAGAAAATAGAATGAAAAAAAATCTAAAGTTAGAAAAAAGCAGATAAAATATCCTTTTTGTCAGTTTCTTATTTGCAATTTCATAGGATACTTACTTGTCGTTGTTGTTATGGGTGTTGTTGTGGTTGTACTTGGTTTGTTGTAGTTGTACCTAAGCCAATAGCATCCAAGAGATCAGGCGATCAGTCAGAGGTAATATAGTACTACAAATATGGTGCAAAAGTATTCAAAATATACACAATAAAAAAGATCATCTTCAGACTATACAGTAGATTCCTATGATTCATGTGGCTCCTGTAAAGCATATCTCTGAATGCTGTTAACAGTAGCTAAGGAAAGATAGCTAACCTCATAATCTTGTTCAGAAAATAGAAAGAAAAACAAATGTAAAGTTAGAAAAAAGCAGATAAAATATCTTTTTTTGTCAGTTTCTTATTTGCCAATTTCATAGGATACTTACGTGTCGTTGTTGTTATGGGTGTTGTTGTGGTTGTACTTGGCTTTGTTGTAGTTGTACCTGCCAATAGCATCAAAGAGATCAGGCGATCAGTCAGAGGTAATATAGTACTACAAATATGGTGCAAAAGTATTCAAAATATACACAATAAAAAAGATCATCTTCAGACTATACAGTAGATTCCTATGATTCATGTGGCTGCTGTAAAGCATATTTCTGAATGATGTTAACAGTAGCTCAAGCAAGATAGCTAACCTCATAATCTTGTTCCGAAAATAGAAAGAAAAATACATGTAAAGTTAGAAAAACAGATAAAATATCTTTTTTTGTCAGTTTCTTATTTGCCAAATTCATAGGATACTTACTTGTCGTTGTTGTTACAGGTGTTGTCTTGGTTGTACTTGGCTTTGTTGTAGTTGTACCTAAAGCCAATAGCATTGAACAGATCAGGCAATAAGCCAGGGGGTAATATATTACTATAAATATGGTACAAAAATATGCTAAATATGCACAATAAAAAGATTATCGTCAGGCAATAGGTCCTATGGTTAATGTGACTGATGTAAGCAGATCTCTGACTGCTGTTATCAGTTGCTCAGGTAAGATGGCCACCCCATAATCATGTAAAGAAATAGAATGAAAAAAAATCTAAAGTTAGAAAAAAGCAGATAAAATATCCTTTTTGGTCAGTTTCTTATTTGCCAATTTCATAGGATACTTACGTGTCGTTGTTGTTATGGGTGTTGTTGTGGTTGTACTTGGCTTTGTTGTAGTTGTACCTAAAGCCAATAGCATCAAAGAGATCAGGCGATCAGTCAGAGGTAATATAGTACTACAAATATGGTGCAAAAGTATTCAAAATATACACAATAAAAGATCATCTTCAGACTATACAGTAGATTCCTATGATTCATGTGGCTGCTGTAAGCATATCTCTGAATGCTGTTAACAGTAGCTAAGGAAGATAGCTAACCTCATAATCTTGTTCAGAAAATAGAAAGAAAAACAAATGTAAAGTTAGAAAAAAGCAGATAAAATAATAAAATATGCTTTTTGTCGGTATTTTATTTGCCATTTTCATAGGATACTTACTTGTCATTGTTGTTACAGGTGTTGTCTTGGTTGTACTTGGCTTTGTTGTAGTTGTACCTAAAGCCAATAGCATTGAACAGATCAGGCAATAAGCCAGGGGGTAATATATTACTATAAATATGGTACAAAAATATGCTAAATATGCACAATAAAAAGATTATCGTCAGGCAATAGGTCCTATGGTTAATGTGACTGATGTGGCAGATCTCTGACTGCTGTTATCAGTTGCTCAGGTAAGATGGCCACCCCATAATCATGTAAAGAAAATAGAATGAAAAAAAAAATCTAAAGTTAGAAAAAAGCAGATAAAATATCCTTTTTGGTCAGTTTCTTATTTGCCAATTTCATAGGATACTTACGTGTCGTTGTTGTTATGGGTGTTGTTGTGGTTGTACTTGGCTTTGTTGTAGTTGTACCTAAAGCCAATAGCATCAAAGAGATCAGGCGATCAGTCAGAGGTAATATAGTACTACAAATATGGTGCAAAAGTATTCAAAATATACACAATAAAAAAGATCATCTTCAGACTATACAGTAGATTCCTATGATTCATGTGGCTGCTGTAAAGCATATCTCTGAATGCTGTTAACAGTAGCTAAGGAAAGATAGCTAACCTCATAATCTTGTTCAGAAAATAGAAAGAAAAACAAATGTAAAGTTAGAAAAAAAGCAGATAAAATAATAAAATATGCTTTTTGTCGGTATTTTATTTGCCATTTTCATAGGATACTTACTTGTCATTGTTGTTACAGGTGTTGTCGTGGTTGTACTTGGCTTTGTTGTAGTTGTACCTAAAGCCAATAGCATCGAACAGATCAGGCGATCAGTCAGAGGTAATATATTACTATAAATATGGTACAAAAGTATGCCAAATATGCACAATAAAAAAGTTTATCTTCAGACAATACATTAAGGTCCTATGCGTTCTGTGTTGTGACTTATTCAGAGTAGGGACCGGCTCCAAGTTGTTCCTGTCATTAGGACAGTGAGACAAGTAGGTAGGGACAGGGTCTGGGTCAACTTTAGGGCTCACTGTCTCTGTATTCCCTTCCTCTCAGGTTTTTGCTGCAGCACTGGAGAATTGCTCATCTGGCAATTCCTTTACATAAAGTTAGAAAAAAAAGCAGATAAAATATCTTTTTTTGTCAATTTCTTATTTGCCAATTTCATAGGATACTTACTTGTCATTGTTGTTATGGGTGTTGTTGTGGTTGTACTTGGCTTTGTTGTAGTTGTACCTATAGCCAATAACATCAAACAGAACAGGCGATCAGTCAGAGGTAATATATTACTACAAATATGGTGCAAAAGTATTCAAAATATACACAATAAAAAAGATCATCTTCAGACTATACAGTAGATTCCTATGATTCATGTGGCTGCTGTAAAGCATTTCTATGAATGATGTTAACAGTAGCTTAAGCAAGATAGCTAACCTCATAATCTTGTTCGGAAAATAGAAAGAAAAATAAATGTAAAGTTAGAAAAAAAGCAGATAAAATATGCTTTTTGTCAGTATCTTATTTTCCGTTTTCTTAGGATACTTACTTGTCGTTGTTGTTACAGGTGTTGTCGTGGTTGTACTTGGCTTTGTTGTAGTTGCACCTAAATCCATTAGCATTGAACAGATCAGACAATAAGTCAGGGGTAATATATTACTCTAAATATGGTACAAAAGTATGCCAAATATACACAATAAAGAGATTATCGTCAGACAATACATTAAGGTCCTATGGTTAATGTGACTGATGTAAAGCAGATCTCTGACTGCTGTTATCAGTTGCTCAGGTAAGATGGCCACCCCATAATCATGTTCAGAAAATAGAATGAAAAAAAAAAAACATCTAAAGTTAGAAAAAAAGCAGATAAAATATCCTTTTTGGTCAGTTTCTTATTTGTCGATTTCATAGGATACTTACTTGTCGCTGTTGTTACAGGTGTTGTCGTGGTTGTACTTGGCTTTGTTGTAGTTGTACCTAAAACCAATAGCATCGAACAGATCAGGCGATCAGTCAGAGGTAATATATTACTATAAATATGGTACAACAATATGCCAAATATGCACAATAAAAAAATTTATCTTCAGACAATACATTAAGGTCCTATGGTTAATGTGACTGATGTAAAGCAGATCTCTGACTGCTGTTATCAGTTGCTCAGGTAAGATGGTCACCCCATAATCATGTAAATAACATAGAATGAAAAAAAAACAAACATCTAAAGTTAGAAAAAAGCAGATAAGAAACTGACAAAAAGGATATTTTATTTGCCAATTTCATAGGATACTTACTTGTCGTTGTTGTTATGGGTGTTGTTGTGGTTGTACTTGGTTTTGTTGTAGTTGTACCTAAAGCCAATAGCATCAAAGAGATCAGGCGATCAGTCAGAGGTAGTATAGTACTACAAATATGGTGCAAAAGTATTAAAAATATACACAGTAAAAAAGATCATCGTCAGACTATACAGTAGATTCCTATGATTCATGTGGCTGCTGTAAAGCATATCTATGAATGCTGTTGACAGTAGCTCAGGCAAGATAGCTAACCTCATAATCTTGTTCCAAAAATAGAAAGAAAAATACATGTAAAGTTAGAAAAAAAGCAGATAAAATATGCTTTTTGTCAGTATCTCATTTGCCTTTCTCATTGGATACTTACTTGTCGTTGTTACAGGTGTTGTTGTGGTTGCACTTGGCCTTTTTGTTGTAGTTGTACCTAAGGACAATAGCATCGAATAGATCAGACGATCAGTCAAAGGTAACATATTAATATAAACATGGTGCAAAAGCATGCTAAATATGCGCAAAAAAAGAGATCATCTTTAAACTATACAGTAGGTTCCTATGTTTCATGTGGCCGCTGTAAAGCATATTTCTGAATGCTGTTAACAGTAGCTCAGGCAAGATGGTCACACCCATAATCATGTACATAAAATACAACAAAAAAATATGTAAATTAGGATTTAAAAAAGCAGATAATAGTATATTTTTTTGTTAGTATCAATTCGTGAAAAAATAATATAGGTGGTTCATTATCTATAACCTTAAGGATTTCTAATAGTATACTGTACAGTATCAGTGGGATCTTTAATTTTATGATCTAGTAGAACTATAGGTTTGGTTTTATGAACCTGTGTCACTTTCCAATCATATTACCTAGCATACTTACTTGTAATGGAATGTGTTGTGGTTGTAGTTGGCTGTGTGGTTGTAGTTGTACCTAAAGCCATTGAACAGATCAGGCGATTGGTCACAGGTAATATATTGCTAATATTTTACTACAAATATGGCGCAAAAGTATACTAAGTAGACACATTAAAAAAAGATCATCTTCAGACTATACAGTAAGTTCCTATGGTCCACGTGGCTGCTGTAAAGGATCTATCTGAATGCTGTTAACATTCCAGGCCACCCCATAATCATGTTCAGAAAGTAGAATGAAAATAAATCATCTAAAGTTATAATAAAAAAAGCAGATAAAACATACTATTTTGTCAGTATCTCATTTGCTAGTCTGATTGGATACTTACTTGTAGTTGTTGTTACAAGTGTAGTCGTGGTTGTACTTGGCTTTGTTGTTGTAGTTGTACCTAAAACCAATAGCATCAAACAGATCAGGAGATCAGTCAAGGGTAATATATCACTACATATATGGTGCAAAAGTATGCCAAATATGCACAATAAAAAGATTATCTTCAAACAATACATTAAGGTCCTATGGTTAATGTGGCTGATGTAAAGCAGATCTCTGACTGCTGTTATCAGTTGCTCAGGTAAGATGGCCACCCCATAATCATGTACAGAAAATAAAATGGAAAATAAACAACTAAAGTTAGAAAAAAAAAGCACATAAAATATCATTTTTTGTCAGTATCTTATCTGTCATTTTCATAGGATACTTACTTATCATTGTTGTTACTGGTGTTGTCGTGGTTGTGCTTGGCTTTTTTGTAGTTGTACCTAAAGCCAATAGCATCAAACAGATCAGGTGATCAGTCAGGGGTAATATATTACTACAAATATGGTGCAAAAGTATGCCAAATATGCACAATAAGATAGTAGTATACAGTAGATTCCTGTGGTTCATGTGGCTGCTGTAAAGCATACCTCTGAATGCTGTTAACAGTAGCTCAGACAAAATGGACTCCCATAATCATGTACAGAAAATAGAATGAAACAAAATGTCTTAAGTTCGGAAAAATATACTTTTTTTATCATTATTTCATATGCCACTCTGATTGTATACTTACTTGTAGTTGTTGTTACAGTCATTGTCTTGGTTGTACTTGGCCTTTTTGTTGTACCAGTACCTAAAGCCAATAGCATTGAAGACATCAGGCAATTGGTAAGAGGTAATACATTGCAAAAGTATGCCAAATATACACAATAAAAAAGATCATCTTCAGACTATACAGTAAGTTCCTATGGTGCCCACTGTAAAGCATACAGTATCTCTGAATGTCTTTAAAAGTAGCTGAGGCACGATGGCTAACCCATAACCATGTACAGAAAATAGAATTTTAAAAAAATCTAAAGTTCGAAATAAAGTAAATAAAATATACTTTTTTGTCAGTATCTCATTTGCCATTCTGATTGGATACTTACTCGCAAAATATACACAATAAAAATATAATTTTCAGAATATGCAGTAGATTCCTATGATTCATGTGGCTGCTGTAAAGCATATCTCTGAATGTTGTTAACAGTAGCTCAGGCAAGATGACCACCCCCAAAAATATCAAAAATATACTTTTTTGACAGTATCCCATTTGTCATTGTGATTGGATACTTACTTGTCTTTGTTGTCACAGGCATTGTCATGGTTGTACTTGGCTTTGTTGTAGTTGTACCTAAAGCCAATAGCATTGAACAGCTCAGGCGATCAGTCAGTGGTAATATATTACTACAAATATGGTGCAAAAATATGCCAAATATGCACAATAAGATAGTAGTATACAGTAGTTTCCTATTGTTCATGTGGCTGCTGTAAAACATATCTCTAAGTGATTTAATAGTAGTTCAGGCAATATGGCCGCCCCCATAATTGTTTACAGAAAATAGAATGAAAAAACATTTAAAGTTTGAAAAAAACCTGATAAAATATACTTTTTTGTAAATATCAGTTAGTTAGAAAAATATAGGTGAATATAACATAATGTACAGTATCCGTGGGGTCTTCACTCTTATGATTTAGTAGTGCTAAAGATTTAGTTTAATGGACCTGTGTCACTTTCCATTAATTTCACCTAGGATACTTACTTGTAGTGGAATGTGTTGTTGTGGTTGTACTTGGCTGTGCTTTTGTACCTAAAGCAGTTGGTATCACACAGAATAGTTTACTTGTCAGAAGTAGCAAATCATTACAAATACAGTACCAAAACATACAAAATATAACAACTTAGCATAATTCTATCCTATGATGTAAATATAGGTGATAAAAGTGGAGGGATGTGAATGTCATTCTGTACAGTCATATGCAGTTGGCTTTAAACTTTGGATTTGATGAACCCTCCAGATCCAAATGTATGATGTGATAATTTATGCAAATAAAAAAGTATATGCAGTACTCAGGTTTGTGTGGAAAAATACTTCAAAGTATTCTTTCAAAACTATAAGGGTTAATATTTTTTTTCAATTAACTAAATGAAGTGAATGAAGAAAAGAGAAATGTAAATTCCATCAATAGTGTGACCTCTGGAAGAGGAATCCTGGAAGTGATGATAGAGCCCAACATCATCCAGTCTGTCTGAGATGACATGAAGGAGTGGAACAAGGGACAGAAGGATTGGAGTAGGCCTACATCTACAGAAGATCTGTGCTTAGTTCTCCAACAACGTCCCTGCCCCAGTGTCACCAGAACCAGCATATCACCCCAGTCCTGCAGATAGATAGGTTAGTGTCACCAGAACCAGCATATCACCCCAGCCCTGCAGATAGATAGGTTAGTGTCACCAGAACCAGCATATCAATCCAGCCCTGCAGATAGATAGGTTAGTGTCACCAGAACCAGCATATCACCCTAGCCCTGCAGATAGATAGGTTAGTGTCACCAGGGCCAGCATATCACCCCAGCCCTGCAGATGGATAGGTTAGTGTCACCAGAAACAGCATATCACCCCAGCCCTGCAGATAGATAGGTTAGTGTCACCAGAACCAGCATATCACCCCAGCCCTGCAGATAGATAGGTTAGTGTCACCAGAACCATTATATCAACCCGGCCCTGCAGATAGATAGGTTAGTGTCACCAGAACCAGCATATCACCCCAGCCCTGCAGATAGATAGGTTACTGTCACCAGAACCAGCATATCACCCCAGCCCTGCAGATAGATAGGTTAGTGTCACCAGAACCAGCATATCACCCCAGCCCTGCAGATAGATAGGTTAGTGTCACCAGTACTAGCATATCACCCCAGCCCTGCAGATAGATAGGTTAGTGTCACCAGAACCAGCATATCACCCCAGCCCTGCAGATAGATAGGTTAGTGTCACCAGAATCAGCATATCACCCCAGCCCTGCAGATAGATAGGTTAGTGTCACCAGAACCAGCATATCACCCCAGCCCTGCAGATAGATAGGTTAGTGTCACCAGAACCAGCATATCACCCCAGCCCTGCAGATAGGTTAAGGTCACCAGAACCAGCATATCACCCCAGCCCTGCAGATAGATAGGTTAGTGACATCAAAACCCAATCCCCAAACAATGCCAATAAAAATGTACTAAATATGTAGCAGTATGCCTCATTTGGAACATATGATTTTATTATTTTTCTCTTTTTGTCGTATTTATTATGCTAAAATTTCACAGCTTACCAGTTGTAATGGGTGATGTGGTTGTGGTTGGTTTTGGAGATGTAGATGTAGCTGTAATTTAAAAAAAAAAAGTTTATAAACTGTACATCACTACTAAGGCCACTTACTCATGTGCCATTTGTGAAGAGGTCATTGCTGAAGCGGTCACATGACACATACAGGATGTTACTGCTTATGTCAGCTGAGATCTGCATGGAGCTGTGGTAACTGGACATGGAGCACCTGAGAGATGTAAGCACCTTTTTCGTTTTAGTGCCCCTACTTGCAACATATACAAACTTTGTAAAAAAAAAAAAAAAAAAAAAAAGATTTGGTCAACCCCTTTAATGAAGAATGGATGCCACGGTGGAGCCCTGGAGAGGTGAGGAAGGATGAGTATGAGTTGTTTCTTTTACTTATACACACCTCCCCTGGATCCCTGAATATTATACTCGAGGGTCTGGGGTCCGATTATTATACCTTGGGGTCAATTTCCACCTGAACATTGCAAATATTCGAAAAACGAATCTTATGAAGTTTACCCATTGCTAAACTTGACATGTCCCACCAAGATGGCAGGTAAGGAAGGAAATCTCTGCACCATCCTGAGGTCTTATTCACACTTTCATATACATTTTTTGTCAACCCCTGCCCAGCACATTTTTTGTGCAAACCCTTTTTTTTTCTTCTGTCAAATATCCATTTTTCTTCAATTTTCTGTCCATGTGTCTGTGACTTTCTATCCTTATGTCATCCATTTTGTCGCATCAATTTAAAGGGATTCTATCATTGGGGAAACATGTTTTTAACTGAAGCCACGTTAAAATGATAGAATCCCTTTAAGAAAAACAGGAGGAGGTTTAACCAACTGGTAAAGGTCACATGACGATGGCGTCCATGTGTAGTCTGTGTTTTTTATGAACCCTATGACTTTTGGACAAAAATAGGACATGCTTCCATTTTTTTTCTACTGAACCATGGATCTGAATAAAAATGGAAGTCTGAATAGACAAATAGATATCAATTCAATAGGCCTATAAAAAACGCTGATAGCACACGGATGAAAATCTCTGACATGTGAATAATCCCTTAGATTAAAGTATGTTATCAGTTTTAGCATTACCAATATCTGTCCCTCTCCCAGACTATCCGTAGTGGTCTGTAATATTTCTTATGACTATTATTAGAATTGTCTGATTTCTATATCCCGTGACTTGAACCCTTCTTTATCACCACTAGATGGTGCACAATGCTCAGCGATTAGGGCATTGTAGCTAACGAGCTGAAACTATACAATGTAATTAATAGAAAGCTATAACTGTAAATTACAGTAAGATATGAAATTGGTGCCGTACATCTGTGTAGTGTCTGTGCTTGGTATTGCACCCCAGCCTATTCGCTTGAATGGGACTGAGCTACGATCAGGCCATGCGAACGATGAATGTGATATCACATGACCTGTGAAGTGGAATCGGCGTTCAGGGGAGTGGCACTGCTGCTTCAACCAGCTAATACATGGGGGGTTCTGTGTGTCGGACCCTCAAGGATCTCTTTAAGGCATCCACGAGGTGCATCAACACATACAATCTGAGAAGGCTTTGCAAATTGACATTTTTTGCATGAAAGATTTTGATTTTTAGAATTAAAGTAGAGTGAGGGAATGAAAGAGAGGGAGCAATGTGCCGGAGGTATCATGGTTGGATTATTTCATGCACACCGGATTTTTACCAATCCTGACAGCAGACATGACCATATTTCTCCCACATTTACCACCCATCAAGTAGACGGACGTGCTTTAAAATGCCAGGACTGAATTTCAGTCTCAGAAAAGTCCTAGTTACAAGTGCTGGGTTGTCAGATATTTGGTTTATTGAGTGCCAGACTGTAGGCTGTATGCTAATACTGTATATATAGTTACTTACATGGGCAGATGGGGCACAGCAGAACATCGCATTGACCTAAATTCTGGAGTACCAGCGGGCAGTCCTCAAGGGAGCAAATACAAGGGGAAGCTGAAAGGATGAGACATGAGATTATTATCATAAGTACATTAAAGCGAATCCTTCAGATTTTTTTCTTGATCCCAAAAAGGCCCCATCAGTTGCAGCTCCCTGTATTAAACTTTCCTATCATGTCCTTAAGTCAGCAAAAATTAAAGTTATAAGGTTTTAAAATCTCTTCAGCGTATGCAAATTTACCTTACATTTACCTTTACCTAAAGTTTTGGCAGCCTTTTCCCTACCTCAGGAGGCTCCTGTGCATGCTCCTGCCTCCCAAAGTGATGATGTGGGGTCTAAAGGATTCTATAACTGATATACAGAGATCTAGATTTTGCTAGAGAGGCAGAAGGCTTGGATTTGCAACCATTGCGCAGCATTGCACCAAACTCAAGAGTTACAAAAGTCAGGATGTGTCAATGGTAGTCAACAAGATGACATTAGACCCGGGACACAAGTCAGAGTCAGGAACAAGGTTGACATCATAGGGAAGTACAACAAGAACCAAAGGGAGCAAAAAGGAGAATCAGAGACAAGCTGAGGTCAGGAACTGGATCTGAATCATTCACGGAATTAAAGGGGTGACAGCAACATCTGCAAGTAAATACCTATCACCAGGCAGTGAATGCAAGATGTGGCAGATCATATATAAGGGGCCTGCAAGCTCATCCAGGACTGCTGAGTAGCATCAGGGCTCAGGACAAGGAAGAATTAACTGTTGCAGTGCTGCAGCAAAGTGCAGAGACGAAAAGTGATGGCAAGAAGTACAGTCATTGGGGTTTTTACTTTTGGATTCATGTAATCATCATGATCAGCAGGTAATGCACAGGTGACAATTTTGGCACTTCCAGTTGTTATGTTTGCAAAATTGCAGCAAAACTGTAAGATTGTAAGCAAACAAAATTATATTTCTGATTTACAATATCAGTCAGATACTTTTTCAAAAAAGTTACCTGTAGTCATGGGTGAGATGACAGTAGTAAGCATTGGGGACGTAGGAGTAGCTGTATAATGACAATGTTACCAGCAGGAAAATGTCTGGCTGCATGAGCTATAAGGGTGAGTTCACACAGCATATTTTTCGGCAGGACCCAACATGCAAAATCTGCTCTCACAATCCCAAAAATTGGATAGGACACTTCTTTATCTGCTAGCTGATTATTTCATCTAGTGACAAAAGCGTCTGCCTCCTATTAAGATGAATAGGAGATGAATTCCGCTGCAAAAATTCTGCTGCATGAGCTTACCCTAAATAGAAAATTGGCGCAAAGCCTCTTGGTCAATATGAGTTGGGAGACAGTAGAGATAGACTGAATATCTGCCAAAATTCTACACTCTGTAGACAGGGAGACAAACTTTATAGTTGACCCTATGTATTGCGCCCCCCCCCCCCCAATTTACTTGTTTTCACTGTTGATATTTTTGGAGTTGGGGGTTTGCAAAGTAGAAATGGCTGTAAAAATAGAAGCAAAGTTACAGAGGGAAAAAAAAGTATTTAGTCAGCCACCAATTGTGCAAGTTCTCCCACTTAAAAAGATGAGGCCGGCCTGTAATTGACATCATAGGTAGACCTCAACTATGAGAGACAAAATGAGAAAACTAATCCAGAAAATCACATTGTCTGATTTTTTTAAGAATTTATTTGCAAATTATGGTGGAAAATAAGAATTTGGTCAATAACAAAAGTTCATCTCAATACTTTGTTCTATATCCTTTGTTGGCAATGACAGAGGTCAAACATTTTCTGTAAGTCTTCACAAGGTTGGCACACACTGTTGCTGGTATGTTGGCCCATTCCTCCATGCAGATCTCCTCTAGAGCAGTGATGTTTTGGGGCTGTCGCTGGACAACACGGACTTTCAACTCCCTCCAAAGGTTTTCTATGGGGTTGAGATCTGGAGACTGGCTAGGTCACTCCAGGACCTTGAAATGCTTCTTACGAAGCCGCTCCTTCGTTGCCCTGGCGGTGTGCTTGGGATCATTGTCATGCTGAAAGACCCAGCCACGTTTCATCTTCAATGCCCTTGCTGATGGAAGGAGGTTTGCACTCAAAATCTCACGATACATGGCCCCATTCATTCTTTCATGTACACGGATCAGTCGTCCTGGTCCCTTTGCAGAGAAACAGCCCCAAAGCATGATGTTGCCCCCCCATGCTTCACAGTAGATATGGTGTTCTTTGGATGCAACTCAGCATTCACTCTCCTCCAAACACCACGAGTTGTGTTTCTACCAAACAGTTCTACTTTGGTTTCATCTAACCATATGACATTCTCCCAATACTCTTCTGGAACATCCAAATGCTCTCTAGCAAACTTCAGACGGGCCTGGATATGTACTGGCTTAAGCAGGGGGACACGTCTGGCACTGCAGGATCTGAGTCCCTGGCGGCGTAGTGCGTTACTGACAGAAGCCTTTGTTATGTTAGTCCCAGCTTTCTGCAGGTCATTCACTAGGTCCCCCCGTGTGGTTCTGGGATTTTTGCTCACCGTTCTTGTGATCATTTTGACCGCAGGGGATGAGATCTTGCGTGGAGCCCCTGATGGAGGGAGATTATCAGTGGTCTTATGTGTCTTCCATTTTCTAATTATTGCTCTCACAGTTGATTTCTTCACACCAAGCTGCTTGCCTATTGCAGATTCAGTCTTCCCAGCCTGGTGCAGGTCTACCATTTTGTTTCTGGTCCTTCCACAGCTCTTTGGTCTTCACCATAGTGGAGTTTGGAGTGTGACTGTTTGAGGTTGTGGACAGGAGTCTTTTATACTGATAACAATGTCAAACAGGAGCCATTACTACAGGTAATGAGTGGAGGACAGAGGAGCCTCTTAAAGAAGAAGTTACAGGTCTGCGAGAGCCAGAAATCTTGCTTGTTTGTAGGTGACCAAATACTTATTTTCCGCCATAATTTGCAAATAAGTTCTTAAAAAATCAGACAATGTGATTTTCTGGATTTGTTTTCTCACTTTGTCTCTCATAGTTGAGGTCTACCTATGATGACAATTACAGGCCGGCCTCATCTTTTTAAGTGGGAGAACTTGCACAATTGGTGGCTGACTAAATACTTTTTTTTCCCCACTGTAAGTGTCGGGAGAACAAGTTCCATCAGACCAAGATCTCTGGTCTTTCAGGTCTAAATCATAGAGGTGGATCCCAATAGTTGGTCTCCATGATTTGCACATACCCTATTACTGCACATGGACTTGAGTTGTCCTGATGTGACAACCCTGTAACATTGTGGCCTTTTCCTTTGTGACACCATAATTATTAAACCAATTGGTAAATATCAGATGATAAAGGTTTCCATGACCGCCATCATTGTTGGAATACACTTACTTGTAGTCACAGGTGAAGTGATTGTAGTTGTCAATTTTGATGTAGTAGACGCTATAAGAAAAAGTCAATGTTATGAAGTCACAAACTAAATTAATATTCTTGATCAGTAACAGCACAGATAAACTACTGGATCCTCTCATGATATTTGAAGGGAGTGTGTCAACAGACCCAGCATATCACCCCAGCCCTGCAGATAGATAGGTTAGTATCACCAGAACCAGCATATTACCCCAGCCCTGCAGATAGATAGGTTAGTGTCACCAGAACCAGCATATCACCCCAGTCCTGCAGATAGATAGGTTAGTATCACCAGAACCAGCATATCACCCCAGCCCTGCAGATAGATAGGTTAGTGTCACCAGGCCCAGCATATCACCCCAGCCCTGCAGATAGATAGGTTAGTGTCACCAGAATCAGCATATCACCCCAGCCCTGCAGATAGATAGGTTAGTGTCACCAGAACCAGCATATCACCCCAGCCCTGCAGATAGATAGGTTAGTATCACCAGAACCAGCATATCACCCCAGCCCTGCAGATAGATAGGTTAGTGTCACCAGAACCAGCATATCACCCCAGCCCTGCAGATAGATAGGTTAGTGTCACCAGAACCAGCATATCACCCCAGCCCTGCAGATAGATAGGTTAGTGTCACCAGAACCAGCATATCACCCCAGTCCTGCAGCTAGATAGGTTAGTGTCACCAGAACCAGCATATCACCCCAGCCCTGCAGATAGATAGGTTAGTGTCACCAGAACCAGCATATCACCCCAGCCCTGCACATAGATAGGTTAGTGTCACCAGGCCCAGCATATCACCCCAGCCCTGCAGATAGATAGGTTAGTGTCACCAGGCCCAGCATATCACCCCAGCCCTGCAGATAGATAGGTTAGTGTCAACTGAAGCAGGTGGTGTGTCCACTTGTGAATCAGTTTCTTCGTTGCTGACATATTGGCAAAAACATAAAGTCTCACCAAAGGAGACAGCAATTCACAAGAGGTAACATAACATTTACATGTGGTACCAGCATTTTGCTTTATTTGTAAGTGTTGTGTGTGGTCCTCACTTGTAATAGCTGTGGTAGTTATGGGTCTTGTAGTAGAACCTGAATGAATTAATGGAAGACATAAAAAGAATTTCTAATAAAAAAAACTAAAATTCTCCTATAATAATAGTATAAGCAGCTGAAGCCACACAGAAAGTTTTGTGGTCATATTTTCTCTCCTTGCAGACATGTTAGTATTTTTTTCTTTTCAGTTGTGGCAGATTTTTTTGCAAAACTGGTCATTTTGGAATTCATTTTGAGACTGATCATCACCTTTTATTTTGTCACCATCTTAATTCTAATTGCTATACATCCTTGCATATATTTTATTTTTAGATGGTACATTATATTCCTAAATTGGTATACCATTGGGGTTTTAGATCTGATTCCAATTGCCCACATTGCATGAGGACAACCCTAACCTATATTGGAGGTAGAAAAAAGTTTAGTGGGTAACATCACATTAAAGAAAACTATTGTGCTAGTATTCTCCTGGCAAGATCGATATTTCAAGATCTAATCCCCCTGTGTGTTCTTGAACTCATGTGATACTAAGGTTATGATAGCAGGATGGGTTGGCGTGGGATTGGGTTGGATGCTGGTTATGTGGACTTATTTTTTTTTTTTTCTTTGTATGTTATTGGAATTTTTTGTTTGATCTCTGTTTGTTTATGTAAAAAAATAAATATCTAAAAAAAAAAAAACTTTTGTCACCATGAAAGCTTTTATGGTAATAGGTTTACCATCAGATGCTGAACAACTAATATTATGGTGACAACTTTGGCACTTCCTGTTACTGCTGCAAAATGGCTGCCAAACTGAAAAAAATTATATATTTGTAACAAAATAAAACATAATGTTAAAATGTCGGGAGCTAATTCAGCTTCTTTTTCACTATTTGCGTCTGATTTTTTTGAGTATGTTACCTGTAGTCATGGGGGAGGTGACTGTAGTGAGCGCTGTTGATGTAGGAGTAGCTGTAGAATAGAAATACAATGTTACCAGCAAGAATATTTGCAACTGTTGAAGTATAATATGTAATATGACATGGGAAAAAACAGAGATGAAATGTGTGTTTGCCAAAATTCTGCCCTAAGATTCTGCCTCTTCAACTACTTTGATGTTGTAACTGGGGTTTGTGATATAAGAACAACTATAAAAATAAAAACAAGTTATCTAAGAAATTCAAGGTCATTGCTATGTCTTTATTTTTTATTTTTTGGGGGGGGGGGGGGCGGGGGGATAGCAAGTAATGACCAAAAAGTTTGTAGCAGAAATTATAAATTTACAAACCCATAAAACAGATTCCAAACCTGATTGATTTTAGTCCAACAGTCAAAATGATCGTAACATTGTTGCACACAAAAAATACTTTTGGGGCAAATTTACTATTGAACATGCACCCAAATTCTGGTATAATTTGAACAAAAAATGGGCATTATACCCAATTAACTAAGTATTTTAGACCCTTTATGACAGTTTCTGAACCTTACATGACAAGTGGGCTAGTAATTTAGTAGTCTGCCCCAATATGTCTATGGAAAGCTTTAGTTTCAGAGAATGAAAATCATTGCTGATCGCAGTTTCAGAAGCAGTCTCTTTTCTCTGCCACTTACTTGTAGTCATAGGTGTAGTGGTTGTAGTTGTCAATGGAGATGTTGAAATTTCTGCAACAAAATGCACCATTATCAAGTCAGCAACTATAAATGATCAGAAACAATAGCACACTGCTTACAAATGTTTCCTTCCTCACATATTGGCTGGATTTCTTGATATTCTGTCACAAATGATATGCTATATGTGTCTATGTGTGGCCACCCAGTGGCTGTGCTTTGGGTTGCAGCTGGTCAAGTTACAATGACCCAGATTTACCAATAGGTAGTCTGAACATGCGCCAGATTTATTACAGTGCCTGGTGGTGAATGTTAATTCTGTGAAATATTTAGAGTGTCTAGATTACGCTTATACTACCTTTTAGTTGGCTTACTTTGTGCCAGAATTGTATGCCAAACTTTTGTCTCAATTTGGTTGCAATTTTGTCACATTTAAACCACACCCCTTTTCTGAGAAGCCATGCCCACATGTCTAAAAACACAGAAACATGTTAGCTCAAACTAGATGAACCAAGATGGGCCAAAATGCACCAAAGATTGTACACACAATGCTCAATGAGAATTATGTATACAGCTATCAGGAAGGCAGGGACCTGTAATAAACCAGACTGACTTCTCTCCGGGATTTACAGCTGTTAATAATAGTCAGCTCCTCGATCCTGTAGCTACATGTTCTCATGCAGCTGGTTAAATCTGCAAGAACCCACCTGCAAGTCCTTGCAGAGTTAATCAGCTACATGAGATTATGCCTGGGTGTAGGTACTTAATGTACGGTAGGCAAGGGGTTAAAGGAATATTCTGAATTCTCCTCATTATCATCACTGATTACACTGTAATTACTGTATTAGTGTCAAATAATTAAGACTGGGCCAAGGTCTAGAGTAGATTTTTTGCCACAAGTTATAATAAATCTATCAGATTCACGGCATCCTGATTTGAGCTTTCACACCTTGTTGGGTCTCAGTTTTCTTCAGTTTTATCCTTTGTCTCATAATCTTTCTATTCTCACTAGAATTCCTAGTGAGCTGGTGTTGACATACCGTAGCCTTAGGCTGAGGCTCCACGTTGCGTAAACACAGCTTTTATTGTTGCAGTGTTTGTTTGAGCCAAAGCCAAAAGTGGCTACGGAAGGAACGGGAAATACTGAATATAGGAAGTTCTTCTGCTCAATCCACTAATCCACTCCTGGATTAGGATCAAAAAAACTCAGCAAAATCTGGGGTCCGTGGGGCCATTGACTTAGTCAGGAAAAAGAAAGTGATCCTCAGCTGACCTCAGCTTTCTGTATACCTGAGAGAGATGCACAAACAGACTAGAAGTAATATCAGAACCTTAGCTCTGCAGTATTCTTCATTTTCTTCTTCTTAAAGACGAGCAATTGGTGCTCTTAGTTTCAGCATCCATTATGTTAATTAGGCTCACTACTGTCAGGTGGGCGGTCCCAGTCTGGAGCAGACAACATGGGAACCCCCAGCCCGACAATAGACAGAATAATTGGGCTGAGACTAACAGAAATGTGTACTCAGCAATAGTATGGCTAGAGAAAAAAATTCCAATTGCATCCAAATCAATTGTGCAGTGCCTATTTAAGGATACAAAAAACTGCAGTTATCGGAGATGGTGAAAAGTCCACTTTAGGCTAAGGCCCCACATGACAGCAATATTGACAGCAATAAATAGCTTGCTGGACATCACAGGGTTCTTTCATCTTCACCATTGGTGTAGACACTTACTTGGAGTCACAGGTGGAGCGGTTGTAGTTGTCAATGGAGAAGTGGATTTAGCTGTAACAAAAGAGTGTTATCAAGACACCAACCATAAATAATCAGAAAATTATCACACGGCTTATAGTGTGACCACTGTTGGACTGGGGTGCTGAAGGCCCACCAGTAGAATTCACTCTGAGGGCTCACTATACTGTTACATTACCTGTCACTCATTCTCAAATTCCAAAAATGTTGCTGACATGTTTTTTTCAGTAGTAACTTTCTCAGTAGCCCTTGCCTCTGAGTACTTCTGTCCAGGGGTTCTCTTAAAAAACTGCATTAGTTTTGGAAATTGCCGCGTGTCCTCTGCGCGTATTTTACTGCAAAGTGGGGATGGGATTCATTAGAATCCAATCCACTTTGCTGTGACTGTAAAACGCTGCGTTTTTTTCCACAGCGTTTACGCCACTTGGGGCCCCGGCCTTAAGCATTTATTAGACTATTTCAGATGCTTTTCAAGAGGAGACAAGATCTCGCAGTGCAAATAATTTCATACATTAAATATACAATAAATAAGGTAGCAGAAGTTGAGATTACAATAATGATAGCTATAAAACAAATAAGACTTCCTAAAAAACTGTGTACAAAAGTTCAAAAGTGTTTTTTTTTTTGGGGGGGGGAGGGGGCAGGGACTATTTTTGACACTGATGGCCTGTCCCCAGGACCCCAAATTGATCAGCTAATTCAGGTCAGCTCCTAGACCGAAATCTACGTAGGCAATTCACTTGAATTGAAGTAGAGCTGCAGTACTCCGGCACGGATGTTATACAATGGATGGAGCCTCTGCTTCCAGTTCTGCTCCACTTATAGTTTCCAGTGCTGAAGGTTTCCTGGAACAGGTGTCATCCCACCACTCCCACCCCCTACACTGCTACTGATGACCAATCTTGAGGACCTCCATGGGAAAAACACCCAATTCTGACTGCAGTGAAAAACCCGATAAAACTGAGAATTAAGACTTTCTTAGCTTCTGCCATTGTTATAAGACACTCACTTGTAGTCATAGGTGTAGTGGTTGTAGTTGTTGATTGTGATGTAGAAAGAGCTGTAACAAAATCTCAATGTTAACAAGTAACCAATGACACATGGACAAGAGTCACCTAGAGCAAGAGTCACTGCTTGTTCGCCATTCTTTACTCTGACCCAAAGATGTCCCAAATGGGTCTCAATGATGTCCATATAGCATCTATGATGGGAGTCATTTTCAAGGTTGATTGAGGTAACTCCACCCAATATAGACAGCAATAAATAGCTTGCTGGACATCACAGGGTTCTTTTATCTTCACCATTGGTGTAGACACTTACTTGTAGTCACAGGTGGAGCGGTTGTAGTTGTCAATGGAGATGTTGAAGTAGCTGTAACAAAAAGTCATAAATAATCAGAAACATAGCATACTGCTTACACGTGACCAGTGTCGGAATGGGGTGCTGAGTAAAATTCACATTGGGGGCTCACTATACAGTTATATTACCTGACACTTATTCTCAAATTCCAAAAATTTTGCTGACATCATTTTTTTTTTCAGTAGTAACTTGCTCGATAGCCCTTGCCTCTGAGTGATTCTGTCCAGGGGTCCTCTTAGTAACCTGCTGTCTGTTTCTTACCTTGAACCAGGGCCCTATAAGCTCTGTGAGCTGACATATGTGCCCGCACAGCACAGACCTGAAGCAGCAGCAAGATGCTTCAGGATAATTGGTTATTGGGTCTCCTGCAGTGTCATTGAGAAGATGGGGACCAGGGAAGAAGGATACTGGATGACCTGACCTAGATGTCATCTCAGCCACCCAGAGTATCTAGAGAATATAACAAATTGATGGTGTAGTTTCTTAAATAATATTTCCATTATATTATACTACTGCACAGCCTGGTCGAGGTGCTGTATGATGAGTATCTGTATAAAATATAGTAAGTACACTGTGCTATGCCAGGATGTACTAGGGGCCCATCTGGTTCAGGGGCCCACCAAGAAATTCACCTATTCACCTTTGGACCAGTCCGAGCCGCCTGGATGTCTTTCCTCAATTTTCCTATTGGCTACTCATGTCTAGATATACAGTATGTATTATGAGATAAGCAGCTTTTCCAAACAACATGATTTTATGATATTCTGTCACAAGATGAAATGCTATATGTCTAGCCCCCCAGTGGTTGTCTTGTCAATTGCAGCCTGGCAAGAGTTTTATTATAATGTTTCTATATTGTATTGAATAGATTTCATGACTGATTTCAGTCCCAAGGAAATTTTAATGTGAACACATTTGTATCCTCTCAGGGGCAAATACATGCACACCGGGGTCCGTATACCGCACCACAATGATTTTGCGATACTTGGGGATTTTCTATAAACTAATACTGTAGATGGATAGATAGATATTGGAAATTCTCAAAAAGCCACTTCTTAAAGAAACCCAATCCTTTATCTAGACAAGATTTTCAGTCTTGTCATATCCTTTGTATTCTAGTTTTCTACAGAGGATCACCCATCTAGTAGACCATTTTCCACTGCAATTTTAAGTCGTCATCATTTGGAAGTTTTACTGTCTTTACAGTAGATTAAGGAATCTTGAAGAAGACATCCTAGAATAAAATGTCATAAATAGCCAAATCACTTATAAATAGAGATGAGTGAATTTTTCAAAAATTCGTTTCGGCAGCTTCAACAAATTTAACGATACGATACGAATTAATTTGCGGTGAATCACATTAAAAAAACAGCTATTTCCTGGCTGCAGAGAGCCTGTATAGTGGTGTAGAACACTGTGCCTTGCAGTGGTTTTTAGTGATGTCCCACTAGGGGACCTGAACCAGCGATGCACTGATCGCTGGTTCAGCACTATAGACTGCAATACACGTGTATTGCAGTCTATAGAGGACACATAGGCTGACTTCCTCACTTCTGGGCAGGATCAACCAGGTACTGGGGGTTACTAGCAGCCCGTGGTCACCCCCTCATCTCGCCACGGGGTGTGCTGAGGGGGACATGTAGCATGGCGGAACCCCTTGGATGCCGCGGTATGTTTGACCACGGCATTCAAGGGGTTAAAACCCACGATCGGGGCTGTGCTCTGACCGGGGGTATGGAGCAGGGTGTTAGCTGTCAGTTACAGCTAACACCCGCTCCCGATGCCGTGGGTGTTCGCAAAGGGTTTAAAGGGCTGTGAAATCAGAGGGCTGGCTAGATGCTGATTGGCTGCATGCCTGGCATTGTGGGTGATCCTGCGTTCCCAGAGTTCCTTGCCCCATGCCCTAACATGCAGCAGCCATTTTATGAAAAAATGCGATTCGTTACCACGAAGCATGAGGAAATCCAGATTTGATGTGAATCGAATATTTCCTGAAATTTGGATTGAATTCCACTTCGTCAGCTTCAATTCGCTCATCTCTACTTATAAAGCCTCTTTATCAATTGTTCATGATCTTCTGGTTCAGGTCATGTTAAATCAGAGATTATCATGTAGCTATGTTAGAAACAAGTGCTGAATATTTAGGTGATCAGATTATAGAAGTGTCACTACATGTACATACTGCATATATTATTGCTTACATGGGCAGGACTTGCAAAATAGAAAATCACATTGATATAGATACTGGAAAACCATCGGGCATTCCAAAAGGGAGCAAATACAATTTTCTGTTAAAGGGATGAAATGTGATTATTATTATCATTGTTATATTTATGGGAGTCCTCCACAAGTACCCAGCATATCACCCCAGCCCTGCAGATAGATAGGTTAGTGTCACCAGAACCAGCATATCACCCCAGTCCTGCAGATAGGTTAGTGTCACCAGAACCAGCATATCACCCCAGCCCTGCAGATAGATAGGTTAGGGTCACCAGAACCAGCATATCACCCCAGCCCTGCAGATAGATAGGTTAGTGTCACAGACCCATCATATCACCCCAGTCCTGCAGATAGATAGGTTAGTGTCACCAGAACCAGCATATTACCCCAGCCCTGCAGATAGATAGGTTAGTGTCACAGAACCAGCATATCACCCCAGTCCTGCAGATAGATAGGTTAGTGTCACCAGAACCAGCATATCACCCCAGCCCTGCAGATAGATAGGTTAGTGTCACCAGACCCAGCATATCACCCCAGCTCTGCAGATAGATAAGTTAGGGTTACCAGAACCAACATATCACCCCAGCCCTGCAGATAGATAGGTTAATGTCACCAGAATCAAACAGCGTTTTCCCCTTATGAGCCTTTGTTGCCAAGATATTGCAATTGCTATCAATATGCAAATGAGCTTTTTGGAGCAATGAGGGCTTTGCCAAAAGAGGTGAAATTTCAAAAAGAGAGGCATTGTATCACACGGGGAAAGCATCTATCTTTCACATATCTCTACAATCCACCTTATGTTTACGGGTGTGTGTTTTTATGCACTTACCTGTACATTCTGGACACTCTGTAGACATTTCTGTAGTAATAACTGCAAATTAAAAGAAAAACATAACACTCCATGGAAAACTGTGACCACAGAATTTACTAAAGGCTTTTTCCAATCTGTTTTTGATAATGATGTCCCATCCAATTGGTTGGTGTCTGACACGTGGACCTCACACCAGTCAGCTTTTTCATATACCCTCTGGGACCAGAACATATACAGGGGATAGAGAAGGAAGCAGAAGGCTCTGTCCTTTGTATAACCACTGTGCTGGAGTACTGCACTTCTGTATCTGTTCACTTGAATACAAGCAGAGCTGCAGCTCTCCAACATGGCTGGTATACATTGGATGGCGTCTTCTTCTATCATCTTTGCCCCTTGTATAGGTTCCAGTAGAAGACGCTACCTGCAACAGCTCATTGGTTATCACATGATCACTGAATTCATATGGATGACCTTTCCTGAGCATAAGTCTTCAGCATCAAAAATAGCCCCCATGGGAAACCCCTTTAATAACTTTATATGAGACATAGCATCACCTATGTGTCACCTGAGGGCAAAGACCCAATTTCAATTGCAATGAAAAAGTTGCTAAAATCAGAGAAGTTAAATTTTCTTGACTTTTGCTATTGTTAAAAGACACTTACTGGTAGTCACAGGTGAAGTGGTTGTAGTTGTCAAATGTGATGTAGAAGAAGCTGGAACAAAAAGTCAATGTTATCAAATCACCAACAATAAAATCCAAAACTTGGAAGGCAAGAGACTGCTAGAACAAGAACAACTGAAGATTCTGCATTATACATCATAAAGGTGGGTCCAAAGAAATGGTCTCCACCTCTACTATGGCAAATGGACCGGAGCTCTTAGGTTTTCATGTGTGACCTCTAAGGAGGAACCACCACCTCTGACTACAGTGAATAACAGGCTAAAAAATTGAGAATGATGATGTCTATGACCTCCATTATTGTCTGAAGACACTTACTTGTAGTCACAGGTAAAGTGGTTGTAGTTGTCAATTGTGATGTTGATGAAGCTGTAACAAAGAGTCAAAGTTATCAAGTCATCAGCAATAAATGCAATACTTGGAATGCAAGAGTTCAGCGGAGCAAGGTGAGTCCCAATAGTTAACTAATAGCTTGAGACTTGAGAACTTTTCTAAATTCAAAAATTTGTTGAAATTTAGAAACTTTTTAAGCTTCTACATCAACATCAAAGGGCAATATCAATGTTCAGTTTTTTTCAAATTTTAATCCTATCAGTTCAGAAAAATCCAGTATCTTCCAGTAATTGTATTCCCCAGTCTCACACCACTGTGCTGGGGGAAAACCTAAGGATTGTGCCCCCTCAACAAATGCTCTTCAAAAGCTAGTCATTGCAAGGAGAAACTGTCATGGAGGTCTGGGCCAGATGGAGATGTTGGAGAATGCACATCAATATAATCAGAGAAAACCTTTGAGTCCTAAGTTTATTCAATTTTTTTTGTGGTAGAGCTAACCCTTCATTGTACATTCTAGATTCTGGCACAACCAATGTTCCTGGGAAGTACAGTCATATTTACCATCAACCTCATATTCATTACTCTCTGTCCACGCTCTCTGACCACAACCTGCTGACATTCTTGACCCTTTCCTCTGTAATACACTCCCCAACCCCTAAACCAACACCCCCCTGCAGGAACCTTAATTGCCTTGACATCCGCACGCTCTCAGACTCTCTCCTACCAATCGCTGACATATCCTCACTCCAGGACGCAGATACCGCCGCTGACTACAACACCACCATCACTGCAGCCCTTGACTCTGTGGCCCCCCCTCACTAACACCAGAACCTGGCCGATCAATAGGCAACCCTGGCACACTGACCTGACTAAAAAGCTGAGATGTGCAGAACGCCTCTGGAAGAAAAACCACTCCCAGGAGGACTTCCTTAGGTACAAAGAGGCAGTTCTCACTCACCTCTGCAATGCAGGCCTACTTCTCCACACTAATATCTGCCCTATCCCGCAACCAAAAACAGTTATTCACTACCTTCAACTCCCTTCTCCGTCCTCCTGTGCCCCCTCCAACATCACTTATCACAGCTGATGACTTTGCCTCTTATTTCAAAAGCAAAATTTACACCATCAAAGACAGTCTCACCCTACACTTCTGACAACCACTCTACCCAACTGTCCTGTGCTGTCCTGTCATCTTTAACCTGCTTCTCCACCGTCACTGATGAAAAGCTCTCCACCCTAATCTCTAAATCCCACCTCACCTCCTGTGCGCGCGACCCAATCCAGTCACATCTCATCCCCAAACTCTCCTGCCCTAACCCATCTCTTCAACCTATCCCTAACCAATGGATCCTTCCCTTCCACCCTCAAATATGCTACCATCACACCTATACTTAAGAAACCCTCCCTGGACCCATCCTCTCCAGCCTAATATCGCCCCATCTCACTGTTCCTGTACGCCTCAAAATTGCTGGAGCAACACGTCCACTGTGAACTATCCTCCTATCTCTCATCCAATATGCTCTTTGACAGACTACAGTCAGGTTTCAGACCCCATCACTCCACAGAAACTGCCCTAACCAAGGTCACTAATGACTTTCTAACTGCCAAAGCCAAACGTAACTATTCTGTCCTTCTCCTCCTCAACCTCTCCTCTGCCTTTGACACAGTCGACCATTCCCTCCTGCTAGACACTCTCTCATCCCTTGGAATCTCAAACCTGGCCCTTTCCTGGACCTCCTCATACCTCACCAACCGCACATTCAGTGTCTTCCACTCACACACCACCTTCCTGCCACACCCTCTTTCTGTAGGTTTCCCCCAAGGCTCCGTCCTCCCCTCCTGTTCTCAAACTACACCCTAGGCCTTGGCCAACTCATAGAATACCATGGTTTCCATTACCATTGCTATGCTGATGGCACCCACATATATCTCTCTGGACCAGACATTACCTCTCTGTTGTCCAGAGTCCCAGAATGTCTAGCAGCCATAGCCTCCTTTCTCTCCTCCCGCTTTCTCAAACTCACCATGGAGAAAACTTCACCCCTCCACGCACGACCCCTTACCTGACCCATCTATCAAAATTAATGGAACCACTCTCACCCCAGTCCCACAAGCCCGCTGCCTTGGGATAACCTTAGACTCTGACCTATCCTTCAAGCCACATAGTCAAACCCTCAACACCTCCTGCCGCCTCCAACTCAAGAACATCCATTGAATCCGCTTCAACACCCCTGAAACTACAAAGATGCTAGTCCACGCCCTCATAATCTCCCACCTAGACTACTGTAACACCCTTCTCCATGGCCTCCCAGCAAACATTCTCGCCCCCCTTCAGTCCACCTTAAACTGTGCTGCTCGCCTAATACACCTCTCCCCCCATTCTTCATCAGCCGCACCCCTCTGCCAATCCCTTCACTGGCTACCCATCGCCCAGCGAATAGAGTTCAAACTACTAACACTAACATACAAAGCCATCCACAACCTGTCCCCTCCATATATCGCCGACCTAATCTCCCGCTACCTGCCCACACGTAACCTCCGATCCTCCAAAGACCTCCTACTCCGCTCTGCTCTTATCCGCTCTTCACACAAACATCTCCAAGACTTCTCCCGTGCATCCCCCATACTCTGGAACTCATTACCAAGACACATAAGACTGACCCCCACAATCACAAGCTTCAAGAAGGCCCTGAAGACTCATCTATTCAGGAAGGCCTACAACCTCCAATAACACTACTGTCTCCACACCATCACCTGAACAGCCTCTACCCCCAACTTCTGTTTCTATCCCTCTTCCCTCATAGATTGTAAGCCCTTGCGGGCAGGGCCCTCTATCCCACTATGCCAGTTGGTCACTGTTAGTATTATTTGTTTTTTATATCTTGTGTACCGTATGTAAACCCTCAAATGTAAAGCACCATGGAATTAATATAATAATGTACAGCACCATGAAATTAATATATTAATGTACAGCACCATGGAATTAATATGTTAATGTACAGCACCATGGAATTAATGGTGCTATATAAGTAAATAAATAAATAAAAAAAAATGATTCACTAACTCTGAAGGATCAATGGCAATAGTACTGCTTATCTTCTCAGGGTGTCTGAGGACCATACTAACATAGTGAAATCTCTCCCAAAAAAAAAAATCACCCCTTAGAGATCATCCAGACAATATTTTCTGCAGCAAATTTTCTATATTATCATATTTAATGCATATAGGCATCTCCTTTAATGTATACTGGTTAGATCTGTCTCACTTTGTGTCCTCTAAAAGTTGGCATGTTTGTTGGAGAGGTGGAGAAACCTTTGCAATGGGCCCACTAATGTCTCAAAACAGCCCTAGCAGGTTACAGTTGTTTTCTTATGCATTTATTAGACTACAGTAGACCTCACAGTGCAATAACTTTAATACTATAAACCATATAGGAAGGAACAATGTAAAGTATGTATGTTTCTATGTACTTACTGGAAGGAGGAGTAGAAGTGCTTATACATTCTGGACAGTTTGTAGTTTTTGAGGTTTTAGTAGTGATAGCTATGGAAAAAGAAGACATTTATGTTAAAGAGTTCAGTAACTTGGACCTGAAAGTTGGAACTTTCCTCTCAGAACCTCTCTTCAGATCAGATGATCACTGTGAATTCCCAACACCTTCTGCATCAAAAATGTAATATTACACAGAGTAACACTTCTAGAGGTGTGGGCCTGCAGATACAGTGGGTACGGAAAGTATTCAGACCCATTTCAATTTTTCACTCTTTGTTTCATTGCAGCCATTTGCTAAAAGCAAAATAGTTAATTTTATTTCTCATTAATGTACATTCAGCTCCCCATCTTCACAGAAAAAAAACCCAGAAATGTAGATATTTTTGCAAATTTATTAAAAAAGAAAAACTGAAATATCACATGGTCATAAGTATTCAGAGCCTTTGCTCAGTATTGAGTAGAAGCCCCTTCCTTTTGAGCTAGTACATCCATGAGTCTTCTTGGGAATGATGCAACAAGTTTTTCACATCTGGATTTGGGGATCCTCTGCCATTCTTCCTTGCAGATCCTCTCCAGTTTCGTCAGGTTGGATGGTGAACATTGGTGGAGCCATTTTCAGGTCTCTCCAGAGATGCTGAAATGGGTTGCGGTCAGGGCTCTGGCTGGGCCAGTCAGGAATGGTCACAGAGTTGTTCCGAAGCCACTCCTTTGTTATTTAAGCTGTGTGCTTAGGGTTATTGTCTTGTTGGACCAGTCTGAGGTCCAGAGAACTCTGGAAGATGTTTTCTTCCTGGATATCTCTGTACTTGGCCGCATTCATCTTTCTTTCATCAGTTCGGGAAGGGGGGCCCATGTCAAATGTTCGCCTTGGGGCCCAGCCATTCCTAATTAAGCCACTGCTCCCACCATTGCTCAGTTTGTCTGGACGGCCAGGTCTAGGAAGAGTTCTGGTTGTCCCAAACTTCTTCCATTTAAGGATTATGGAGGCCACTGTGCTCTTAGGAACCTTGATTGCTGCAGAAATTCTTTTGCAACCTTGGCCAGATCTGTACCTTGCCACAATTCTGTCTCTGAGCTCTTTGGGCAGTTCCTTTGACCTCATGATTCTCATTTGCTCTGACATGCACTGTGAGCTGTGAGGTCTTATATAGACAGGTGTGCGCCTTTCCTAATCAAGTCCAATCAGTTTAATTAAATACAGTTGGACTCCAATGAAGGAGTAGAACCATCTCAAGGAGGATCAGAAGGAAATGGACAGCAAGTGAGTTAAATATGAGTGTTACAGCAAAGGGTCTGAATACTGATGACCATGTGATATTTCAGTTTTTCTTTTTTAATAAATTTACAAAAATATCTACATTTCAGTTTTTTTCTGTCAAGATGGGGAGCTGAGTGTACATTAATGAGAAATAAAATGAACTTTTTTGCTTTTAGCAAATGGCTGCAATGAAACAAAAAGTGAAAAATTTAAAGGGGTCTGAATACTTTCCATACCCACTGTACGTTCCTCTCTCCATAACATCTACAGCTGATCCCCAAATGGATCTTTTTGACGCTTAAAGAACCCATTAAGGCAGATGAATAGGAATTATCTTGTTGTAACAACCTCTTTTGCAATGTGGTCCAAGGTTTATCTTTGTGACCTCTAAAGGAAGACCACCCAATAATAACTGCAGTGAAATCTGACCGAACCTCAAATAATAAAATTTTTTATGACCTCTATCATTGTCAAAAGACACTTACTTGTAGTCACAGGTGAAGTGGTTGTAGTTCTTAGTTGTGATGTAGAAAGAGCTGTAATAAAAAGTCAATGTTATCAAGTCACCAAAAATAAATGCAATATTTTGATGGCAAGAGTCCACCAGAGATAGGGATTCTACTCGATAGTAGGTCTACTCTCTAAATCATAGAGTCCAAAAAGTGGATCCCAAGTTGACTTGAAACCAATTCAGCACAATATCACAACATGACAACCAAAGCATTGATAGGCTGCAATTCATTCTACTTCATGGGTAGTCACACATAGACATATAAATTAGTTAGTATGTCCCTTTGTAATAACATAAGGATAGACATATTTGTATCTCAATAGGTAACATTTCCGCCATTGAGGGAAAACACTTATTGTAGACACTGGTAAAGTGGTTGTAGTTGTCACTTGTGTTGTGGTAGCTGGAACAAAAGGTCAAGTCATGAACAATATCTGCAATAATTGGATGACATCTTCCCGAAAGATGTTTTAGCACTGCAGGTAGTGTACAATATATACTTGGAGTAGGCGTGGAAGTGCTTATGCATTCTGGGCAGTCTGTAGTTTTTGGGATTTCTGTAGTAATAGCTATGAAAAATGAATACGTTGTCGTCACTTGAATATGAAATTATTTATTAATTTTGCATCTATGTCTGGACCCACTATCACTATGATCAAATATTTGCTGCAAATCTGAGACCCACCCAAGGAAAATGTAGCATTACATAGATGTTTATGTAGATGATACATCAATGGCAAGGGTTTGACTGTGCAAGAGTTGTTGTGGGTCTCTATGGTGTTCATACAGTACTGAGCAGAAGTTTTAGGAAGATGTAGAAAAATTCTGCAAAGTAAGAATGCTTTCAGACATAGCAGGGTTAATAGTTTATTTTTGGTAATTAACTAAATGAAGTCAATGAGGAAAAGAGAAATGTAAATAAATTATTGGTGTGAGCGGTCTTTGAAGTCCTAGAAGTGATGATGTGTCCTCTACAGAGCCTCGATCATAACATCATCTAGTATATCTGGATCCCAATAGTTGGTCTCTATGATAGTCCATATATTTCAATAGGGCAGGGCATGGGTTATCTTGATGGGACAAGCACATTTAACATTGTGCTTTTACTTTTGAGGAGCATCAAATATTACTAATTGGATAAAGATCAGAAAACAATGGTTTCTCTGACCTCCATATTGTTGGGAGACACTTACGTGTAGTCACAGGTGAAGTAGTTGTTGGTGTAGTTGTAGTTGTCAGTTGTGATGTCAAAGGAGCTGTAACAAAAAGTCAATGATAACAAATCATTAGCTACAATAGAAATGCAGCACGCCAAAGCCAAGAGTCACTGATGGTTAGGTGTACCGCCTCTCAAATCATAAAAGTGGGTTCCAATATGGGACAAGCTGTTTAACTTAATGTCCTCAATGGAGTTCCCACCCAATATTTATTACAGTTAAAAAATGACGATATATCAAAGAATAAAGGTTAGGAGAAACTTACTTGTAGTTGAAGTGGTTGTAGTTGTCAATTGTGTGGTGGAAGACGCTGTAACAAAAATCACTATTAAGACACCTACTATACATGAGCAGTCACACCAAAGTCTTCACTACTACTTCACAACAAAAACCAAGGGCACACCCAGAAAAAAATCTAGGCACTTTCCCAAAATAGGGTATAATGTATTAACATTGAAACAGGCAGACCCCACTCCAAACAATGATACAATGCATACCATATATAGATTTTAGAAGACCAATAATAATTCTCAAAACCAATAAATCATATATAATCCAAAATTCATCTTTATTAAACAATTATTCCACTTGATAATGTTGCAAAAAAAATTTACATAAAAACAATAAAAAAAAACTAATCTGGAACAGTGTGGTACACAGGAATGACAACTGATAATACATCAAAATGTAACATTTAACACTTGATAAACAAGTATATACATCAATACACACTACAAAATGGCATCATCTAACCCATTGAGATTCATAAATAAATATACATCAAAATCAAAAAACAACTAGAATAAATAGACTTCATATAAATAAATATGAAGTCAATTCATTAACTAAATAAACCCAAATAGCAGCAAGTCATAACTACAGATGTAAGTGCGCCAGTGCAATGTGCAAAAAAGTACCGATGGGCTCCTCATACATATTTCATTATAGAGCAAGTTAAGGTTATACCAACCAGCCATCAAACCAGGAGTCCTGTGACCACACTGACCAGCACCCCAACGCGCGTTTCGCACTAGCTTCCTCAGGGAATGATATATATAGATTCATATGCAGATTTTGCAGTGGTATGTGTGGGGGTTTTCATCCCGGGCACTTTGAGATATCGAATACTTGTACAGCCCCTGTGTATTGGTAATTATTTATTATTGTGGTGATATTGGTATATTGTATTTTTTTAAACTTTTTGTGAATATATTTATTCATTTATATTTTTGTATTACTGTTTGGACTGTGGGCTGTTCTTGATTTCAGTTTATTATACCCTATTTTTGGAAAGTGTCTTTGGTTGGGTCTCTGATTCCTGCCACTTTATTATATTGAATATTTGTACAGCCCCTCATGAATGTTATATATATATATATATATATATATATATATATTATATTGTTGTTATCATTGTTGCTATTAGGTATTTTTATTGTTGTTATTATTATTATTATCATTGTTGTTGATAATAAGAATAATATAATATTACATTGCTCTAAATTTTTATATAAATTCCTTTTTGTACTTATTGACTTAGAGGGAGTAGAGACTGCAGTTGTTGATTTCAGTAAAGCTACAAAAAATATGGCTCATTACAAAATATTAAGGTTGTTAAATGTGATTAAAAAGGTTTGAACAATTTAAATCTTAGATTTAATAAGATAAAAATGTCTAAATGTCAGAAACAAATTTGTTGTCCAGTGTAATAAATTGAGAAATGTAAACTCCTGTGTAAAGGTCATTGAGAGGTTAGATGGATATTCAGTTCTTGTGTGTTTTCTTTGGGGCACAAATGTAACATGGCGAGCTACATCTTATCAATTATCTTGTGATAGATAGAAAATGTAAAAAGGTTACACTAAAAACATGAAATTTTTTTTTTTCATATCTGTCAATTTTTATATTTGGAGCTTCGAACTAAGAACCTTTCAGCTGAAAATGTACTTTATCATCATATGGATGGATGTTGAGATGAATGGCCATGTATGCAACGTATGGATGGTAAGACTCTGTTAGAATGAGATCGCTGCTTGTCAGTGTTTCTCAACTTTAGTTCTCAGAGCTGGGTCACAAGGGGTGGTCAGTGTTTCCTTTGTGACCCCCTAAGGCTCCGGTATTACTGATACTGATTGATTTTAACAGCTGCAGTGGCCAAGATTATATACATTTCAACTTACTGCTTTACACTCAATAGTTAAAATTTAATAGGGTGTCATATTTATTTCATTTTATCTGGTGATTCTTTAGCCTTGGTCATTCCTCGATGGGAAGGAGATGACCCAATTGAATGAGTAGCTAGGAAAGTCCCCATAGCCAACTCCTGACTATCGCCTTGCTCTAATACTCTGATGCCTCTGAGATTGTCATCTTTTAAGTTTCACTCCCCAGTTACAGATTGGTCATCTGACTAGAGAGTCCATTGAGGTTCTTTTGTTTTCAGCATTTTCCCTTATGTTCATGAACATAAGTATCTTACAAGATTTCCTGTTCCTATCAGGATTTTTCTAATATATTCTTTAAGCAAAAGGTGGAATCCTGTCATCCTTATTGTTCCTTTGATTATGTTATACCACCCTTCCAGACAGTGAGCCAAGATGTAAAATTTACGCCTTGTCCTTGCCCGAATCAGATGCAGTGTCTGTTTTTATGTATGGTAGGAGAACTTGAAAAGTTTATCCAGAAATCCACTGGATTTCATCTTTGTAAATGGAATTTTTAGGCGCATTTTAATTATAGTTTTTTGAATTGCAATTTTTTTATTTTTTTTTGCAAAAATGAGGACTTTTTTAATTTTGTGCTTTCCTTTAAGAAGGCTTGGCGGAGGGGGGCATCACTCCTGTCAAATATATCATCATTTATGCCAGATTTACACATAGCTTTCTGTTTACACTTTGTCATACATTAAGTGCAAACTCCAGCGGGGTAGGTATTCTTAAGACTGGCCTGAAAAACGCTGATCTTGGTAAATCAGCCCCCAAATCAATTTTATATTACATATTTTCTATAAAACAGAAAGTTGCTCACAAGATCCAGAGCTAATACTCTATGACTGAACTACTGATGGAGGCCAAGTGTGGTTATTTGTTAGATATTTTTGTAATGTTTTTGTTAAGTAAACTGGCACTATTTGGTCAAAAGGAAGGTCTGAGTGCCTTATACTATTCTCATAGAGGAGCAGACTTTGCTACTCCACCTACCAAATCTGATGGAACTAGGGACGAAGACTCTGATCAGAGTCTCCAATGCAGTTGTGAACAGAGTCTTTTCAAGAAAAGATAGATGTGATGGTATAGCCCAAATATATCCACATGGGCACAGCATGATCCCTCTGTAATGTTGAGACTCAGATTAGGAATAAGGGACATCAGATTTCTTGCTGAATATTTATAGTTTACTAAACATTCAATACACTGATCAGATCACAAGCCAGATATGCTGTAATGGAAGAGACAAAAGGATGTAACAAAACTTCGGTTTTTATACATCAGTCTTGAGCTTTATGCCAATAACTTGGACACAAGCAATGGGAAACTGCAAGTTCCCTAGCTGCAGAAAAATTCTAAATTATTTTATAATTACAGTATATATTGAAAAAAGTTAATAATACTCCCAAAATATTAAAAATCAAAAACTTACATATAATAAAGGAATTATGTGCAGGTTTTGATAGATACAGTAAATGGGCGTTAATGCTACCGCTGTTAAGATAGGGTCTGTTAAAATAAAAATAAAAAAAAATATGGACACCTATCATTTTAATGTATCAGTTAAAAAACAGACACACTAATATGAGTTAGTGCCTGTTAATGTCCATTATTATGCCGTCCGTTTTTTAATTTTTTTTTTTGTTCTGCTTTCTGAGCATGCGCAGAAAAAACGGACATAAATAATGGACGACTGACGACCAACACATATGTGAGATGTCCATTAACCATAGACATTAATGTTAAAAAAATAATGGACAGTTCACATCCATCATAAGTCAAAAGAGTCAAAATTCCTGCACCCTGCGCTATTATCTCTGCCAAAATAATGGACCTGTGACGGATTTGGTGAAAATAAAAAATTAAGAAAAGGTTAGAAATTTTAATGGCCCCTATAGTAGCTGTATTATTTACTGCACATGATGTCATAAAAGACTGATGTCATTTTGCTACAGTTTTTTATTACTAATTATTACATATGTGCTATATATGAAGGAGTCAGAGCCGGAGTCAGAGTGTAAAAAAAAAAGGCAAGTCGGAGTCAGTATTTTGGCTTACTCACTCCACAGACCTGCAGTTATACAGTAGACATTTATATTGTCATTTGGGTGCTATAAAGTGAACTCAAGACACAGAATAAGCCTGAAATTCATGTTCATTACATCCTTGTGGTTACACAGTCGGACTGTCAGACATTACTTGTCTATTTAGCCCAAAGTAGAGACTGTGGTAACAGCAGGGAAGACAAAATAAAGACTAGAAACATGAAAATCAGGTGTTTCCAATTGCTTTAGTAATCAGATTTTTCAAATTAGAGAATATTTTTAAGCAAATAATTCAGAACTAACTTGTAGTCTTGAGCGGAGTTGTGGTTGGAGATGTTGTAGTAGCTGCAAAAAAATTTGTTCCACAGTTATTCATCAATACAGACAACAATCATGAGATAAAGTACACTAAACTTTCCCAAAAGTAACCTAAATCTAAATTTCAAAATTTTCCAAATCTCTTAAAGCAGATGATAAAAAAGACTTTTGGTCTGGCTATTAGTTGTTGTGGTTGGAGATGTTGTAGTAACTGCATAAAAATATTATCACACAGTTATTGCTCAATATATAATCATGAGATAATATACTTTACTAAGAATAACTCAAATTTTACGATTTGGTCCCTTTGAAATCTGAACTTATTATTTTATAATAAATGTAAAACATATCACAAATTACTGAGTAGAGGAAAAGCCCAGGCAAGATGGGCACTCCATAATTATGAGCAGAAAATACAATATAAAAATACAACCAAAAATAGATTAGAAAAAAGTGATAAATTTCATTATTTGGTTTATTTTAAATAAATAAAAAGAATGGCGATACATTCCCTTTAAGCAGATGATAAATAAATAAGAACATACGTGTGGTCTGACTTGTAGTTTTGGTTGGAGATGTTGTAGTAGCTACAAAAAAAATATTATCACACAGGTATTCAATATATAATCCTGAGATAATATACTTTACTAATCTATATTACTATATAAAGAATTTTAGGATTCGGCCTCCTTGAAATCTTCTCTTATTAGTTTATATGAGATATTAGAAGATACTTTTGTCTCCATATGCATGTGGGCACAAATAGAACTGTCTTCCCATCTCCATATAAATTGTACATGTGCAGAAAGTATTGCTTTATATTAATACAGTATCTAACACTGTTTTAGTTGTCAGTTGTCTTGTCTGAAAGTAAATTTAGCTAGAAAATTCCCTCAAGTTAATAGTCCAATTCCAATATATGATTTTCTGAAGACCTTAGCATTCTAAGTTATCATCCAGTTTGAAGTTTATCTAATCTAGCTACATTTTTTGAGCCTTTTTGCATATAGCCTATCGACTAGCCTCATCTTGTTAACCTAATGTATCTGGATTAATAATATATTAAATAAATATAAATATATACAGTACAAATATTTCTATTTTTGATTAGAACTGAACCAAAAATGTTCCTCTGTTACACATGTATAAAGAAATGTAGTTTTGGGTTGCATTAAATGGACTTTACTTACGGGAACAGCTGCATGAATGACCGAGAATACGTTCACAGAGGTCTATACCCAGCAGTTTTATACAGTTTTCAGGACATTGGCATTCAGCACTTTCTGTATAATTAAGAGATTTGTTGTTCACAAATAATAATCAGATTTTTGCAAAAGTAAATTTAAGTAGAGAATTTTAGGTAAATTTACATAGTAAGAAACGTACTTGTGGTCTGGCGTAGAGTTGTTGTGGGTGGGGATGTTATGGTAGCTGTATAAAAAAGGAAAAAAAAATATATTAAGTTGCATATTTCTAAAAATAACACAAATCCAAATGACTATTTTAATAAATAATAATCAGTAAATTTAGGTAGAGAATTGTAGGTAAATTTATATATTAAGATACGTACTTTTAGTCTGGGGTGGAGTTGTTGTACTTGGAGATGTTACAGTAGCTGCATAAAAAAGGAAAATGTTACATTACACTATAATAAAGAAGATAATTCATAATACATTATATTTAGTATATAATATAGTAGTACAGTATAGTGTGGTTTAATAATACATTTCTGAAATATAAACCAAATCCAAATGACTCTTTTACCATTCTGAGCACTTCCCATCACCCCATCATTTCCCATCATGTTGGAATTTGGTCCTTTCTATCTTCTGCAGGTACTTCCTATTGGCTTATATGTGTGTGAACCGAGAGCAAGGCAGGTGGTTTGGACTCCGCAACCAGAAATGAACGCACACGCGGTAGTTCAAGAAAAAAATATATATTTACTATAAGTTAATAAAGGCTAGTTAAAGGTAAAATGACAGGGCTAAAGACAAGCAAAATATACAATATAGCATGAACAATTTCAAGGCAAATTCTGCAATGGTTTCTACTTTTACTCTGTCCACTTCTGCAGTATGGACACTGAATGAACAATATACTCAAAACTATCCCTAACTGACCCTGACTTCACATTTGGGTGCACCCCCTTTTCCCCAGTGGTCCAGGTGGACCGCTTACAGTCCGTAGAAGCGCGCGGTGGGGCCCAAAGTCGGTCCTTTCTTTTATAGTGAAGCGTCCTCTCCTCACGGTTATCAGGATCTTGGGAGAAATGAAGTCCTCTTTAACAGACAGGGAAACCAACTGAATGCAATGTAATCCAACAGCAGATTCCACTCAGCACACTGACAGTCCTGCCGAATCCATACACTGAGCTGGGATGTAAGCCGGGATTTAGCAGGTGCCGTCCAGTACATCAACAGCACTGCGAGTCTCTATCTGTGGTATCCATATACACAGTCACAATGTCAGTCTCACTGATCAGCCACTGAGCACAGTTCCTTTCACGTGGACTCACTAGTCCTGTTGTCTCTTTACACTCTGTTTGTCTCTGGACCAAGATACAGCTTAGCTGTACAGAAAAATCTCCACACCAGTTCAATACAACACTTGCTAAGATGGCTGCTGCTCTCTCTCTCGTCACTTCCTGCTTCTCTGCTCACACTCTGTCTGCAGAACAGGCAAGCTGACATAAAAGGGGGGGGTCTCACTCCAGCATCATGTCACAATTACAATGGCTGCTGTCTTAAAGGAACAGAATCACAGAAATACATTCAACATTAACAGTTTATACAGACAAATGAAGCTTAAGACAACATTGGCTGTCTCTTACATATTCCCCCCCCACTTTAAGATTGGCAGTCCCTGCCTATGACTGTATATCCAGAGGGTTGTACTTTTATGCACAGGGTGGTAGTATACCGATGTATGGCAGGCCAAACAAACTCATCCTGCGCATACCGAACAGGGGGAATACCAGCATTTGGCCTAGTGGTCCGTCTGAGGACCGGTGGTATATTATGGGGTGCTGCAGCTATGGGCTGAGAAGGACCAGCGGATTCCGCACCAGAGGGGGCACAGGCCGGAGATACAGTAGTCACAGGTGGAACATCCCCAGGAGCAGGGATCGGCCAACAATCATCCTCCTCGTCGGAGGCCCATTCCGCACCTCCATTCTCTGACTGTGGGAGCTCATTCACATTGGCAGGCCCATCGTGATTTGTCCCTTCAGAATGACACAGGCGCAACATATTTCGGTGAAGTACTCGAACACAATCAGTTCCTTCTTTCTGGACCTGGTACACTGGCCCATTCGCATACTTGCGGCCAACAACACGATACGGCAAAGCCTCCCATCTGCTTTCCAATTTCCCTTGGGGTTTCTTGACACGAACTAGCACCAGGTCGCCTGGTTGCAATGGTGCTTCTTGCACTGGGGTCTTATCAGGATGGGGATGTTCTTGCAGGCGCTGCCGCACCAATCGATGGATCGTCTCAAGTCTCTGCCGATGCGCCCGCACCCAAGAGGTTGGATCCCTCGGAGGGAACCCATCCACATCATTCAACTGTAATTCTCCTATACTTCGCCCAGACCGCCCAAAGAGAAGTGTATAAGGAGAGTACCCCGTTGTAGAATGGACCTGATTGTTATAGGCCCACACCATTTCAGACAAGAACTGAGGCCACTGTAACTTCTTGTCTTCCTCCAGAGTCCGCAGCATCTGTAGCAGAGTTCTGTTGAATCTTTCACAGGCCCCATTTCCCTGAGGGTGGTATGGAGTCGTGTGCGACTTCTTTATCCCGTAGATACGTTGAACTTCTTTCATTACGTGTCCCTCAAAGCAGGCGCCCTGGTCGGAGTGGATGCGTTGGGGGCACCCATATACTCGAATGAAATCTTGGCACAGAGCACGAGCTGCTGACTCAGCTGTCTGGTCCTTGGTGGCGGTTACCACCGCAAATTTGGTGAAGTGATCCACCATTACGAGGCAATACTGGTGTCCGCTATTGGATGGGCCCACCATTAGATAGTCTATCATGACGATTTCTAAAGGTTCCTGGGTCACGATGGTTTGTAGGGGAGCTCTCTGTTCTATTGCCTTATGGATCTCACAAGTTCGACAGCTGCGGCATACTTCTTCGACCATTTGACGAAGACCAGGGCAGTAAATCAGTCGCTGTAACCAACGAAAGGTCTTCTCATGACCAAAATGTCCATTCTTATTATGAGCCTCAACTGCCAACGAGCGAGCCAGTTCACTAGGCACCACAATTTGGTATCGAATGTCGATCTCAGAAGGTAAATAGACCTTTCGGCATAGCACTCCATTTTTCATCTCCAACTTTTCCCACTGACTCAAAACAGATAATATCTCACGTGTCAGTCGTTCTCTTTCCTCTCTACAGGGCTTCTGGCCTTTCTCAACACACTTGATCATCTGCGCCAGCCCCTCATGGGTCTGTTGTATCTGTGCCCATTCCTGTCGTGAGGGACCAAAGAAAGGAGCCATTTCAGTCCCCTCCATCTCAAACTGATTAGTGGCGGTCAAGGCCTGTGAAAATCTGCTGAAATCGGGCACCTCCACATGCTCCAACTCATGATCCACGTCTTCTGTGGGGGTCTGGGCAGTTACCCTAGAAAGTCCGTCAGCGTTCTGGTTCTCTGTCTTGGACCGATACTTAATGCGGTAATTGAATGTAGACATTCGGGCTATCCACCTCTGCTCTAATGCCCCGAGCTTGGCATTTTCCAGGTGAGCTAGTGGGTTGTTGTCAGTCAGTACTAAAACTTCAGCACCGGTCAAATATTCAGAGAATTTCTCGGTCATGGCCCATACCAGTGCCAACAGCTCCAATTTAAATGAACTATAATTCTCGGGGTTTCTTTCAGAATCTCTCAAAGACCGGCTGCCGTACGCTATGACCCTCTCCTGGCCATCCTGAAGCTGGGAAAGCACTGCTCCAAGACCATACAGGCTTGCATCTGTATATAGCTGGAACGGCAAGTGGTAATCAGCATATGCCAAGATTGGGGCTGTTGTCAGTGCATCCTTCAATGCCTGGAAGGCTTGTTCCTGTTCAGGTCCCCACTTCACGGACCGGTTCTTTGGACCACCGGATGTGCCTCGTAGGAGAGCATTAAGTGGTGCTGCTACCTTGGCGAAATCCTTAATAAACCGTCGATAGTAACCGGCTACTCCAAGGAACGCCCTCACTTCTCGCAGGGTAGTCGGTATCGGCCAATCTTGAACAGCCGCTATCTTGTCTCTTGATGGTCTCACCCCTTCTCCTGATACGCGGTGACCCAAGTAATCAATTTCAGATTGGAACAACCGACATTTACTGGGTTTCAATTTGAGCCCATGTTCCCGCAATCTTCGAAATACTTGCCCCAACTGGTGGAGATGGTCTTCAAAGGTCGCAGAATACACTATAATGTCATCCAAGTAGATGAGAGTGAACTCAAAGTTGAAGTCACCGAGACATTTCTCCATCAACCGCTGAAACGTTCCGGGTGCATTTGTCAACCCGAAGGGCATCCGGTTAAATTCGTATAGTCCCATGGGCAAGATGAATGCCGTCTTCTCCTTGTCTTTTGTGGCCATCGGCACCTGCCAATACCCACTAGCCAGATCTAGTGAGGAGAAGTACCGGGCTCTCCCTAGCGCTGAGAGGGACTCCTCAATCCGTGGCAAGGGGTAGGAATCTCGTACGGTGCAAGCGTTTAACTTCCGATAGTCTACGCAAAATCGGATGGATCCATCTTTTTTTCTTACTAACACCACAGGAGCCGCCCAGGGACTCTGGCTTTCTTGGATGATCCCACCCTGTAGCATCTTAGCTAACAGTTCTTTCACTTCCTGATACAACTGTGGAGGAATTTGTCGGTAGCGCTCTCTAATTGGAGGGGTGTCTCCTGTGGGAATCTCATGGTAGATCCCTGTGGTACATCCAAAATCTTCAGCATACCGTGCAAAGGTGGCTTGGTTCTCCCACAACAGCTCATCTACCTTCTGCACCCATTCCAGAGAACATGAACTTACATCCATCTTCATCTGTTCTCGAATTGCACAGCCATTCCATTCAGAGGTGGGTTCCTCATCTTCTCCCATGGACACAGTTACGGTCCACTCATCCCTTTCAGTCGGCTTCAGCTGCATTGGAGTTACTTTCCTTACTTCCTCCGGAGTCACATAGATGTTAGCCAGCAGCCTCCCTGGGGTCAGGTCCACACTCTGGTCCTGAGTGTTTACACATCGAAGTGGTACTCTTCCATTGCGAACTATTGCCAAGGAACGGGCCACTAGCGGATCAACACCTCCTTCGGCTGCCTGCAGTGGTTCTACCAACACAGCTATGCCCTCTAGTTTCCGACAGGTGCCTACGGGCATGGACACTATTGTCTCCCGACTGGGTGGCAGTGTAACTTTTGTATGCAAAGGAACTGAAATTCGAGCCAGAGGACGCTGTGCATCTGAACTTTTCTGTAAGCCACATGTCCGGATCAGCCGCTGGAAAGCTGTTTGAGTAGGCCGATGGGTGGTGGTTTCTTTCCAATAACCGTGACCTTTCTTTTCAAAGAGGATCTGATCTAATTCTTTTAACACATTCATCCCCAAAATGACAGGGACCTTTACTTCATGTGACTCCTGTACCACCACAATGCCTTTCCTACCTAGATCTTGGCCACATACCCGGACATTCATCCAGGCCACTCCCACGACCGGAACTGGTAACTGGTTAGCTGCGACCACTCGTACGAATGTATGGGGATCATATTTCACATGTTGCCGGAAGTACCGTTCATAACAGTCTCTACTCAAGGTCGTTACTTGGGAACCCGTGTCAATCATCCCGGTAACCGGAATACCCTCCATTTCCACCTGTATGACAGGACTTGCAGCGATCAGGTCATCATCAGGGCATTCTCCCCACATAGTCTCCTTGTCAGTCTCCCCTACTACACGCCCTTCAGCAGCAGGGGACTTCAGTTTAACGGCGGTCTCTCATAAGTTTGTCGCTGCTCTGGACATCTAGCAGCAACGTGGCCCATCCGTCCACACTCCCAGCAGCGTATCCCCCGTCGTTCTGGCCATCTGTTTGGGCCCCTTCGGTAAGCCCCTCCGATTTCTCCTGAGCACTGCACTAAATGATTTGGACCCCTTCGGTAGGTCCTATCCTCACCCCTCCAGCGGGGTGGTGGGTGATTCTGACTTGCTGGGTGTGGATGGCTCACCCTTTCATCTCCAGTCTTCTGGAAGTCTGCAATTTTCATAGACTGCTCATCACAACGAGTGTGCAAGTGTTCCATTTGTTCTTGCAGTTTCTGCATTACTGTGAGAATTTCTTTAACCGTCCCTTTTTCTACTGTCTCTGAGCCAGAACTAGCCCCCTGTGACAAAGTAACTCCAACTGCGGTCTGCGGCCTCGGGACCATACTATTGGCACGGGAGATGGCCTCTACCTGTATATCATGGAATTTAGCATCAGTCTCTCGTCGTATAAAATCCTGCATAGTCACAGTTAAACTGCCGTCACGTATCCCCAGGACAAACTGGTCACGGAGAGTCCGATCAGGGTTACAGAAGGCTGGCGAGCCCCCCTCTTTCCTTCCTTTGAATATCTCGGAGCAGTTCTTGTAGGGCATTTGCATATTGGGGAAGGCTTTCATTCTCCTGTTGTACCCTCTGGAAGAACCGAGCCTGCAGAGACCCCAGCAATGCAGTTTCTCCATAGATGGTTTCTAGAATCTGGACTACTTGCTCAAATGTCTGCCTTTGTTCAAATGGCCTCAGTATCACCGTGGTCTTAGCATCCCCTTGTAATGTCAATATTGCTAGCTCTACTAGTACTTCTGGTGCGGTCTGGTACATTCGCTGTATCATTCGTATCTGTTCCACCCACATACTCACTGACATATTATTGCCATCAAATTTAGCTAACTGACTCATTATAGCCCCTGCTGGCATTCTTCCTCCAGCACCATTCTCCCGAACGGGTGCGTCACCGTCCATTCTGGTAAGCGGATCCTGCCGACTACGCCAATTTGTGAACCGAGAGCAAGGCAGGTGGTTTGGACTCCGCAACCAGAAATGAACGCACACGCGGTAGTTCAAGAAAAAAATATATATTTACTATAAGTTAATAAAGGCTAGTTAAAGGTAAAATGACAGGGCTAAAGACAAGCAAAATATACAATATAGCATGAACAATTTCAAGGCAAATTCTGCAATGGTTTCTACTTTTACTCTGTCCACTTCTGCAGTATGGACACTGAATGAACAATATACTCAAAACTATCCCTAACTGACCCTGACTTCACATTTGGGTGCACCCCCTTTTCCCCAGTGGTCCAGGTGGACCGCTTACAGTCCGTAGAAGCGCGCGGTGGGGCCCAAAGTCGGTCCTTTCTTTTATAGTGAAGCGTCCTCTCCTCACGGTTATCAGGATCTTGGGAGAAATGAAGTCCTCTTTAACAGACAGGGAAACCAACTGAATGCAATGTAATCCAACAGCAGATTCCACTCAGCACACTGACAGTCCTGCCGAATCCATACACTGAGCTGGGATGTAAGCCGGGATTTAGCAGGTGCCGTCCAGTACATCAACAGCACTGCGAGTCTCTATCTGTGGTATCCATATACACAGTCACAATGTCAGTCTCACTGATCAGCCACTGAGCACAGTTCCTTTCACGTGGACTCACTAGTCCTGTTGTCTCTTTACACTCTGTTTGTCTCTGGACCAAGATACAGCTTAGCTGTACAGAAAAATCTCCACACCAGTTCAATACAACACTTGCTAAGATGGCTGCTGCTCTCTCTCTCGTCACTTCCCTTTTCTTTTTTTTCTCTCTTTATACACAACAGGCAAAGCAAACAAAAAGAGGGGGGGGGGTCTCACAACAACATTATAATATTAAAAAAAGGGCTTTTTTAAAAAAAAAAAAACAAAAAAATAATTTTAACATTAACAATTTTTAAAAAAAAAAAAAGGTTAAGAAAACATTGGCTGTCTCTTACATGTACTATTTATAAATAGGTTGGGGGTGAGAGTCCAGGCCTGAAAAAAAAAAAAGGAAAAAAAATTTTCCAAAAAAAAGGGGCTTAATCTACAATCTTTCCTAAGCCAATTTTTTGGGACCTACAAAATACCGCCTGCCTCCATTTTTTATTCCATGTCATCCAGTATCCTGCTCTAACTCTATACTGTACAACAATGCTCTTGGTCACTTGCTGTGCAATGAACTACAACATACAGTAGTCTCATGAAATTGAAGAAAGAATTTTTTTAGCACGTAGATCCCTGCACAGGATTTCCAAAAATACCAGTATAAAATGCTGAAGGAACTTTTATCAATAAAAAATACAATTTATCCTGAAAAAAAAATTCCCTCAATTTTACATAAACTGATAAAACGATTTTGGCTCTCAAAATATAGCGACACAAGGTAACACAGCAATGTAGTAAAATAATAAAAAAGTTCTATAAATGTGATATGGCCATAATCACACTGACCAGCCCCAAAAAGAAATATGATATTTATGTCACAAGATGAAGGAAGCAGAAATTTAAATACAAAAATGTTTATTGCCTCAGAAATGCAAAGAAATAAGTCCTCTTACAACTATGCCAACAAAAACATGAAAAAGTTTGTTTAAAATGGCAACAGTGAATAAGAAAAACATCACATTCTTAAAGGGGTTGTCGACTTTCAGACCAATGTTAAGAGATCAATGTTATTGTTTGTATGATATAAAGTTGTACAATTTTCTAATATACTTTCTGTATTTTTCTAGATCTCTGCTTGATTTAATTCATTCTGCTTATTCCCAGTGGATAAAAATCAGCCCACGGTCATGTGATATAAAGTCCACGGTCATGTGATGTACACACAGGTGCACAGCTCGTTATCAGGCAGATGTCTGACTACTGTGCTGTGACTATAATGAGCTGTGCACCTGTGTGCCCATCACATGACCATGGACTGTATATCACGTGACCATGTACTGTATATCACATGACCGTGGTCTGTATATCACATAACCGTGGACTGTATATCACATAACCGTGGACTGTATATCACATGACCATGTACTGTATATCACATAACCGTGGACTGTATATCACATAACCGTGGACTGTATATCGCATAACCATGTACTGCATATCACATAACCGTGGACTGTATATCACATGACCGTGGACTGTATATCACATAACCGTGGACTGTATATCACATGACCATGAACTGAATATCACATGACCATGTACTGCATATCACATAACCGTGGACTGTATATCACATGACCATGACCAAGTCAAAAATAGATTAGAAAAAATGTGATAAATTTCATTATCTTTTTTATAATAAATAAATGAATAGAATGGCGATACATTCCCTTTAAGCAGATGATAAATAAATAAGAACATACGTGTGGTCTGACTTGTAGTTGCTGTGGTTGGAGACGTTGTAGTAGCTACAAAAAATATTATCACACAGTTATTCCTCAATATATAATGATGAGATAATACACTGTACTATGTAAACAGTTTTGGGATTCAGCCCCCCCTGAAATCTCCTCTTATTAGCTTATTAGATATTAGAAAATACTTTTGTCTCCATGGGATTTATAGGGACAAACCGCACCTCCCCATCTCCATAAATTGTATATTTCTACAACGTACAGCCTGATAGTGATAAAGTAGCTCAAGCTGTTTAAGTAAGCAAATTTCTGTTCTGAAAGTAGACAAAAAATGTATCAGATAGTAAGAAACTTACTTGTGGCCCTGGCTGGGGCTGTGGTTGGAGATGATGTAGTAGCTGCAGAAAAATATTATCACACATTTACTCAATATATAATAATGAGATAATAGACTTTACTAATCTATATTACTATATAAAGAATTTTAGCATTCGACCCCCCTGAAATCTCCTCTTATTAGTTTATAAGAGATATTAGAAGGCACAAATAATACTGCCACCCCATCTCCATATAATTGTACATGTGCAGAAAGTGCTGCCTGATATTAATACAGTATCTCACACTGTTTTAGTAGTCAGATGTCTTTTCTGAAAGTAAATTTAGATAGAAAAGTCTTCAGTATCAGATAGTAAAAACTTACATGTGGTCCTGGCTGGGGTTGTGGTTGGAGATGTTGTAGCTGCATAAAAATGTTATCACACATTTATTTATCAAAATATAATAATGAGATAATATCAATGAAATAACCCAAAACAGTAATAACACTATTAACATTTCCAGTCCCTGCGGTATCATGGAAGATGATTTGTCAAAACTTTCTCTAATTTAGTTCGTAAGAGATATTTGTAAGCTAAAATAATACTGCCTCACCATTTTAACTGATCCCAGATAGTACTGCCTGATGTTGGAACACCAGCTCAAGTGTCTTTAGTAATCAGATTTTTTTTTAGAAAACTTCCAATCTCAGATACTACTGCCTGATGTTACGCTGTATCTCAAGATGCTTTAGTAATCAGATTATTTCCTGAAAGTAAATTTACATGAAGGAGCTCTTTATACTTACATGTCGTCTGACTTGGAGTTGTTGTACCTGCATAAAAATGTTATCACACAGTTATTTATCAATAATTTTAAGATAATTTATATAACTAGAAAAAAACCTGAATCCAAACACCACTATTAATATTTTCAACTCCCTAACCCCTACCAACACCTCTTCTCTAAAGGTATCACAGGATTTGGGTTCTGTACTGTATAGTATTTTGTCCAATGAAATTTCCTCTGTGTATTTTTGAGTGTCAAATATTTTTATATTTTTTGACTATCTTTATCTTGTTATCCTGACACATCTGGGATTTGTGCCCAAATTTACAACAAATACGGGTGAGTGACTTATATTCGGTACTGTACAGTATGTTACATCACTATGTTACCTCTGTGTATTTTTCAGTTTCAAGAATTTTTAAGCCATAAATACAGTACAAATATTGCTAATTTTGATTAGAACTAAACCAAAAATTTTCAGGTTGGGGACCCGATGCATGGAAACCTAATCCGCTTAAAAAAACGGTTACCCGTGGAAACCTGCGGACCTATATGGACTATAATGGGGTCTGTTGGGTTTCCGCCCCGGAAAAAAGCTTGCAGGACTTTTCTCTCCGCATTTTTTAAGTGGATTCAGGATGGAAATCCCAAATGGAGATCGGGCGCAGGTGAGAACCTAGCCTTACACATGTATAAAGAAATGTAGTTTTGGGTTGCATTAAATGGACTTTACTTACGGGAACAGCTGCATGAATGACCGAGAATACGTTCACAGAGGTCTATACCCAGCAGTTTTATACAGTTTTCAGGACATTGGCATTCAGCACTTTCTATATAATTAAGAGATTTGTTGTTCACAAATAATATTAATCAGATTTTTGCAAAAGTAAATTGAAGTAGAGAATTTTATGTAAATGTACATAGTAAGAAACGTACTTGTGGTCTGGCGTAGAGTTGTTGTGGGTGGGGATGTTATGGTAGCTGTATAAAAATGGGAAAAAAATTATATTAAGCTACATATTTCTAAAAATAACACATATCCAAATGACTATTTTAATAAATAATAATCATTACATTTAGGTAGAAAATTGTAGGTAAATTTACATATTAAGAAACATACTTGTGGTCTGGGGTGGAGTTGTTGTGCTTGGAGATGTTACAGTAGCTACATAAAAAAGGAAAAATGTTACATTACACTATAATAAAGAATATAATATATAATAACACTAGATTTAGTATATAATATAGTAGTACAGTATAGTATAGTACCAGTATAAAATGCTGAAGAAACTTCTACCAATTTTTCATTGATACAATTTATCCTGAAAAAAATATTCCCTCAAATTAATGATAAATCGATTTTGGCTTTCAAAATATAGCGACACAAGGTAACACAGCAAAGTAGTAAAATAATTTAAAAAAGTTGCCTCAGTGTGATATGGCCATCATCACTCTGACCAGCCCCAAAAATACACATGATATTTATGCCAGAAGGTGAAGGAAGTAAAATTTTAACTACAAAAATGTTTCTTGCTATCTGCCTCAGAAATGCAAAGAAACAAGTCCTCTTACAACTATGCCGACAAAAACATGAAAAATTTTGTTTGAAATGGCAACATTGGAAAAGAAAAACAAACACGTCCCTAAAGGGGTTCTCCACTTTCAGACCAATGTTGAGAGACCAATGTTATTGTTTGTACAATTTAAGTTGCACAATTTTCCAATATACTTTCTGTATCTTTCTCTGCTTGATTTAATTCCTTCTGTTTATTCCTAGTGGATAAAAATCAGTCCATGGTCATGTGATATACAGTCCACGGTCATGTGATATACAGTCCACGGTCATGTGATATACAGTCCATGGTAATGTGATGCACACATAGGTGCACAGTTCGTTACCAGGTATATGTCTAATTACTGGGCTGTGACTGTAATGAGCTGTGCACCTGTGTGTTCATCACATGACCATGGACTGTATATCACATGACCATGACCAAGTTAAAAATAGATTAGAAAAATGTGATAAATTTAATTATTTGGTTTATTATAAATAAATGAATAGAATGGCGATACATTCCCTTTAAGTAGATGATAAATAAATAACATACGTGTGGTCTGACTTGTAGTTGTTGTGGTTGGAGACATTGTAATAGCTACAAAAAATATTATCACACAGTTATTCCTCAATATATAATGATGAGATAACACACTGTACTATGTAAACAATTTTAGGATTCAGCCCGCTAAGAAATCTCCTCTTATTAGCTTATAAGAGATATTAGAAGATACTTTTGTCTCCATGTGATTTATAGGGACAAACAGCACCTCCCCATCTCCATATATTGTACATTTCTACAACGTACAGCCTGATAGTGATAAAGTAGCGCAAGTTGTTTTACGCTAGGTTCACACCTGCATTCGGGATTCCGTTTGGGAATCCCAAACGGAAACCTAATCCGCTTAAAGAAAACGGTCACCTTCGGAAACCCATGGACCCTATAGATTTTAATTGGGTCTGCCAGGTTTCCGCCCAGAAAATACGGAGAGAAAAGTGCCTGTCGCGTGAACTTTTCTCTCTGCATTTTCAAAGTGGAATGGGGATCGGAATTCCGAGGTGGAGATCGGGCTCAGGTGTGAACCTAGCCTTAGTAAGCAGATTTCTGTTATAAAAGTAAATTTAGATGAAAAATGTATCAGATAGTAAGAAATTTACTTGTGGTCCTGGCTGGGGTTGTGGTTAGAGATGTTGTTGTAGCTGCATAAAAATATTATCACATAGTTCATTAAAATATAATAATAAGATAATTACTAGAAATAACCCAAACTGAAATGACACATTTAACATTTTTAGAATTTCCCCCTGAGGATCAAGGAAGATCAGCGATCCTCAGAACTTTCTCTAATTTTAGTATATAAGAGATATTAGAAGATACTTTTGTCATCATATGAATTACATATGTATATATAGCACTGCCTCCCCGCCTCCATATTTTATACATTTGCAGAAAGTACAACCTGATAGTGATAAAGTATCTCAAGGTGTTTTAGTAATCAGATTTCTGTTCTGAAAGTAAATTTGCATGGAAAATGTGGCAGATAGCAAGAAACTTACTTGTGGTCCTGTTTGGGGTTGTGGTTGGAGATGTTGTAGTAGCTGCAGAAAAATATTATCACACATTTACTCATTAAAATATAATAATAATAATAATAATAATAATAATAATAATAATAATAATAATAATAATAATAATAGTAATCATAATATACTTTGCTAGAAAATACCCAAACTGAAATGACACTGCTGTAATTCGTTTGTGTTCACCATCTATGAAGTCATTATTAAAAAAATGGATTTGTTGCTGTCCGTTGTATATTCTTATTTTTTGGATGGTGCAAAAGTCCTGCAAGTTCCACTTTTGTTTCTGTCCAAAAGAGCGAATTCACAGCAAAATGCTCCAAACGCAGAATGGTGGATGGTTGTAAAATCCCATTGAAGTCAATGAATAAACGATCCATTCTAATCAGTTTTTATGATCTTTAGATGGACCACAGAAACTGATTAGGTGCAGAGACAACAACACATTTGTGAACACTGCCTTATCTGAAAGTTGCTTCAGTAATCTGACATCTCACGCATTTCTCATGATATCAAGGAATTTGGTCCTTTTGCCTTAACTTTGTGCAGTGTGATATCTTACCAACAAAGGCAGCAAAAGCCATTGGAAGAGTTAAGTTAATACCTTGCATTATAGTGTTGTTAAGTGATACATTTCATTCACTACATCTTATGTAGTCACAATTGGTACTGCCTAACTGGCTCTCCATGAAAATAATATAATCACAGTAGGACAAACTGATGTCAAACATGTATCTCAAGATGTTTTAGTCAGATTTGTTTCTGAAAGTAAATTTCGATGGATAATCTCTTTATACTTACATGTGGTCCGGACCAAAGTTGTTATTGGAGATGTTGTAGTAGCTGCATAAAAATGATATCTCGCAGTTATTCATCAATATATAGTCAGAAGACAATTTACATGACTAATAAAACTAATGTAATTCAATAATAGAGTGTAACAGCATAGCATGCCCGCAACGGATGACATCAGTGCATGCAGAGCTCATATGCCATAGTTAAATACCTACAAGAAAAGAGGGCAATAGCAGATACCCAAAAAGGATCTTGGTTCCAAAAAATGAGGTATCGGGACCCACAACACAGTGGGATGGGAAAGAGATGGGGGAAAACAATATAGACACACCAAGATTCAACATTATTATATAATAGAGAAAAATGTGGAGGACACTCATGAAGGGCACCGGAGCAGGTAATCAACACCGATGTCCAAACCTAAATAAACAGGAAAAATCCAACTGCTCATCGAGCCCCTCAGGATGCCCAGTGCATAGACTGGAAATCCATTAGAATTCTTTCCTCAGTATTAGATTGTCCCAATCACCACCCCTTTTTTGGGGATCTAACCCACTCAATAGCCTGAAATGAAAGGTCTTCCAGGTCCCCTTGGTGGTATTGACAGGTGATAAGATATATTACCCCAGTCATGGTACAATTAACAAAGTCCCTGGACCGAAAAATCTGTCCTGTAATGATACTCCTGAATTCCTTACTTGGAAATACGTCATCACAGGCACCACACCGACCACCTCTAAAAGACCCCACAGGATGTCTATCCAGCCATATTCCAGAGCCCAAAATGGGTTCTAGGTAACTGTGGACTAACCTATGTTGAATATTTTTATTTACCAATAGGTGATCTGTGGTTAGGCGGGAGAGTCTATCAGTGATAAATAGTACTGGAAAGAAAAAAGGTTCTCTCTAAGGAAGATTGTCTCGGAGCACTTTCACATTTTAGTGTTATAGGTAATAGCCCAACTCCAATAATTTTTTTTTTCTGAAGACTTTTTCCAAGTCTTCTGCCATTTTTAAGTTATTTAATCTATCTATAATTTTTGAGCCCTTTTGTACACAGTCTGGGTGTTGACTACACTTTATCTTGTTATCCTGACACATCTGGGATTTGTGCCCAAATATACAACAAATACGGGTGAGTGACTTATATTCGGTACTGTACAGTATGTTGCCCCACTGAGTCACCTCTGTGTATTTTTCAGTTTCAAATATTTTTAAGCCATAAATACAGTACAAATATTGCTAATTTTGATTAGAACTAAACCAAAAATTTTCAGGTGGGCCCGGATGGGACCACCGCTAACGGTTACCCGGGACCGCGGCCATGGCTTATGGGGTCGGGGCCGCCCGGCTGCGGTTTTCTCTCCGCTTTTTTAAGTGGACAGGGGGGGGACCCCCAAAGGGGGGCCGGGCGCGGCGGACCGCCCTCACTGTTAAAGAAATGTTTTTGGGTTGCATTAAATGGACTTTATTTACGGGAACAGCTGCATGAATGACCGAGAATACGTTCACAGAGGTCTATACCCAGCAGTTTTATACAGTTTTCAGGACATTGGCATTCAGCAATTTCTGTATAATTAGGAGATTTTTTTTGTTAACAAATAATATTAATCAGATTTTTGCAAAAGTAAATTTAAGTAGAGAATTTTAGGCAGATTTTACATAGAAAGAAACGTACTTGTGGTCTGGCGTAGAGTTGTTGTGGGTGGGGATGTTGTGGTAGCTGTATAAAAAAGGAAAAAAAAAATATATTAAGCTACATAGTTCTAAAAATAACACAAATCCAAACGACTCTTTTACATGGCGTCCTTATGCTCTTCAGGGATGTGATGTAAGTGCAGCGCCGCCAAGAGGAGGCAGCGCAGGGCGGCCTGGACAGGAGCGTGGACAGGTGAGTAAAAAATTATCGGCCACTGCCTATTACAATAGCACAATAAGTAGCGGCTGATTAAAAAAAAATACCAATAAAAAATACAAATTATCCTGCAAAAAAAAAACCCTCACAAAGCTCTATTGACTGAAAAAAAAAGATTATAGCTCTCAAAATTGGGCGAAAGACCTTATTTATCAAAAAGCCGTTAGGACTAGGAAGTTGTACAGGGAATAGATATAAAGATGTGTTATGTCCCATCTATGTGGCCTGATTATTTACTGTACATGATGTGATGACAAATCTGATGTTTTACTAATATTATGAGCCATTTGAGGCAGAACTGGAATGTGAAAAAATTGCAAGTCGGAGTCACAATTTTGGCTTACTGAGCCCACAGTCCTGCAGTTATACAGTAGACATTTCTCTGCTCATGAAGTGAACCCAGACACAGAATGAGCCCAAGGTTCATATTCGCTATATGTTTGATGTTAAGTAGCTGGACCGTCAGGCAAGACTTGAATGCTCAGCCTAAAGCTTTAATATCATAATGTCCCTGCAGGGAAGACTAAATAGAGCTTAGAAATAGGCAAATCAAATATCTCAAGCTGCTTTAGTAATGTGATTTTTTTTTTCAAAGGGAGAAGAATGGTGGAAAATATTTTTAAGCAGATAATAAAGAACGTACTTGTAGTCTTTTGTGGAGTTGTGGCTGGAGATGTTGTAGTAGCTGCATTAAAATATTATCATATAGTTATTCATCAATATAAAGTACAACCATGAGATAATATACTATACTTTGCTAAAAATAATCTAAATCTAAAAAAAACAACAACATTTTTTGAATCATTTTAAGCAGATGATAAAAAACTCACATGTCGTCTGAATTGGAGTTGTTGTGGTTGGAGATGTTATAGTAGCCGCATTAAAATGTATTCATACATGATTATACAGTATCATGAGATGATATACTTTACGGAAAATAACCCAAATGCCTAGGACTATATTAACAATGTTAGAATTTAGCCTCTTTATATTATTACTTATTACTTTATAAGAGCTATTAGAAGACACTTTTGCCCCAATATGAATGATGTTGACACTAATAATATTGCTTCATCATCACCATGTAAATTGTAGATTTGTAAAAAGTACTGCCTAGTGTACATAATACATAATACATACATAATAGATATAATACATTATCTGAAGCTGTTTTAGTAATCAGATTTCTCTTCTGAAAGTAGATTTAGATGGACAATGTAGCAGATAGGACGGAACTTACTTGTGGTCCTGGGTATGGTTGTGGTTGGAGATCTTTTAGTAGCTGCATAAAAATATTATCACATAGTTATTCATTAAATTATAATAATGAGATAATAGACTTTACTAAAAATATTCCAAACTGAATTGATGCTATTAACACTTGTAGAATCCCCATCCCCGGGGTATCATGGAATTTGGTCTGTTGAAACATCAAAAGACAAAAGAAATGTAGAACAGTCTCTTCATGGTTTAGTAGATAAGTGTTAAATTGGTCATCTACACCCATGTCCTAATTTGGGCTGTTGTTCTTCCCCATAACTGAAGACCAAGAGAGAGGTTTTAGTCAACTTGTAATGGAAAACCAGAAGATACAACTGGGATGTTATGGCGTTGCTAGATGAGGTATCAGACACAGAACCCTTGGTACAGATGCATCTCAATAAATTAGAATATCTTTGAAACATTTATTTCAGTAATTAAATTAAAAAAGTGACCTTCTATATTTTCTAGATTCTTTACACACAGAGTCTTCTATTTCAAGTGTTTTATTTCTGTAAATGTTGATTATGGATTACAGGTAATGAAAACCCAAATCTAAGAAAATTTGAATATTGTAAGTTCAGTTCAGTCTTGTAAATTCAGTGTCACCTGCCAAGGTTTCCTAAGCCTTTAAATGGTCCCTCAGTCTGGTTCAGTAGGACACACAATCATGGAACACGCTGATTATGGATTGTATTACTGAATTACTGAAATGAAGGAACGTTTCAAAGATATTCTAATTTATTGAGATGCATCTGTATTAAAAGTAAATATATTGAAATATAGGGAAATGCACTGCCAATCGGGAATGTTCTTCAGGACACAAGTAACAAGAGATTATTATTAATAACAATAATAATAATAATAATAATTAATTAATAGAATTATTATTCGTTTTATAAGAGATGTTAGTAAACTACTCATCAGGAATTTCAGCCCACAAGTTCCTGTTTGCAGTCCCCACCTTAAGGTTTCCATAACCACCAAACAAACTCTGCTTGGGTCTGTAGAGCCTGTCAAAACTTTAAGATGCAGACCCAATCAGAGATGTACCTCACCTTTCTATTACAAAGACTTGTTTACTACTGATCTCCTGGTTAACCCCCTTGGCTTCTGATTTGGATTTGGTTGTGACTTGTTGGATTTGACTTTGGCTTGGACTTCAACTCTCCACTGATATTTGTTTTTGCAACTCCTTACTCTACTGATACTATCTCCACTTATATTTTACTCTCTTAGTCCTCATAACTGATGTTGTTCTTATTATTTGCAAGTGCATCTGTTGTTTTATATTTGTTTTGGTTTATGACCAAGGTCCCAAGTGGTCAATTCCATCCTGCCTTGCAGCAGGCTCTTGTAAAAACATTGGGGGGTGCCTTAAACTCCACATAACAAGATACTATTGGATAATAGGTAGCAGTTTACTTGGGGAATTTAGACCTAATCTTTTCCTTGGTCATTTTAGGAAATATTTCTACCTGGGAATTGCGTATGTTACAATTCCATATCGATACTTTTTTCTCCATTTGTACTGCATCCCTATCTTCCCATGTAAATTATACAATCCTACACAGTACTGACTGATAACACTGTATCTCAAACTGCTTTAGTAAGGGTGGGTTCACACTTGAGGCGGCACTCCGTCCGCCGCAAATCCGACCTAAATGTTGGAGAACTGGATAGGCACTGGATAGAGGAAGGTTTGTGACGCATTGCTTAAAACCCATTCACTTGAATGGGGTTTTAAAGCAATGTGCGGTTGTGCGCTTACACCTTCTGCGCCGCAAAGCCGGTTTTTCCTCTGGCTTCACGGCGCAGAGGGTATAAGCGCACACCCGCACATTGCTTTAAAACCCCATTCAAGTGAAAGGGTTTTAAGCAATGCGTCACAAACCTTCCCCTATCCAGTTTTCCAACATTTAGGTCGGATTCACGGTGAACGGAGTGCCGTCGCAAGTGTGAACCCACCCTAATCAGATTTTTTTTTCTGATGTCTCCCACATCCTCCATGACATCATATAATTTGGTAACTTCAAAGTTTCTTTTTTGTATAAGAGACATAGTATTAGTAGACTCCTTTTTATCCATGGGAGAGACAGTATGAAGTCACTCTCTATCTCAGGCTACTTTAGTAATCATATTTTTATGGGTTAAATGTAGATGGATAGTCATTTTTATAACTTACTTGTAATCTTGGGTGTTGTAGTGGCTGTGTGAAAAATGGTAATGCAGTTATTAGTTGTGATATGATCATGATGTGCAAAATACATGGGTACAATTTAGTGGCGATATCAAACTAAAATTTTACTTAAAGGGGTTGTTCAGTTTCAGCAAATAAATATTATTGTTGGTATAATGTAAAGTTTGACAATTTTCCGATATACTTTGTGTATCAATTCCTCAATGTTTTCTAGATCTCTGCTTACTGCCAATAAAATCAGTCCAGGGTCATGTGATAGGCACACAGGTGCACAGTTCGTTACAAGACAGATGTCTGATTACTTTGTTGTGACTGTAACGAGCCATGTGCCTGTGTGTCTATCACATGACCATGGAGTGATTTTATCTACTGTAAGTAACCAAATAATGCAGCAAGTAGAGATCTAGAAAACCCTGAGAATTGTTTTTGAGCACTTTCAAATTTAAGAGCAGTACTTGAGAGTTCAACTCCATAAAGGATTCCCTAGGATTTTAAGCCTTCATTCATTTATAATTTTATCAAATCTTTCTAGAAATGTTTAAACTTTTTGCACATAGTCTGGGTGTTGACTAGTCTCATCTTGTTATCCTACGAATGCATCTAGGAATTGTACCCAAATATACAGCTCCTGAGGGAGAGCAGATTATCTTCTTCCACCCTTGTATGATTTCACATTTATCTACATGTTGCCCCATGAAGTTTTCAATGTGTATTTCTGAGTTTCTAGAGTCCTAATACTATATGCTCAGTAAAAATATGGCCAATTGTGAGTAGAATGAAACCAATTAAAGCTAAATCTTACACTTTTATTGTTTGTTTCAAGGTAGAATTTTACTTTGAAATCTTAGAACTTCAAGGGGATTCTCCGACACTTTTGTAAATATGTGATTGTTATGGGAAACATGACCAGTTTCCCTGGTAGTTTTGTGTTGTATTAAATGGACTTTACTTACGGGGGCAGGTACATGGTGGACCAAGAATATCACAGAGGTTTATACCCAGCAGTGTTATACAGTTTCTAGGAGGACATCGGCATTTGGTAGTTCCTGTAATTAAGAGATGAAGTATTAATAAATAAGATTAATCAGAATGTAAATTTAGATAGAGAATCGTAAGTAAATTTACGTAGCAATTAACATACTTGTGGTCTGGCGTGGAGTTGTTTTTGGAGATGTTGCGGTAGCTGCAAAAAATGTTAAGGCACAATTATTTATCAAACTTCTCTTCAAGTACTTCCCATTATATTTCAAGTGCTATTAGGAGATTACTTGTTTCTCCGAGTACATTATGTACCGTATAGTACTGCCTCCCTGACAGATAGAACTGCCTCCCTCACATTCTGTGTATAGTAAGTGATGTATAGTGCTTCTGTCTGTCCATGTAAATTATGTTCACACAGATAGTACTGCCTCCCTGCCTCTATATGTGTATTATATAATGTACTGTAAGCAAAAATAGTGCTACAGTGCTGCCTCTCTGTCTTTCTGTGTAACAAATGTCATAGTAAGGACTCACTTCCCGTCATTCCTTGTATGTTAGGCAGGTGTTGACAAAATGCTGCGCAGTAAGAATGCTTTCAGAAATAGAAGGGTTAATAGTTTATTTTTGTCAATTAACAAAATGAAGTGAATGAAGAAAAGAGAAATGTAAATCTCATCAATTTTTGGTGTGGCCTTTGCCTTCCATCAGTTCTTCTCGGTACTTGGAGACAGTTTTTGGCAGAACTGGGTAGGGAGGTTGTTCCCGCCGCCATCTTGGAGAACTAAGCAAAGATCTTCTGTGGATGTAGGCTTGCTCCAATCCTTCTTTCTCTTCATGTCTTCTCAGACAGACTGGATGATGTTGAAGATCAGGGCTATATCTGTGGGGGCCACTTCCAGGACTCCTCCTCCAAAGGGCAAAGGTTACACCGAATATTGATAGGATTTACTTTTCTTTTTTTCCTCGTTTCACTTAATTACGTTAATTGACAAAAATGAACTATTAACCCTTCTATTTCTGAAAGCTTTCTTAGTTTTAGGCATATTTCCCACACCTGCTTAAAACTTTTGCACAGCACATATATCATACAGTAAAGTATTTCTGAGAGTACAGTATATTGTATTCTATGTAGACTTTACTTACGAGGGCACGTGCATGCCTGACGAAGAATACCACATAGATTAAAACTCATTACTGATGCAGAACAGTCAACGGGACATCGGCACTTGGCAGGTTCTGTAAAATTTAAAAGATTATTCTTCTTATAATTCTTTAAAATATAATTTTACTTTACGTGGCATGCATGTGTATGGGGCAGTCAAGAGGTATAGTTGTTAAGTGTTTGGCCAATAGTGTTTAGGCAAAGATGAAATCTTAGTTACAGTATATATATGTAGTCACCAGATATCATATGCATGGGAACTTGGACAATTGAGAAAATTTAGAATATGATTTTATACTAATAAAGTAGATCATATTTTGCATAATGACAACTCACTGGTAGTCAATTTTGTTGTGGTTGTCTTCAATGTTGTCGCTTTAGAAAACAAAAAGATACATATTATTAGATATTTTACCAATTAGCAATTATCTTCAATCCGATAGTTCATTATCTAAGGGATTTTTAAATGTTTGACTTTAACATTTTTAACATTTAAATGTTAACTGTTAAACTTCTAGCATACTTCATTATTGTAACTTGCTAATAATCTGAACAGGTTCTGAAAAGAATCTGTCTACTTTCCAAATTATTAATTTTTAAATAATTTTTTACTCCCTGCATTCCAAAATACACAACTGTTTTAATTTTTTTTGTTAACAGAGTCATATCAGGGCTTATTTTTGTGGGACAAATTGTACAACCCCAATTCCAAAAAAGTTTGGACGTTGTGTAAAATGTAAAGAAAACAAGAATGCAACAACTTGGAAATCTAAAATAACCATATTTTCTTCACAATAGAACACAGAACACATCTCAGAAGAGAAAATTACACAATAGTACACAGAACGCATATCATAAGCTGAAAGTTGCAAAATTGAATATAGAACACTTACGAAGAAGTGCAAGTTACACAATAAAACATAGAACACATATCAGGAGGTGAAAGTTACTCCATAGAGCATAGATCACATATCAGAAGGTGAACGTTAGACAGCTATCAATTTCATTTGAAAAAAAAAAAAAAATTATTTAGAAATTAATGACAGCAACACATTTCAAAAACATTGGGACAGTTAACAAAAGACTGTAAATGTAAGCGGTATTGATGAAAAATAGCTCTAAGGTCAATTTTCAAGTCACATGACTTTGTATAAAAAGAGAATGTTAGAAAGCCTTAGTCTCTCAGAATCTAAGGTGGTTAGGGGTTCATCAATCTGTGCAAATCTGTGTCTACATACAGCAAAAAACTCGCTGAGATGACTGGGATTGGAGAGAACTCCCATCCTGAATGTTTAACCCCTTAGATGTCACAACCAATGACAACCATGCATTTAAGGGGTTTGTCAGGTGCACCATAAATGTAATTGCACTTACTCACAGAATAAAGGCTAAATGTTAAATCTAAAAATGTTATTTATTTCTATCTGCATAAAAGAAGCCTTCTTGTGGCTATACTGATGGAAACTTAAAAAGTTAAAAAGTTTTGGAACAGCAACATTGGACATTTAAAAAAAAAAATCACAGTCTTGAGGCCCAAATAGAGCACTGTCTTTAAAAAGTTAAAAGTGGAATTTTCCTTAAATACTTTGAACTGTGGGGACATTTGAAATTGAGATAATGTACCCTTAAATATGTAACAGTATATGTTATACAGTAAAGTAATATTGAGAATTTTCTAAATGCATTGGCCCAGATTTGCATCTAGTTTGGGTTAACATTTTTCATAAAATTCTGGCTCCATGTAAACCATCTAAAAGGTGGTATAAACTTTATTTATTTAGCTTACTTATATAATGCCATCATATTCCACAGCGCTTTACAGATATTGTCAAAATTAGACTAGACTAATCTAAAGTTACGCCAGATTTATCATCTAGCATCAGCCACTGTAATAAATCTGACACATTTTCAGACTGTCTGTCTGAGGGTGTGCTCACATGGTGGAATCTGCAGTTAATTTTGATTCTGCCTCCCATTGTATTCAATGGGAAGTGGAGATTGGAGCAGGATGCTGAAAAAAACAAGCGTCCTGCCCAATGATGACACGGATTCCACGGCTGATTCAGCTGCAGAGTCCACTTCTCCAGGCTCCCACTGACTAGACCCATTTATCTTGGTCTAATCACTGGCAGAAAGCCGATACTCTGCTTTGCCATTCCATCATGGAGACTTGAGGAGTGGAATATGTAGCGGAAACTGCGATGGATGTCCACCTCAAATTCCTCTTCATTTCTTTCCAATAGAATCATAGAAGACTAACAGGTAAAACAGAGCACTTGTTCCATTTAGTCTGCCCCTATATTACTTCTATAATATATTCATTTCTTGGTTTTATACACAGTTGGTACCTACCTGCAGGTCTATGTCTCGCTGTAATTTCTAAGACAAACAAAAACATATATAGTGTCTGTTGTGTTTCCTCCGATGTATTCCATCATTTCACATTTATAGAAAGACTGTACAGTAAAACAAAAGTTTGTCAAGTTTAACGAGTACCTGTACGACTCCTATTAACAGGGACGTAATTTGAGGGGGTGCAGAGGGTGCAATCTCACTTTGATCCTGGAGCCTTATATAGCCCATAAGGTGTCTCTTCTCAATATGAGGAGATCAATACTATAAATAATATATTACTGTTATTACAGTTGGGGAGGTCTGGTAGAGATTTTGCATTGGGGCCCAGGAATTTCACATTTTGCCTGTGCCCATTAACTTTATTTTGGTCATCCATGTTGCCAGTGCTATTTCCTATTTGGTAGATTACTTAAAGTGTACATAGTGAATAGTACAGGTGAATATAAGAAACTTTGCAATATATCTTATTAAGAATCTTATCTAGGCTGCTCCTCCTTATCTTCACTCAGTCTGTTTGTTTACATAGAGTCCTATTACAATCCATCTTACAAACAGAAGTCTAATGAGAGGAGAGGGGGAGCAGGGGCTGTTAATTGATTTATCACCTGATTCTGCACAGTGGTAGAGTCTTATCTGGTAACATAGCAGTGTTAGAAGGGTTTCCTCCCTCACAGTGTAGCAAAGTGCAGGACCCTCCTTCCCCCATCCCTCTTCAAAGACTAATATGCAAAAAGTATCTTAGCTTGATAAATGAAGAAGGAAACATATTTCTTAAATAAGATATATTATAAAGATTCTTATATTCACTGGTTCTATTCATTTACAGTATGAGAAATATATTTTGCAATTCAATGTTTCAAAGGCAAACCCTCCCCATGAGGTACAAGCTAATTTTATTTCTCTTCTGTCAGTGTCAATACCTTCTTAACATTACTGTAGCTCCTATAGACAAGTCGGAAATATCATGGTAAACTGAACATTTCTGAATAAGCGTAAGGTTACATATTATCTCCACACTAAATATACATCCTGGATGCTGAGCAACCAGGAAGAAATTCAGAACTAAGAATGTCCCTTAATGCCAAATAGATGTTGTTTAAAATCTTCAGTCTTCCTGATTTTCATCAGAATCAGATCAGAATGCAGCCTTATCTCAGGGCAAAGAAAGGCCTACCCAAAACTCTAATTATTTAAAGAGAACCGACTCCAGTTCTTAGCACCTGTTAATAGCTGCTGCTCCACAGATTATGGTACAATTGATTTTTTTCTATAGACCCCACCATTCCTGAGCAATTACTGCTTTTAGTTTTGGTCCCTGATACACTATTTAGTCTCTGTAGTCTCAGGAGGGCGGTGTCAGGCAGTAGCAGACAAGGGTTGTGATTCTGAGCTCTGACGCTGGCTACATTGGAGCTCTGAATCACGTCCCCTGTCTGACACCGCCCACCTGAAATTACAGAGCTAAGATAGCTCATCAGACACCAAAACTAACTGCACTTGTTGCTCGGGAATAGTGGGGGTTAGAGAGAAAATTCCAACTGTGCTGGAATCAGTGGAGCAGAGCCTATTAACAGATACTAAGAACTTGATTTGGTGGAGGTGGTGAAAGGTCCTTTTAATAATACTCTAGCTCTATTGAATACAATATTTTTATGAGACAGATGAACTGAAATGAAAGCACCTCTCCCGGATTCTCCATGCTTCTTTATATATGTGGCAATTACCCATGAAACCTCTTTATTTCACAGTTTGTTTGGTTTCTTGTAGTTTATAATAATTGATTTGTTTTTCATAGAATTGTCTTTCCATGCCAGATACATTACTTGAAGGTCCTTGGGTAAAAGTATTTTAAGCAATTTGTTGGCATTTTTAGAGTTTCATGTTTAACTATATCATTGCCTGATTTCTGTATTTTTTTTAATTTTCAATACCTGCTTGCTTGGATATGTCTGCAGGTAAAGCTGTAGGTTCTGAGCTCAGTGGACATTCCCTCTAAAGCTGCCCTCTCTTTATTTGTTTCCCTCCCTTCGTCCATTGCTCCTTTATTCCTTACCATCCCTTTTTCACACTGACTAAAGGTGTTCATGTACTTTCAAAATCTGTCAGTCAAATGCTTATTTGATTAAACACTATTTCTCATGATCCCCCATATACATACAGTACATGTTCAGCAGAGCAAGCTTGTAACTTGTATGGGCAGAGGGGAGTATGTTGTTTCTGGATACCTTTGTTGGCAAATTATCTCCCCACAGAAATAAAGGGTTGTGTGTTGAAAGTCAGTAATTTAACCAGATCCTTCTTTCATCCAATATCTGTTAGCCAACAATTAGGACTCCCCCATAGATAAGAAAATTGGAGGGTTTGATTGACTTTGCTGTATATGAGGGTGTTTAGCTACTGTATATAAGCTGTGATTACAGAGATTGCAGCTTGAAAATCTCCTAAGGGCTACATAGCCTTGTAAATAATGCTAACCTGCTCTGACCACGTCTCTAAGACATAAGGCACATAATGCGTCGTGCCATCTGTGCTTGTCTGTGCTGGACTGTGCCAGCTGTGTTTTCAATTAAAGTGGCCGTTTCACCACCTACATTGACTTCAACTCTTTTGCATCATCCAATAACCTCTGTTTCACTGATTTCAGTGCAGTTGGAATTTGCTCTCTAGCCCCCACCATTCCTGATTAATAAATTCTGTTAGTTTCAGCCCCAATATGCTAATTAGCCTTTCTACTGTCAGGTGGACGGTACTAGACTATCTGACAATAGACAGCCTATATATCCTGAAACTAACAGCACTTATGGCTCAGAAATGGTGGGGACTAGAGAAGAAATTCCAACTCTGTCAGAATCAGTGAAGCAGTGCCTATTGAATGGTGGAAGAGTTGGAGTTGTTGGTCCTGTGATCTCTTTACATTGTTAAATATTTATTGCTGGTTACTGATCATGTGTTTTTTGCATTTAAGCCTGAAAACAGTGCAACAAGAAATAATCAACAAAGATTTAACATAGTTTAATAGTGAACATCTCTTAAATGGACCAGCTCACTGCATGTAATGCGTCCTCAACCCAATGTGTTCAGTAGGAAATGCATAAGAAGGTGGGACACAATACATGACTACAAGATCGTAAAGAATTTGTTTGTAGTCTTTTACCATGGAGATACACAGGTCTTCACAGGAGCTGTTTACAAAGAAAATATATTTTGCAATCTCTATATAATATCAGTTCATTTTTAACAATACTTGCATTGGTGTATACTGGTTACATATGCAACACTTACTGGTTAAAGTGACAGAACACACACATATTAAAATCTGTATTCAATGCAAATTAAGATGCAGATGGTTAATGAAAGCCAATCCCTTGCAGACATCACACAGCTAACTTTTCAGATATCTACATGGATACATTACTGAGAGATCTTTCTTGATCCTATCTTCTAGTAACCTCGGAGATAGACCACATAGTGCTCTATGCATATCAGGGTGTGAACCAGCAAATAACAAGTCACTTCTCAGCTTCTTATTTCCACATTACCCTGGACCCAACAGGTGAGTACACTATGAGTCGTATTCTCATGGTAATGACGTATTGGATATTTTTCTCTAAAAACTCCCCCCTATTTTTCTCGATCCTTTTTCATTGCTTACCCTTTCATGGACATTGTGAAGAGACACATGCAATTTCTCCTCACTTTCTCTGTTTTCTGTCCTCCTTCTTTCCCTTACTTTCTATGCTCTATGGAGTTATTCAATCTCCCAATGTTTCCCCCCTTAGGGACATAAAAGCTTCCAAAAATGTAAAACATGTGGTTAATTTTCTTGTTCTAAACAACTCTATACACGCACCAACCCTCTAAATCTCGTTTCCTCTCACCTCTGGCACTTGTCTCTACACATTTCTTCATTTTAGCTTTTAGGGTTTTTTTTAATGTATATTTCTTACTCCACCCTTAAGTACAATATACACTATTTTTTTGTATTTGTATTCTTTTAAGGAATTAGGCGGTAGAAATCTCTATAGCATAAATCTCCAACATAAATGAATATTAACGCTCTCTCCCTGTTGTATATATTGTTGCTTTGTATGAAAATAAGTGTTGTTTCCACTTAACATTACATCTTTCTGGGGTCAACGCCAGTAGAAGAATTTCACCCTGAGGGGTATTAAAGGTGCAGCATGACTTTGAATCTCTTTAAATATAACTTTTAGATTTCTTATTCTGAGCACTGGCAGTGAAAGTTTAAAGGGATTGTCATTTCTTTGAAACCAATTTACATTCTTCAGTAATAGAAGAATCCCTATTAACTTTTCGTTTTCGTGTTTTCTTATATAAACTCTTTACATTTAACTCTTTCATATTCATTTCAACATTTTTAAACTGTTTGGAAACCAATTTTTCTTGCCGTGTTCTCCAATTGTAAATGTATAATGCATAATGTAATTTTGTTATAAGTTTGGGAATGATTTATGTATTTAGGTCGGTTCTCCCTTCCTCCTTCACTAACTTTTTACCTTTCTCTCTCTCTCTGCCTCTGTTGTTATTTCATTCTTGCTGTGATTCTCCTATTTTCTGTTCTTTTTTTTGTCTTAATTCTTTTGCATTCTATTTCTCTTATCTCTTTCCTTACTCCATTTCTGTCCCTCTTATCCTTTTCCTCTCTCTGTATCTCTGATTTTTCCCTCTCTCTGTATCTCTGATTTGTCCCTCTCTCTGTATCTCTGATTTTTCCCTCTCTTTATGTATCTTTGTTCTCTCATTCTCATCTTTTCTTTTCCTTTCCCCTTCATCAATCTTATTTATTGTTCCATCTCTGATTCTCCTCTTCTCTACTTCTCTGTTACTAATCGTTTCCATCCATTCTCTCTCTTTTTGGTTCCCATCTCTTTCTTTCCTCCTTCATTTCTGTTTCTTTTTTCTTTTCTATCTACAATTATCTTTTTGTTTTCTCCCTCTTTTTGTTCTTTTCCATTTCCTTTCTTCCTCTATGATTCTCTCCTTCTCCTGTCTTTATCTCTTCCTCTGTGTCTTGGCACTTTTCTGCTTCTTCTCTGATTCTCTTCTTTACTCCCTCTGCGTCTCTGCTTTCATCCCTTCCTTTTCCATCTGATTCTCCTTTTTATGCTTTTTTACTTTGATTTTTTTTCTTTCCATCCTTTCTTATTCTTCTCTTCCTATTTCCCTCTAACTACCTCTCTGTTTCTCAATTCCTTCTCTCTGATTCTCCTCGTTTCCATTCCTCTCCTGTTCTGTCTTTTCCATTCCCTTTCTGATTCTCCTCTTTTCTCCCTCTTTCTTTCTCCTATTTTTCTCTCTTTCCTCTCTTCCCCTCTCAGTCTAATTTTTTTCCTTCCCTCCTCAATTCCCTTGCTTTCTCATTTTTTCTAATTCTATTTTTTTCTTCTTTAATTTTCCTCTATCTCTGATTTTACTATTTGCTATTCTCTCTTTGTTTTTCAGCCCTTGTTCTTACTTCTCATTCTTCTCTCGTACATCCCTTTTTCTATCACATGCATATTCAAGCAGTTGCATGCACATGGGCTGTCAGATCTTAGCTCCCCCTTCTTTGATCATTTTTCCATCCTTCCTTACTTGCTTATATTTTCCACAGTGTAGATTTCTGTACCATCAGTGTAATTACAACAATTACGGGTTATTGATCTTAATTGCTATTTTATAGGTATATTTAACACAAATAATTTTGTCTAACATGTATTTCCTTTATTTTGTCTCAATACTTTTTGATACCCATTTTATCAATTTATTTTGTTTCACAAGCTACTTATATATCTCCTACTTTTTTCAAATCAGTTAAATTCCTTCATAAATCCATATTTTTCATAATAAATAATAAAAAGTTGGATATAAATATATATATGTATAAATTATATATATATATATATATATATATATATATATATATATATATAAATATTCATATTCATTGTCAAAATTTCTTTATTCATGTCAATATATTGATTTTTATATTCACAAATTTTCCACTAGAATCTAATAACCCCAAAAAACCTATACAAATGAATAAATACAACATAAAAACAACAAAAAGGAAGAAATAATAGAAACATGCCAATGTTTTTAGCGTTACGCATGGTATCACAGCTTGAATGTACACCTGAGTAATTCCATGATGGCTTCCATCACCACATACGCTTATATAACAGTAGGTAGAACCTCACTAAAATGACCCATTTTTCCCCCTTTTAGTTTTCTGTGAAAAAATGGATTTAATACATATTATAAGTATAACTAAAATGGTCTTACCGCCTGTGAGGAGATATGTAGTTATTAGAATTATCCACAACGTCTTTAGGACAACAGCCATACTCAAACCATTGATGTTGCTCCTTGGTGCCAAGGAACTAGAGCAAATAGTAAAAATGAGGGCAGAATGATGCCCTTTTTGACTTTAAGGTCTCGGACAGAGGTGTTGACACCATTCCAAGGAAGAGGGCGGGACCTCAACTAAGGTATTGTTTGCCCTCCGCCATTCTCAATGACCAATGTTAAAACAATGTAGGGCCTGGTGAGGTTAACATACATTCTGGAATCTACATTTTCATTTTAGTAGCATGAAGAGGGTGTAGCCGGATAAATTATAAGAGATCTAGATCCAGTACTAATAGCCAAGAACTAATATTGCCGGTAGCCAATGAGCATCATATTGGTGTTTGGAACAGAAGCTTTGACGCTGACTTGTTGGGCCTGTTACTATGGGGATTACATTGAACTTGGTTAGCTGTTGTATATATAACATGGTTTTGTTTATAACAACAAATAATTGTGATTGAGCGTGGTAATGAAAGATACAAGATGTAAAGTACACATACACATATGAAATAATTATATTAATAATATTAATTATTAATTAATTCATATATATTGAATACTAATTTGCTCATCCTTAAAGCTGAACTTTGTTATACATTGTCATTTTATATATATATTGCTACTTTGATATTTACTAACAGTTGTTTATAGGTAGGCTGTGGAGGAGGGGTATGCAGCTGCAGCTATTCTATCTCTGTGCCTGTGAGACAGCCCATCGCTGATCAGTGAGTGCTGAGCACACCGCAAGGAGCCTGTCCACATAGGGTACATGGAAATAGAAAAAGGACATTAAAGCGTAACAAAACTTTTGGACTTTGAGACAGCTGTTGATTTTCTGACAGTATTTCTGTCAATAAAGTATATAACAAAATGTATTTATAACAAATGTTGGCTTCTTTCTGTGAAATCCTGAATTTTTTTTTAACTTTTTCCATTGTTTCTATATTGAGAGCTGTTCCTCCCTCTCTTTAAATGTTACTGTGTATAGAGTACAAGACTGTAACATGTAGAGAAAATGAGGGTGGGGGAGGGTCACTTCAAATAGTAATCTCTCAGCCATACGTACATTTATATAAAACTTTCTTTGGTGTCATATGCAAGAAGAGATTCTCTTCTCTCATATGACACTAAGGCTGCAGTGCTATCTGTACTATTTCCAGAGATATCACTGGTTGATTAGGATTAGGATATTTATATGTAGCTGTATAATATATATTATATAAAAATCCCAATCCTGAATGTGTTTTCAGACAGTGATATCTCTAGAAATAATTTAGATAGCACTGCAGCCTTAGTGTCACACAAAAGAAGAGAATCTCCTTTCTCTTATTTTATATGTTGTATGTTATAAATGTATGTACTGTATAAAGTCCAAGATATAACTGTTTTACGTGATCCTTCTCCACCCTCTTTTACTCTACATGTTACACAGCCCTGTATTAAGCCCATACTCCATACATAGCAACATTCAATGAGAGGCAGGAATTATACATCAATGACTTACGCTAAGAACATCCTTAGTATAATGACCGTTTGTTGGAATGTCCAACACCGAGGACACCCACACATCTGTTGCTCAAAGGAGCATTGGCACTGGGGTGAGCACCCTTTAACAGGCCAGTGACATCACATTCCATTCATTCATCATGTGACCCGTTTACAGCCAAGTTCTATTAAAGCAAAAGGGGCAGGGCTACAATACGAAGCACAGCCCAAACGCAATAGATGATGCCGTGATTGGTAGTCGGTGAAGAGGCCACACATTTGATCCCACCGATCCAATATTGATGACTTGTGCTAAGAATGTGTCTTCAGTATATACATCCTAGAAAACCTCTTTATTGGATTGACAACTGGGTGTTATCAGTTGAGGGCATGTCTCTATAATATCTCGCACTGTCCAACATTAGACTGTGTAGGGACAAACACTTTTGACATGGGAAACTGAAATCTTATTTCATAGGAAACTTAGGTTTACTAAAACAGATGTTAAGAGACAAGTCTTCTTTATATGGCAGCTTAAAGAATTAACTGAGTAATCTCTTAGATTATTACAATCTCTAGGAAGAGATGGCGAACAGTCCCACCCATCCGAAACCAGGAAGTTGCATACAGAGCTAGTGAAAAATGTTCCAATACTACCTTATCTAGACTTCCAGAAGTAAAACAAAGCTGTATTTAATGCCCTATTCACACAACCCTATGTATCTATTCACACTATGTTTTATTTTAACAATAAAGAAATCACAGAAAAACAGAAGCCATCAGGTTGTATGTCCTATTTTTTCCCATTTTCAAGGATCCCTCAATAAAGTCAAGTTCTATATGGATCTCCTTAAACACAAATACAAAATGGCCGTAAAAAATGGACTTTCACTAAATGGCCACAGTCATGTGAATACAGTCTAACTCTTCAATATGATGATGATTCTCCTTATATTGTGCCGGTATCAAAGCTGACAAGTGACTTAGATACTATCGAACTAGTGGCTTAGATATATCTAGATACATATCTAGATATAAAATACAAAACGTAAAAAAAAAAAAAAGAATTTATTTAACAAAACCTTACTTTAAATTATATAAATTATAAATTATTTTCTGCCAGAACATTCCCTTTAAGAGAAATGTACAAAGAAATGGGAAAGTCATTAATAATAATAATAATAATAATAATAATAATACACATTTTCTATCAAATAATATAATTTTAAAATATATCAACACAAGTATAGAAAATGATCATGACTCAGTACAATATATGGGAGTCATGGAGTATGTCATAGATCTTAAATCTTTATAGATGTATTATTATTTTTTTTTTTTTACTCATTTTTTCGTTCTCTTACATGCAAACTGAAATATTTTAATTACATCAATTTATACTAATTTCTGAACAAACTATGTTGTAATTCCATGGTGTAAGTGAGTAATTATTATTTTTGTCTTGCTAATGGATTCACTTCATCTTAATGAAACCATTTATAGATTTTAAGTATCCTTTAATTAGAGTTTGGGCCTGTGAGTCACCCTCTGTGGGTCGCTATGTATCTAAGGTCTATATGTAGAGACACATATAGTTTGAGTTATAACTAGAAGTCAACTGAGCTATCATTCAGCATGTCATCGCAGCTTTCTAATTGCCCCATAAATAACTCTTCACCCGATATGTGCCATATAGTTACAAGGAAACCTACAGACTCATCTTAAGTGGATACTCCTACGTCTACTAGGTAAAGACCTCTTAAGTGTCCTGTGTTCCCCATTATGTGAAACCTCTGAGATGTGGTTCCAAGAAGGAGATGAAGCTAGAACAAGCCAACCATACAGCCCACTGCTCCTTCTTGCAAACACAGCACCCAGGGTTGATGGGACTAGAGGTGAGAAAAATGATTTGTAATTATGGTTGATTATGAATTTTCCAAAAATTTAAGGTTTGTTCAAACCCAAAATTGTTGGGATTGTTCACTCTTGAAATGTTATTATACTCTGAGGTCTCACCTTGAGATCTGTTCACAGTTGCAGCATGGTGGTCAATTTTACTGTATGCAGGATAATCTTGATGGATCCCATTGGCCATTAAAGCCCAGTGACCAACTAATGGAAATAGGAATAAACTAGGATCAGACTCAGCTAGTCATGTCATAAACAATTTAGAGATGAGTGAACTGGTTCTTAAAAAGCTGGGTTCATTACAAATTTTCCAAAAATTTTGAATTTGGAGGAAACTGACATTTTTAGGGTTCATCACCCACAAATCATTATTATACTCTGGGGTCCCTGCAGACCAAAGAGTACAATAATTGAAGGCCCAGGTGTGGTAAAATAATAAACACTCATATTCATCTTCACTCAACCTATCTATAAAACATAATGTATAACAATGTTGGGGATCAAAGGAACCTATCTATAAAGGATAGTGTTTGACACTGTCAGGGCTCCTAGGAACATATCTATAAAACATAGTGTACAACATTATCAGGGCTCCTAGGAACCTATCTATAACACATAGTGTAGAATATCCTCGGGGCTCCTAGGAACCTATCTATAAAACATAGTGTATGACACTGTTAGGGCTCCTAGGAACCTATTTATAAAACATAGTGTATGACACTGTCAGGGCTCCTAGGAACCTATCTATAAAACATAGTGTATGACACTGTCAGGTCTCCTAGGAACCTATCTATAAAACATAGTGTATGACACTGTCAGGGCTCCTAGGAACCTATCTATAAAACATAGTGTATAACACTGTCAGGGCCCCGAGGAACCTATCTATAAAACATAGTGTATGACACTATCAGGGCTCCTAGGAACCTATCTATAAAACATAGTGTATGACACTGTCAGGGCTCCTAGGAACCTATCTATAAAACATAGTGTATGACACTGTCAGGGCTCCTAGGAGCCTATCTATAAAACATAGCGTAGAACACAGTCAGGGCTCCTAGGAACCTATCCATTAAATATAGTCTAGAATACTGTCAGGGCTCCTAAGAACCTATCTATAAAACATATGACACTGTCAGGGCTTCATGTGGCAGGACTCATTTTAGTTCCTTCACAACGATCCAGCATGTGTTTGTTTTCATTACAAATCGTAACAAATTGGTTCGTTCATCTCTATTCAGGACTTCTACTGAGTTTTAAACAAACAACTAAGTAAATTGGCACAAGAGTATGGAGAAATACCAGGACCTTTCTTTCTTTTCCAAGTGCAGGGGCACACCTTCCATGAGGCAACAGCATCAGGAGCTACATCATGGAATAAACCAGGGGGTAGCATTTTTTTTTAATCGGAAGCTGCTTATTGTGTCATTGTAATATGCAGCTGCTGATACATTTTGCTCACCTGTCTACGCTCCTCTGCCTCCTCTAGGCAGTGCTGCACTTATGTGACGATGCTGAATTAAGTACAGCATCCTAGCATTCTTCATTGTTGGCTACAGCACACTCTGGAGGCAGCAGAGGAGGGCAGCCAGAACAGGAGCATGGATAAGTGAGTAAAAATTTGTCGAAGTGGGGGGGAAGGGGGTCCTGGTGGTGAGGGGTGCAAAAAAGGGGGTCATACACTGCGTGTGGGATTTAAGAAAGGGTCATATACTGTGTGGGGGCTATAAAAAAGGATCAGATATTGTGTGGGGGCCATAAAAAGGAGTTATATATTGTAGGGCGGCATAAGAAAAGGGTCATATACTATGGGAGGCCATAAAAAGTGGGGTCATATACCATGTGGGGGCAAAAAAAGGGGGCCATTAACCAGGTGGAGGGTCAGAAAAATGGAGTCATATACCGTGAGGGGAGCCAGATAAAGGGGGTCATGTATCATGTTGTGGGCCAAAAAAAAGGGGGTTGTATATCATGTGGGGGTAAAAAAAAAGGGGTGCTATACTATGTGGGGGCCAAATAAGGGGATTTTTTGATCTTCCAATGGTTGGACATGTCCTAACTAGGGGGGCCCCATCAAACAACCAAAGATAGCCAGGTGTTTATCTTTTATTTGGGGGTGGGGCTCCTTTCTATAGTTCATCTCAGGCAGTAGAAAGGCTAGTTTCACCCTTGACCAATTGTCTCCATATATTGAGTCTCCTGCTGCCATTGTTTCATTATTATGGTTTAATTTATCCTTAACTGCTACCGAATAGTAATTTGTTTAATGATGTTCCTTTGCATGACGGGAGTTGAGTGATTTATATGTTTCTTTTTATAAAAGTTACATTGTATTTGTTTTACTTGGGCATGGTTCAGGTGATGGTGGTTTTCTCACATTGCCTCAGGCCTCCATTTTAAATAGTGATCATTAATCAAACACATTGGAAGTGCAGCAGCTTAGTCAGAAACCTTCTATACATATGACATGCAGAACCGATACTGAAATGTAAATGTGATGCAAATTATCCAATCCTACCTCTTATAGCAGTCAGACATATGAAAAGTCACCATCCATTTATTTGACCCCCATCAAGTTATAAAAACAGGCAAACTAATAACTTTCTTAAAGTGTAACTTTTTTTTTTTCTTACAAATCCATAGTGCGGGTGAAGATAACAAATTTTGTAATAAACTGTAATACAGAAAATGGCCTGTTTATTCTCTCCTTCCTTCTCCAAATTCATACCATAGAACTCTACGGAGTGGGAAAGGGGAGGAACAGGAAGACTCAAAGCAGAGAGACATTTGCGCTATAAAGAGACAGTTTTCCTTCACAACACAGCTGGGTTTTCAGGAATTACTATCCAACTTTCTCCTGACAGCAAAGACTGTGCCTTAGATGGCCTCATATCTCTGTCTCTCTCCTTATCCGCCCCCCCGCCTCAGCTCTCCGTAGACTTTATAGTAAACTGACACTGCTTGAGTATGGACAAAAAACGCTCAGATAAGAAATAAAGACAGGAATAATGGTAAGAGACAGAGACATTCTTCTTAAGTGAAGTTTGTTCCCTTCAGATTGTACTGTATATGAGCATGTTTATTTTGGTTTGCAATGAATCTATTGATACTTTTGTTTGGAATAACTCACCCCCCTCTCCTGGTTGGCTTCCAAAATGTAAAAAAAAAACAAAAAAAAAAACTGTCCTAACTCTTCTCAAATGTATTTCACTGAATAGGCTTATATAAATATATTTTTATCTTCATAAATGTTCAAATATATACAAGGAAAATATAGTATTATTGCATCTGCTGTGAGCAATCTTGTCTCTATCCAAAAGGTGCCATGAGGTCTTATGACTCGTTTCTCTCCAGTTATACCACCATGTCTATCTTTATCTGTCAAGTATACAACAATATAGGCATGTCTTAGACATGTAGATTTTTTTGTGTCAATATATTGAATACTTCAAATATAGGCTGGGCATGCCTTTAAGGTCGATGGTGTAGCTATAGGGGATGTAGTCATGGCAGTCCCTATAGGACCTTGGACCCTGATGGAGCCCCAAAAATCCTTCTGCCACATAAAACATACCACTTTTTTAAGAGCTTCAAGTTGCGCCTCTGCCCAATCAAATCCTTTTGTGTATATACATATATATATATATATATATATATATAAGATGGGAGACGTCAGCAACATACTTAACCCTTCGCTGATGTAGAGGAAGGTTACTTATGCTTATAGCAATTTAAGTTAATGTTTATAATGTTATTGTATGTGATCAACCTGTGTACTGGTTGTGTCCGATCGAAAGTGGTGTTCTTTGGTTGCGGTTACATGACCACCGGGGCTAATCATTGGTGTCAGCGGTGACCTGTAGAGAATAGAACGAACTGGACAACTCCTTTACTGCAGCTCAGTTCCATTCAAGTGAATGGTAGAGATCTCAGAAACCAAGCACGGCCACTACACAGAGAACAGTACTGTATTTCTGGCCAGTATACTGTGTCAGTATAACTGCTGACCAGTGGGGGTGCTGGAAGTCAGACCTCCGAATGATCTGCTGTTGATGACCTATCCTAAGGTTTAGGTGATCATCAATAACAAAGTCTTGGAAAACTACTTTAAGTGTTTGCACTTTATTTGAGGACGTTTGGGCTTTACATTTCAAGTGGTTAATAAAATGGTCTAAATGTATCTTTCCATAGTTATATATTAATTAGGTAATCTTCTCACCACACCTTCAGTATAATTTCATAAGTTTATTGAATATACACATAGCCTTATGTATTAATTAACTATAGAACGCACAATCTGACTACTCTGTCATGTGCTGGAGACGTTTTAACGACCTAAACAGACATAAATTGTGACTTAAACTCAGATCACTCTGTGATTATGGAGTGTTGTAACATCAGATGTCTATGCAAAATATGCAGTTTCCGCTGATGATTTATAATACCTTCCATAACTTTGGCCAGGTACTGTATATCTGCCAATTTGTGATCCAAAAGTTTTTCAAGGTCGTGAAATTTGATTCCGCAAGTGGTAAAAGATAATTATTGTGAGCCCCCAATATACTGTTACGTCCTCACCCTTTTTAACTCCTGCACCTTCCTCTGGACGCATTGAACAGCTCAGGAGGCATGTCCGCTCATGATTACCTGCTCCCGGACTATTGTCATTCTGTGATGGCACTGTTAAGGGTTAACATTTGTGTGCTTAGAGATTGACAGCTTATCTGCCAATCAAGCCTGGGGTGGGTTCTGGACTTCCTATAAACTGGCCATCAGCCCAAACTTGGTTGCTGGCTATTGTGTCTCTGACCTTGCTAAGTGTTTTCCCTTGCTTTTATATTGTATTTACTGACCTCTGCTTTTGACTACTCTTTTGGATTGTGAAAATTTCTAAATTTTACCAGAAAAGAGACACTAAAAAGAACATTTTTTAGAAGAACATCTCTATCACTGGAGGAACCAACATATTCATGAATTTTTATGAGAACCTTTTACTATTTGGTTTCCCCTATGGGGGCACCGAGGAGGAACTTAACTATATCACCTGTTTACAGATTACAGCTGTAAATTGGAAAAAGTCTAAAGCAACAAAGTTGAGAATTCCAGAGAGAGATTTCGATCTTGGATAAATTCTGCTGCGTCATGTAGGAACCCAGATGAGGAGATTTTGCAATAGTCAAGAATAATGTAGAATAGTAGTCATGCCAATAGATGACAAACGTGTTGAATGTTGAAGTGGTGGTTTCTTGACCTAGGAAGTTATATACAGTATCTTAGAAATGTCTATGTAGAAGCAGTGGGTGTTCCAATGAAGGATTCTATTAATAGGAGGATATAGATCACACTACCCCATGTCAGATACAGTATGTGTGTCATTGTCCTGACGTGTTTATTGGGCTATGTTTATAGTTTGGAGGTTGATCTAATAAAACTGGATTTTCAGGCCACTTGGAGTATCTTACAGCCATTCCAATTCCTGATCAACAAGAATATGTATAACCTCCTTTATATTTATAGAAAGAGACAAAGAAAAAAAACAGGTAGGAACAAAACCAAACGAAAAAGATTTTTAGATAAATGGACAGATTGACAAATCATGTTGAAAAGTCTAAAAATTTAAACTATCAATTTTTTTTTTTCAAAGTTGCTTTATTGTTTTGATAAGAAGCACAGAATACAAATGTATTTGCCCACACTCCTTAACTATATATTAAACATCTAAGCATAGAAATTGTCTGATATTAGTGAGAAGGGAGAACTGGGGAGAACTAAAAAAGTGGTTGGTGCATGGAAAGTGTCATCAGTAGATACAAGTCTGGTTGTATGGGTAATGTGTGGTCTTAGTCAAAGTGTCTAAGAGACATTGTGCCAGTCAGACCATTGGGCCTCACATCTGGGTAATTTATCTTCATGGAATTGTTTGGATTTCCCTTATTTTTGATATTGTTCTAGGAAAGGGAATAAGTGGGGTTTTCCATGGAAATATTCCTGTAAAGAAATTTGAGCCTGTTGTAGGATTTTGACTCCAAGGGTTGACCTTGCATAATTGATGCAGGGAGTATATGTTAGCTGCGCTCCACCAGCAGAAGTCCATGTACTGCAGGTCAGCGGAAAGTCAAGATTTCATAGAAGCAGTTGTAGTGGAGGTGGCCATGATTAATTTCAATTTTTCTCGAATAGCTCACCATAATGTTAAGGAATGTCTAGTGATTTTGTTTGTGACTGTAGGGAGGTGTTTCCTTAGACTAGGGGACCACATTAATGCTATAAGGGAGTTTGTCATGTACCCATTTGATCTGATTAGGGTTACAAAACATAATTTGTGATATCTGAGAGGTCGAGTAAGCTCAACCCGCTATTAGTGGTGGATCGGCACAAGGTTACTTTATCGACTCTTACACCTGTGTTCACCCAGATAAAGTTAAGGAAATTGGGATCCAGTAGGTTTCCTTGTTTTCTTGAGATATATTGTGCAAATAGGTCAGCCTGCATTTCATGGAAATGGGATAAGGGGCAGAGCAGATAATCATCAAGTTCTCTACTATTCGTGTGTCAGGAAGGGGTGAAATAGGTTATCCTACACTTCACATGAGTCCTCTAATCAACAAAGGATTCTTAAGAATGGGCATCTGCTAGTGCCCCTGAGTGCCCCATATGAATGGAGTGTGGGGGAGTCCATCTGTGACTACCACTTCTATGAGACTGCTGGAGGTTGTTGTTTTGAAGTCACATACAAGTTAATGGAGCAATGGCCAATCCTATGAATGGAGTAATGGTGGGAATGAATGGTAATGGTTGGAACCCCCTGTAAGTGGTTAGGAGTGTGTCAGCACAAGAAGAGGGCACATATGGAACTCTTTTTCCTATGTATCCTAATAATTAGAATGAACACATAGTATAATTATTAGGTTATCTTTCCTATCTTTCCTTGTGGAAAGTTAAAATTAAAAAGAAGTAAATACCCCTCTAAGCTTAAAGGTTATCTAATGGTCAAACAAACCTTTCAGATGTTAACATAGATATCACTAGAAGGATGTAGGAATGACAAGGATACAGGGCTCAGTTGAGCACTTCTTCCTTTGCCTTCTAGTGGTTACGGGGGTCTCTGCACATGGACTCCCATTAACATGAATGTCTACACCCCAAAAGTCAGTTGGAAAGATATTCACTGTCAATCAAATATGGCAGTACCATCATAGATCTACTGGATGGATACAATCTTATGAAGTACAAAAAATTGATAAATAGAAAGACTAGGAAGCGAACAAGTAGAACATGAGAACAGAGGGACAAGTAGTTGGTGAGAGCAGAGACGAGGCTGAATCACATCATCATATGGGAAGTTAGTTTTAATCTAAGGATTACAAGTACTTATATAACCAGTAAATATAAATATAGATGGATAGATAAATGGATACATCAATTTAAGTATCTTCAAATAGTAACTTAAGAACATATCATACACTCCAGCTTTATCTCCCAAACCAGATTGTAATAATTTGCACATTAGTTTTTTTTTAAATGAAAAATGAAATTCATTTTTTTTCAATTTTGGTTTTGACCATAAACTTTTTTCTCACACCCATCTCTTTCCCCAACAGGTTGGCATCAAAACTCCAACAACCTGACTGGAAGGTGACCATTTAAATGGTAGAAATTTTGAGTTTATGGACTGCATTAGGAGAAGGACTCATCTAGCATACAATAACTTTAGAAAGCTGTCAACCAAATGTTCATTCGCACCCAACTATCCCTTCCAACCCCCATACATATTAGGTAAATCATACCTTCCTTACCATTCCTCTTGAGATATCTGGAGATAAGTGTTGAAAGATGACCAATGTCCAACAGAGTTAGGCAAAAGTGTCTTTTTTTGTGAAATCTGGTCATCTCTTGCTGTTCGTCTAAGGATATCGTGAGCCAAAAGGCAAAGTAAGAAAGGATCCAGCTATAGTTGGCCAGTGTCCACCAAAATATATGGATTCAGACTTTCAGTTATGGGTCCGGACACTTTTACCTTCCAGACGGTACACCCTTTATTCCTTTCCACTGACATATTACTAATTTCCCCTTTTCACTATCAGCACCATCTCCTGATCATGTTTTATTTATTTCCAATAAAAAAAAGTGGTGGAACAGATTTTGGCATTTCTTATGTTCCCTTCTTCTTATCCTAACCATTCCATGGTGCTATAAATGGGGGTCCAACCCACCCATTGTCTTTCTGGAAATTTTATGTAAAGGATCTATCAGTTGAATAAGAAAAAGCAAATTGATAATAGAAAAAGCCCCGTCCATTACTTGGTACTAGAGTCGAGACACGGAGTGTACATACCACCAAGCAAAGTGCCGTAAAAGTGAAATCTATTCAAGCATATACCTTAAACCAGTTCAATCTGAACAAGTATTAAGAAATTACTAAATGAAACAGTTAAAACTACAGGTAGAATCAAAGAAATTTTTCAGGTTACTATAGGCCAAAAATAATTTTGTGAGAACAGACCCAGTTCTACCATGTGAACGCCTAAGTCAGACGCTGCTGACACATAAAATAGGCAAACCCGATTTCACATAATGCTGCATATCTTATCCCTGACATACATTACCTTAACCTACATTCCAGTGAAGTAACAGGAGTTAAATATTCGCAGCCAATTTACTAAATAGATTTTTCGTTACAAACAACTTTATTTCAGAATGCCCAAGGGACAGTCACGTTACATATAAAAGGGCAAAAATAATCTCATACGGTAATTTAATGGACCTTATCAAAGCAAACAATCTTACAGGTGGATACAAGCAGATGGAAGTTTATTTAGAAGTGATGTAAAGAGCTATTTAGAGACATAGGTAATAGAGAAAGAATCCAATAAGTGAAACATAAAAACATGGTTACAGAGAAGAGGTAGAGAAGCCGGGCTCATATCCCGAAAACAGGGGTCCTTAAACCAAATTTCTGGCAACTGGCCATCAGAATGTCCCCTTATAATCCAAGTCAATCTCATTGGAGAAGAAGTATAGTGACATATTGTTACCTGTTAAAAAGATGATATGGTCTAAACAACAGGTCTGTCTCTCTTTAGGTCAGTGCTATCTAATATTTAGTTTTAGTAGTTCCAAAGCAACCCTCAGGCTAAGGCCCCTTGTAGCGGGCTAGAGCAAAAAATCGCTGCGGGAAAAACTGCGGCAACAACGCATCGCATTTTTTCCCGCAGCGCTTTTCAAAACGCTGCATTTTTTTTTCCATGGCATTCCCGCTGTGGCCAAACCGTGGCGTTTACGTCATGTGGGGCCCAAGCCTTAAGGCCTCAGGTTGTGGAAATGCAGCAGAAAAAACATTGGGTTTAACAGTACCAACAAAGTGAATGAGATTCTGACTAATCCCATCCACAAAAACGCTGCAGAAAAGCTCCATTTTCAAAAACGCATGCATGTCAATTTTACCTGTGGAAATGCTCACGTTTTCCCTATAAGGAAGAAAAACCGCAGAGAAAAACTCAGCAAAAATGCAATGAAAAACGTAATGCGTTTCCGCTGCATTTTTTCTGCAGCATTTTTTTTTTACCTGGTTACATAACGTGGAGCCTTAACCTTAACCAAGATTTCCACAGGTGGTAGACAGAAGAGTTTGTAAGTAGTTAGATGATAGGTGAACATTCTTGAAAGGGACATAGTAACATGGCAGTAATAGAGGAATTATCAATCTACTTATAAACAATGCGTGTACAATATGTTAGCAAATGATATTAAAGTTAATAAAGACTATAATTATTTTTATTTATCAGCAAATAGCTGAAGCAATTGAAAACTTTGTGCCCAGATGGGTTGTAAAAGGTAGGAAAGGAAAGGACAATTCTGTGTGACTCCCGCTCTCTCATCATTACTGTATCTGAATATGTCACGGCAGTTTAGTTGCTGCCAAACAGCTTTCTTGTTACATCAACCAACTTCCCATGTCTTAATACCCTAGTCTGAGATCCCAACTCTAATAGGATGTTTTATATATACTGATATTTGGTTGGTGAGTTCTTGTTCTAGTGCAAATAACATCTTTTCTCTTATCTTCTCTCTTGGGATGAATATTCCAATGCCATGGAAATATTTAGAACATACAGTAAGTTTATCTTTCATCTGTTTATGGCAAGCCCAGCAATACAGTTGCCTCTAAACCTACCTTCCACTCCTGCCTTCCACTGCACCTACCTGCCACTACACCTACCTGCCACTACACCTACCTGCCACTGCACCTGCCTGCCACTATACCTACCTGCCACTGCACCTACCTGCCACTACACCTACCTTCCACTACACCTACCTTCCACTACACCTACCTTCCACTGCACCTACCTGCCACTACACCTACCTGCCACTGCACCTGCCTGCCACTATACCTACCTGCCACTGCACCTACCTTCCACTGCACCTACCTGCCACTACACCTACCTGCCACTACACCTACCTGCCACTGCACCTGCCTGCCACTATACCTACCTGCCACTGCACCTACCTGCCACTACACCTACCTTCCACTACACCTACCTTCCACTACACCTACCTTCCACTGCACCTACCTGCCACTACACCTACCTGCCACTGCACCTGCCTGCCACTATACCTACCTGCCACTGCACCTACCTTCCACTGCACCTACCTGCCACTACACCTACCTGCCACTACACCTACCTGCCACTACACCTACCTTCCACTACCTCGTACCTTCCACTACACCTACCTGCCACTACACCTACCTGCCACTGCACCTACCTGTCACTACACCTACCTGTCACTACACCTACCTGCCACTGCACCTACCTTCCACTGCACCTACCTGCCACTACACCTACCTGCCACTACACCTATCTGCCACTGCACCTGCCTGCCACTATACCTACCTGCCACTGCACCTACCTGCCACTACACCTACCTGACACTGCACCTACCATCCAGTACATCTACCGAGCCAATGCACCTACCTGCCACTACACCTACCTTCCACTGCACCTACCTGCCACTACGCCTACCTGCCACTGCACCTACCTTCCACTACACCTGCCTGCCACTGCATCTACCTGCCACTACACCTACCTTCCACTGCATCTACCTGCCACTACACCTACCTGCCACTACACCTACCTTCCACTACTCCTACCTTCCACTACACCTACCTTCCACTGCACCTACCTGCCACTACACCTACCTGCCACTACACCTACCTTCCACTACTCCTACCTTCCACTACACCTACCTTCCACTGCATCTACCTGCCACTACACCTACCTTCCACTGCACCTACCTGCCACTACACCTACCTTCCACTGCACCTACCTGCCACTAACCTACCTGCCACTGCATCTACCTTCCAGTACACCTACATGCCACTACACCTACCTGCCACTACACCTACCTGCCACTGCACCTACCTTCCACTGCATCTCTTCCTGCCACTACACCTACCTGCCACTACACCTTCCTGCCACTGCACCTACCTTCCACTGCATCTTCCTGCCACTACACCTACCTGCCACTACACCTACCTGCCACTACACCTACTTCCACTACTCCTACCTCTCCACTGCACCTACCTTCCACTGCACCTACCTGCCACTACACCTACCTGACACTACACCTACCTTCCACTACTCCTACTTTCCACTACACCTACCTTCCACTGCATCTACCTGCCACTACACCTACCACCTACTGCCACTACACCTACCTGCCACTACACCTATCTTCCACTACTCCTACCTTCCACTGCACCTACCTTCCACTGCACCTACCTGCCACTACACCTACCTGACACTACACCTACCTTCCACTACTCCTACTTTCCACTACACCTACCTTCCACTGCACCTACCTGCCACTACACCTACCTGCCACTGCACCTACCATCCACTACACCTACCTTCCACTGCATCTACCTCCCACTGCACCTACCTGCCAATACACCTACCTGCCACTACACCTACCTGACACCTACACCTACCTTCCACTGCACCTACCTACCACTGCACCTACCTTCCCTCCTCCACTACTCCTACCTTCCACTGCACCTATCTGCTCCCACTACACCTACCTGCCACTACACCTACCTGTCACTACACCTACCTGCCACTGCACCTACCTTCCACTGCACCTACCTGCCACTCCCTCCCTACACCTACCTGCCACTACACCTATCTGCCACTGCACCTGCCTGCCACTATACCTACCTGCCACTGCACCTACCTGCCACTACACCTACCTGACACTGCACCTACCATCCAGTACATCTACCCCTCCTTCCCTGCACCTACCTGCCACTAACTACTGCCAATGCACCTACCTGTCACTACACCTACCTTCCACTGCACCTACCTGCCACTACACCTACCTGCCACTGCACCTACCTGCCACTGCACCTACCTTCCACTACTCCTACCTTCCACTGCACCTACCTGCCACTACACCTACCTGCCACTGCATCTACCTGCCACTACACCTAACTCTCCACTGCATCTACCTGCCACTACACCTACCTGCCACACTACCTGCCACTACACCTACCTTCCACTACTCCTACCTTCCACTACACCGACCTTCCACTGCATCTACCTGCCTACCTGCCACTACACCTACACCTACCTGCCACTACACCTACCTTTCCACTACACCTACCTGCCACTGCACCTACCTGCCACTACACCCACTACACCTACCTGCCACTACACCTACCTTCCACTACTCCTACCTTCCACTGCACCTACCTACCACTGCACCTACCTACCACTGCACCTACCATCCACTACACCTACCTTCCACTGCACCTACCTTCCACTACTCCTACCTTCCACTGCACCTACCTTCCACTACTCCTACCTTCCACTGCACCTACCTGCCACTACACCTACCTAGCACTACACCTACCTGCCACTACTCCTACTTTCCACTACACCTACCTTCCACTGCACCTACCTGCCACTACACCTACCTGCCACTGCACCTACCTGCCTACCCCACTACACCTACCTGCCACTGCACCTACCATCCACTACACCTACCTTCCACTGCACCTACCTTCCACTGCACCTACCTTTCACTACTCCTACCTTCCACTGCACCTACCTGCCACTACACCTACCTTCCACTGCACCTACATGCCACTACACCTACCTGCCACTACACCTACCTGCCACTGCACCTGCCATCCACTACACCTACCTTCCACTGCACCTACCTTCCACTGCACCTACCTGCCACTACACCTACCTGCCACTGCACCTACCTTGCACTACTCCTACCCCCGCCCCGTCCACTGCACCTACATGCCACTACACCTACCTGCCACTACACCTACCTGCCACTACACCTACCTTCCACTATTCCTACCTTCCACTGCACCTACCTTCCACTACTCCTACCTTCAACTGCACCTACCTGCCACTACACCTACCTGGCACTACACCTACCTGCCACTGCACCTACCTTCCACTACTCCTACCTTCTACTGCACCTACCTTCCACTGCACCTACCTTTCACTACTCCTGCCTTCCACTACACCTACCTTCCACTGCACCTACCTGCCACTACACCTGCCTTCCACTACTCCTACATTCTACTGTACCTACCTGCCACTACACCTACCTGCCACTACACCTACTTTCCACTGCACCTACCTTCCACTACTCCTACCTTCCACTGCACCTACATGTCACTACACCTACTTGCCACTGCACCTACCTTCCACTACTCCTACCTTCCACTGCACCTACCTGCCACTACACTTACCTGCCACTACACCTACCTTCCACTATTCCTACCTTCCACTGCACCTACATGCCACAAACTTAAAAACTACCACACCTTCTAGACAGGTATAGTTGTTATTGGGTTCATTGACCTCTCTAAAGGGGTTGTCCAGGAATTGGAGCAACCCATGCTTCTGGCATTCCATTATCTACATCTGGTGTCCGTTCAGTCTCGTGCTGGTGCATGGATGCAGGTGGTCCTCAACGTCACGTGACCACTGAGACCAATCAGCGGCCTCATCGGTTGATGGCGAGGAAATGGTGACGTCATTCACATACATCACCAGTTCCTTGCCAGCGACCGCTGAAGCCTTTGAGTCCGGTGCTCCAGGTGCTTAATTTTTTATTTTATACCATTCCCAGCCTCCAATTCCTGGACAAACCCTTCTATGTGTTGTGTTAACTGTGTCCTTTCCAGGGTGCTCAGTTTAGAGGGAACACTGGTGCTGACCCAACCTTTTTTTTGATTCTGTGTATGGTTTTTGGAGGGATGAAGGTTAACCGATTGGGTACTGGCACTTTAGAAGCCTAAACTATCGAGAGAAAGAAAGATAGAGTGTTGCGTGAATTATTTAGAAGTTTTGAATAAACTTTGTCTAGAAGTTTTAGAATGATGAGAAGACTTTCTTATACATAGAATCATAGAATGCATCACTGTTCACAACTAGGTCCAAAAAAAAGTACAAAAAAATGATGGAATACTCCATATGGGGTAATAGAATCTGAAGAAAAATAATATAGTTCCATTTTACCATTGAAAGGGACTGACTAATGTTTATGAAATATTTCTTTATGTTCATTTTTTACTTCATTAACTTTACATTTTTTTTCATTGATACTATAGGCACGGATCACATGAAATGTTTGATGTATCTTTTTAGAGAGTTACAACTTCCCACCAGATGAACCGTGCCCCTAGTGGTTAATATGTGCAGATCTCATAACATGATAATACAAAGACGGATAATAAGAAAATATGTAGCAATAGATGTTGAGAAAAGGGCTATTTTCTAAATGACTAAAGCTTGATTCACCCTGGTTAATATCTACTTTCTAATAGCAATTGCAATATTTTTGATGACAAGAATAATGTAGCGTGCTGTGATATTTTTGCCATTAGAAACATAGAGAATATGTGTATTCCATTAGAATTTGATAGGATGCGTATTCCATTAGAATTTGATAGGAATTTGTTCAAAACGGTCATACATGTTATGGCTTAAGAAATGTCATGACACTAGTGTGAACAGATCCTAAAACAGTAGTTACAAAAACTGGCCTCTCTAGATGTTATGTTATCAATAGCCAATATTGCTTTATTTAACTGCCTAGTCTCTTGTCTTTTTTTATAGCATTCATGAAGACTATAGAGATTCAAGTCTCAGCCTGGTTTCCTATATATAAAATCTCCAATAATATCTATAACGATCCTGGACTTTTTTAACATGGAATAGGTTTGAGCCAGGACTTAAAGAGGTTGTCGAGGCAAAAAATAAAAAATGTGGAGCCACCGGAAGACATCAATGGACAGACAGGACCGGACTGCGACCGACCGGAGCACCAGGGAAAGGTGAGTATGATTCACCCCCCAATTATTTAAAATATTTAATTTTTGCCTGGACAACCCTTTTAAGTTCCCATAATCCTGCTGTATTTGTCCAAGAAAGCCAATAGGATGCGAAAGACTGAAGAACAAACTCTTCCAATCTACATATTCATGGACCTTCTTTGGCCCTATCATAAGCAAGACCAAATACTAAAGAGTGATATGGTAACTCAAATCTCGGAAAAAATTGGGATTTGGTTGGTTCTCTTTCCTCTGGGGCCCCCTGCAGGGGTTGCTGTTCCTGCTGGGTTGACAGGGCCCCTACTCCTCCAGTGGGTGGGCCCCGCCGCCCCGGCCCCGCGGGGGGTTGTTGTGAAAGATAGGGCAATGGGTCTTAAGTTATGAGTGGGTTTCATTTTCAGACTCAGTGGTGCCAACCCTGGTGTTTCTTTGTATCTGTTCATCAATGTTAATTTTCCCAGTATGAGGATCAGTGCGGTGATCTGTGTCACCCGGTCCCCTCCCGGGAATGTTAATTGCATCTGTGATTAATTCTTTTTTAATTGACTCTTACAATCAAGACATAATCCCATGAGAAGGATTGCTGACACACCAAACGTAATACCGAAATAGTTCAATGTGGTTTTCACCACTTATAACATTTAGCATCTATCCTTTGGATAAGGTGTACAACTGGGACCCCCCATGGTTCAGCTAAGGGGTGTTCTGGCACTTCACAGGCCAATGACAACACGTTTGTATCTCAGTCCTATTCAATTGATTAGGGCTGAGCAGCAAAGCCAGGCTCAGCCACTAGACAGTAGATGGTTTTCAATGAAGAGTCAGAGACCTGAGTCGCAGGAGTTCCAGGTGTCAATGAAACAGAGGATGAAGAAAAATAATTCTCTGGAAAGCTGCTTATCAGTCTGTGTCTGAGATCTTCACCCATGTTTTATACTGTAGCTCTGCTTGTTTAGATTGGCTACTGTGTATATTCACAAGCCCTCCAAAAGGAAATCAGTGCATAGAATTAGCTTTGGATTTGGGTATCTTATGTCCACAAGAAAAAATATTCTGAAAGCTTACTCTCTGTCTAGATCTTTGAAGACCTGTGACTGGATAGCATCCTCTGATATTCTGGTGGGCCTGTTTGATCCCTAGATTATAAGCCACAGACACCTAAATGATCCATTAAAAAGATTGATAGATAAATGACATGCATATATTGAGGGAGATATAGGGTGGAGATCTCCTTTAAATAGTAAAATGGCTTGAATAGGGTGAGTTTAACTTTAGAGATGGGTTTTGATGAATATTCGTGAGGTTTGGCCCTCCTATTAGTTTGGGACCAAATTTGTTCAGCAAAAACCAGAAGTCTTCTTAGATCCCAGAGTATAATAAGTGGATGTCGAGGGAGGGGTGGAAAAATATCAAAGAGTTATACTACTCACCATGTCTCACCTCTCCTGGGTAGCCTTGCAGAGTTTCGTGGTCCCCCCGATGTCCTCTTCAGGCCTCCTCTGGCTGACGTCAGGGGTGGCCCAAGGTTAAGTCATCAAGTGGCTGGTAGAGGCCTAAAGAGGAAACCAGGATGCCCAGGAGAGGTGAGGAAAGGGTCAGTATAACTGTTTGCTATTTTTACTTTCCTCCTCTGAGCCTCCACTTATAATATTCTGGGATCTGAGGAGACCCCATAGTATTATAAAGTTTTGTGGGTGGCAATTCCCAAAATTTTTGGCAAGAAAACTTTTGGAAAATTTGAATTGAATCTGGTTCTAACCAAATCGCTTCACTCGTCCCTATTTAAGATGAAGAAAGCAGTTCTTCATAATGCTTGGTCCTAGGTGTGCGATGGAACAGAAGAACATTTTGGTAAGCTAAAAGTATTTGTTTACCTTTTATGTAACCTCACCCTCATGTATAAGCGATCTTAGTATTGATAATATATTTTGGGACTTCCATCCATTCCAGTTCAGGGCATCTCCATCATGTGCAGTCATTTGTGCTCAGAAAATGGGGCTCTAAATGGTTGACAATCATGTGCAGTTTAATAATATTGGGCTACAGAGTTCAACCAGATGGATAATATAATATAATATACATTTTGCTTGTGTATGAAATATTTCAATAATCAAATTGTAGTCCGCATTGTAATACATTCTTGAGTGTGCGGTATATGCTTTCCTTTCACTCTTAGTGTGATCGATTACACAAGCCTATTGATTTGACGTTATACAAATCAATACAAAGTTGTCACATCTCAAGCACTATTTTACATAATTACATGGTAACAGTCTTATTGGCACCTTTATATCATTCTGGGAGTGGTAATTAATACGGGAGGTGGTGAGTAGTGACTAAAAAGAGATTTCCGAAGTTGAGTGTTTGCAGACAGATTTTCTCGAGATTAATGAACACAAGTTAGTCTATCACCAAAACTGCCACCAAGAATTTAGGGGCCCCAAAGAGACAAATTTTCTGTATCCCCCTGCCCTGCAGAAAAGCCCTTATAACACAATCCCACAAAAGTGACACAGACATAGACAACACTTCTTATTTAGATCAGTCGCAGATGCAGCCTCCTCTCTCCAAGCGATGCCTTGGTTCATCCTGAATTTTGAATTTTGCCGTGGTGGTGAAGTTCTCCTCTGCTTCTTTATGTGCGACTCCTGGCTCAGCCTGTGTGAATGGTTGGAGGTTGAGGCTGGGAGCAGACCCACAAAATTCACTTCGCTCTGTGGTGTACAAGATCTAGGACTTTGGTGAACAATTTCCTACATGCTGCCCACTTCTTGGCAATTCCTCAACGTATGGTACCCTGACCTTGGAAAGTCAGATGTACATCACAATTCTCTTTGGCACATGAGTTCAGTCCAGTTACTATGTTTATTAGTGTTTATAGTGTCATAATGAGACATTATTACGTAACATGATGTACCTTTTAATTATTATCATGGTTGTATAATGAATATTACCCGATTTTATTATCATGTATGGACACACCAAACCATATAACTTAGAGTGTAATATTTATTTCTGGAAGATTTGAGAAATCCATGAAGTGCATGGCCAGGTCTTCATCTGCAGTTGCTTCAGGAAAAATGCTAGCAAGCCATGGCTAAACATGGCACACCATCAGTTAGTTGGTAGTACTAGAAGCTGAAGCTCTCGAGATCAGCTCACCACCACGGCTCCCGGTAACAGGTACCAGAACCTCCAGGAAACAGATGATTTTGGCAAGAGAAGTCATGGTCTTCAAGTGAAAGACAACCCTTTAATGTTCCAGGAAATGTGGAAACTCATTAGTTACTATGACGGGAGCAGCACATTAGTCTTCTTCTCTTATACGCGCTCAGTCAATGGGAGAATATGGCTCATTTCGTTGATTAATGAATTCTCTTCCCATTAATTATGCAGAATAAACAATTTCTCTGACACCTGAGTATTTTACTTAGACTTGTATTACCATGATGAATTACCATGTAGATATATAGATGAAATATAATTCCTTTAGCCTGTAGGTAGGTTTTATATTTTACCACATTACTCACTGTCAGAATCTTATCAGTCCTATCTAAATTTCCACGCTATTTTGACGTTTTTGTTTTGGGTATTGACCAAATTCCAGATCAAGAAATCGAAAATAACTATTGCGAGGAACATAGCTAGGGAAGGGCTGGTGGGGCTTGTGACCCTGTGGGTGCTAAGGGTTGCCAACATCAACATGACAACCCTTCTTCACAACTTTTTGTCTTATCATTTCATAAGTGGATCAGGATGGCAATTTGATTTTTTGCCCAGGTCCAGGCAAATCTAGCTATGATTTTGCTTGCTGCATCTTACTAGCAACAGAGATGCACAAACTATTTTGGAACAAGATGGGTTTGACAAGAAAATCCCAAATTGTTGTTTTTTAACTAAACTGAACAATTTGGGATTGCTCTTGGACAAACTAACATGGCCACCGCGACATTGTGGTAAATTATTATACTCTGGAGTCTCTTCAGGCCCCAGAATATAATAGGAGGAGGCCCCAGGGGAGGTGATCAAAATAGAAAATATTTATCCTCACCTCTTGTAGGCCTCCTTGCTGCCTCTCCTGGTGATGTCACGCGCCCAGGGTTACTGCAATGCATATCGTGGTGGCCACTACAGTTTTTTTTCCTAAATCGAGAAGTGGATTTAGCAGAAGGGAGAAGTATAAGCACTTCTTTTATATTTCTCACTCCTTTTGAAGCCACTGTGGTAGTAAGGAGGTCCCATCATTCATATAGAAAAGGGTGCGAAGAGGAGTGAAACTTTTTGATTGCTTTACCTTTCCCCAAGATAAAATCATTTAAAAAATATCTAAACAATTATCTGATAACTAAAGGTATTGAGAATAATAATAATTAATAATGGGCAAAATTATGTTGCAAAAAATATCCAACCGCCTTTGTTGGGTCACAAAGCATTCTCTTTCTCTATGGCAAAACATAGTCTACAATTACCCACCAATTTTTTTCCTTTGCTCCCGATTGAACACCTACTATGTGAAAGAGTGGACTTGGATGAATATGTTGTTACTCCCCTCTCCCCAATTCAGCACTGATTTCCCATTAGAGGCTATGGCTTTACTACTACCATTGATGAATCACGAGGGGTTGGCGTAGTGAGCGGCTTGTTCTGATAATATTAGGATCAGTAAACTAGTTAAAGTCGGACTTAGCTGGATGCATTGTGTGTGTGGACCAAAATACTTTGGTTTTAAAGCTACAGCACAGTGGTAAACTCGTGTTTGAGCCTGAATCTGACTGGAACCTTGACCTACTAAATTCTGACTTCACCTTGCTCCTTGGATTTGTCATCTGGTGCTGATAGTTTGACTCTTGGTCTTGACCCCTGCCGTGATTATCCTTTGGTTTGTTACATCCTTACTGTGCTCCCAGTAATAACGTCTTTGTTCTTGACTTCACTTCCACTCCAGATGTTCCTAGCAGCTTCTCTACTGCTTATCAGTGACTATTCTAGGAATCCAACTGGGAGAGGTCATTTCTTTATATGGAAATTAAAGGTAATGGCTGGGAAAATTTCTTAGACTCACCTTAGTTTAACCAGGGCCAAGCCAATTCTGATTTTAAAAATTATGTTACATATGTGGTTATCAGATTAGATAGGTGACTAATCCAGTCTAGTCTTGATAGTGGTATAAAGCGATGAGGAACTTGCCATTGACTACTGTATATGTGGACTCCACTGACAATTACTGGATCATGCAAACCTAGGTCTTTTCTAATTATGGGTAAGTAGCATGTTCCTTTAAGGTGAGTACTTACACGGAATCCATGTTACATCCAATGCATTGCCAACCCACTTTAATTAAAGGCTTCCTGCTGACCGCACCATGTGTACCCCCCCTCACTTTCCATCAGCCCATAATCCCCACTTCCCTTATCTGCAGGCTCTTTGGAAATGTCTACAAACCTCCTTAACCCTCAATAACATCTGTCTTAAGTAATGCAGTATATTAGAGGCATAGAGACAGTATTCCCTCTAAGACGTTCATGTACTAATGAGGGTCAATAAGCCCAATAATAGCTTTACCTGTCTTGCCGGATTGGCAATTGAACAGGATATAGAGGACAGGGGAAGACGGGAATGAACCATCCATCCATATTGATATTTCTGAATTGTAACAATAAAAATTTGAGTACTTTTCCTAAAGCAGGAACCACTTGTCACCCTTTCCACCCCACAAAAAAACCATAAAACATGTTGAGGTTGAAATCAAATTATTAGTAGTAAAAGGGATAAATACTTTACGGTAGCACTCTAGGTGCAGACAAAATGTCACAAAGTAAGCATGCTTTAATTTTTATCAATTAACAAGATTAATTGAATCAAAATAAGAGAAATGTAAATCCCATCAATATTTGGTGTGACCTTTGCCCTTTGCCTTCCATCAGTTCTTCTCGGTACTTGCAGACAGTTTTTGGCAGAACTGGGCAGGGAGGTTGTTCCCGCCGCCATCTTGGAGAACTAAGCACAGATCTTCTGTGGATGTTGCTTGCTCCAATCCGTCTGTCTCTTCATATCATCCCAGACAGACTGGATGATGTTGAGATCAGGGCTATATCTGTGGGGGCCGGATCATCACTTCCAAGACTCCAGGATAATTCTTAATGTGCAGCATTTTGTTCACACCCACCTAAAACATTCACCTAAGCACCGTATAAAACACATTTTCAAAATCTGACTTTTTAAAATGTGAATTCTCCATTAAAACTTTTTACACACCATTTTATGAGAATATCATTTACACTAATATATTCAGAATTGTATCACGCTGAGCTCATGTAATTAACCAGCGATACCATGAATAGCTTTCAAAGCCAAATTGATCTCTTGCCGCAGGTCCTTTCTGGGCACGAAGCCATAGCGGAGGAAGAATAAGATCTTGAGCAATATTTCATGTCTTTTGGCTTAGAAAAACAATGAGAAACTTATACTGAACAAGGCTTTAAAAAAAAAAGAAAAAAAAAAAAAAACTTCACTAAAGACACTAAAACATATATTTACTGAGGAAAAGTACTTAAAGAGATTGTCCAGGATAATTATTATTATTTTTTTATTTGACTGGGGAAGTTGAAAAAAAAAAAAAAATACTCATTTACTTTTGGAATTTTTAGTTTTTGCAAAATAAATTCCACATTTAAAAATAACTACTTTAACCCCTTAAGGACACAGCCAATTTTTGTTTTTGCATTTCCATTTTTCCCTCCCCCCATTCTAAGAGCTATAACTTTCTCATTTTTCAGTCCACAGAGTCACATGATGGCTTATTGTTTGTGGGACATATTGTACTTTGTAATGGCCCCATTCAATATCCTGCATAATGCACTGGAAATCTGTAAAAAAAAAATTCAGAATGAGGTGCAATTGGAAAAAAAATGCATTTGCGCCAATTTAATATGGGTTTAATTTTTACGCCATTCACTGTGTGGTAAAAATGACATGTTACCTGTATTCTGTGGGTCAGTACGAACACGCCAATACCAAATTTCTATAGTATTTGTAATGTTTGATACTTTTTAAAAAATGAAAAACTTTGCAAAATAGAAAACATTTTTTGTGTCGCCATATTGTGACACCTGTAATTTTTTGATATTTACAAGTATGGATCTGGGTAAGGCGTCTTTTTATGCAGGACAAGATGACGTTTTTATTGATACCATTTGGGAAAAGATCTAATGGTTTGATCACTTTTTATTCATTTTTTTTAAGGAGGCAAAGTGTTGAAAAAAAACACCATTTGGCCATTTTGATTTTTTCCCCGCTTCGCCGTTCACCGTATGGGATAAATATTTTAATATTTTAATAATTCGGACATTTTTTAGTACCAGAGATGACCTAAAGTGTTTATGTATACTTTTATTTCTTTACTTTTATTTGTGATATAGTGACGGGGGGGAATTGAACTTTTGTGTTTTACTTTTTTTAAAAATATTTTTAAAAACTTTTCTTCTTCTACTTTTATGTTCAGACCTTAAAACCTAGGGGGTCTGATCGCTCATACTATTCACTGCAATACTACTGTATTACAGTGAATGGTAAAATCCCTTGCCTTTTATTAAACGCGACCTATGGCAGCATGTAATAGATCCAATGTAATAACAAACCTGGGAGCCTTCAATAGGCTTCTGGCTGTCATGGCAACCGACCATCACCCTCTGATGATGTTCAGGAGGGCAGCGATTGGTAAAAGATGGGGGCGCCTGTGGCCCGCGGCATGGCGGCATCTAAAGGGTTAACAGCTGCGATCGGTGTCGGCACCGATCACAGCTGTTAGCGACGGGTGCTGTCTGTATTATACTCCTGAGCCCTCTCCATACACCCCTTCATACTTTATCACGTACATGTACACTTTATGTATATATAAAAATTTTCTCTTCTTTAAATTATTTTTTTATTATTATTCTATGGTTCAAACTTGTGCAGATACTTATTTTTTGAAGGTTTTTAGCTTCTTAAAACTACCGTGTCACCTTAACCTTTGTGTGATGACAAACATATAGAACAAGTTGTCAATTGTCATGTATTTGAAGTTCTATTGATGAATAATTTTATTCTTGTTCCACTTGAGAAGATTGAAAGGTTTACTTTAATTATAGGCACTTACATATTAAGTGAAGATTTTATGTATGAAAATGTCTACTATGCAGTTACTGTGTGTAGCCTTTCTTTCTACAATTACTATTCGAAACTTAATAATAACAATTAGTGAGGCATGTCAAGAAGGTTATCCATTGTAGCTATGTGTATAATGGGATATTCATCCATCAGATAAGTTTTAATATAAATCTAGTATTTCATGCGGCATCTCAAGAATTCATTTCAGACAGTAATCTTCCCCTTGGGACAGATTTAACAGTAATAAACAAAATCAATTCAAAGGGATTAATTTTATGTGATTTAACAATAGAAATTAAAAAAGAATTTTGAATGTTCTGCCAATTATGACTTAAACAATAAATTTCAAGGTTCCATTTGTCTTCTAATGTTGCCCATATTTGTAGAAGTACAGAAAATATAAAACACGACTGGTTTGCCGTCGTTGAGGTAAAAACTTTGGAAGTAGCCTAGGGGATAACTTGCAGATCAGTGGGAGTCCGACCTCTCAGACTCCCTCTGAACAGGAGAATGGGGAATTTGTGTCCATTCATTTCACCAGACATAGCCAAAGTACAGTGCTCGACTACTTCTGGCACTCCCATTGAACTGAATAGAGCAGTGTGCCCCACCACCGCTCCTTTCAGAATGGGGACAAAAGTCCCGTGTTCTCTTGATCAGTGGTGATCTGAGTGGTCAGACCCCCAATGATCTGCAAGTTTTCTTCTGTCTTATGGGAAAACCCCTTTAAGGCCATACTGTAATATTTAATAACAGAGTTTACAGAGTGTCACAAAGAACATTAGAATGGATGAAAACATGAGTTATATGATAGATTCATGACAGTGTCACGTCTGGCATGAAAATGTTCAATGCTACTTTTCCCTCATTTTCTTTTATAGTCCCTGTTAATTATCGACCTAACCTGTTGAGTCAAATCTTATCAGTAGATCAACATTTCACAAGATGCACATTGTTACACTGTACATGCTAAGATCAGAGTATGACAAGGGCCATAAACACAAAAGAACATCGCTTTGCACAATATAGCTCAGCGAAGACCCAGAGCTAATGGCCTAGATCAAAGTTCACTTTGATCGCAGGCATTGCTTTTTGTGAAGCCACCCCAAAGTTCACAGTAGCTTCCCCCCCAGAGCTGGTCCCCATTGGTCCCGAACCTTCTCTGTTGCAGTATGGCTCCCGCATGGTGAGCTCGAGAGAGCTGTCCTGTTCCTATAACAGCCAGAAACCCAATGAAGGCTCCCAGGCCTGTCATAGCAATGCAGCTATTGAGGCTGGTCTATGACCAGCCTCAATAGCTGAGTAGCAAATCTACCAAAGACTGCAGTACAGTTGTATTGCAGTCTATGGGGCATGTAATTAAAAAGTCAAAGGTTGAAGCATCCTTAGGGGGAATTATAAAATAGTTTAAAAAAAAAAATTTAAAAAGTTTTTAAAAATATAAAAAAAAAATTAAAATTCAACTCCCCCCTTTTCCCTAGATTTGAAATAAAAATAAATAAACAAAAACAAATATAAACAAATTATACATCCTCACCCGGTCTACAAAAATATAAAAATATTTTTCACATATGACGCACGCCATAGCGGAAAGAAAATCAAAAGATCCAAACCATCATGTCAGAATATAGCGACTCCAAGAATTTTTTTTTTCCAAAGTTTGGGATTTTTTTAAGTGGTTGAAACATAAAAAAAAAACTACATAAATTTATAATAGTACCAACCCATAAAATACAGATGATACATATTTTGGCTCCACAGTTTATGCCATAAAAACAAAGCCTGTAAGAAAATCGTACAAATGCAGTTTTTCTCCAATTCCACACCATTCTGAATTTTTTTCCAGCTTCCCAGTACATCATACAGAATATTAAATGGTACAATTACAAAGTAAAATTTGTTCCACAAACATTAAGCCCTTCTATGGCTCTGTGAATGGAAAAATAAAAAAGTTATGGGGTTTGGAAAGCAGGGGTGTCAAAAATGAAAATGAAAAAAATGGCAGCGTCCAGAAGGGGTAAAGTAAAAATTGCATTTTATACACAAAAATTGCATAAAGTATTTTCTGTATTGAAATTATATTTTGTGTTGCAAAATGATTTTTTTTCTATCAAAAAATTGTAATTTGTCTCGTAATTTCGGGACCTAATGGTATATTGTGCCTACAGAGTTCTTAAAGGGGTTTTCGCACTAACAGTACTTATTCACTAACCAAAGGAAAGGGCATATGTATCTACCTTTCTTGTCCCATTGAAGTGCAGAGAATGGACTACCACTTCATTCACGTTGGGTATTCTCTTTCTCAGGAGGACCCCCAGTGATCAGATACTTATCCTTAAATTCTATCGAACAGTTACAGATACATACCATGTTAGCCTCTGTTCACACTTTAATGTTATTTAGCTCCCATCATCAATCCTAGAATATTCAAAGAGAAGTACAATACAAGGCCACTTTCACCATAGGGCAAATGTTACACCAGCACTGGGCGCTATAGTAGTGAGGGCCCTCAGCCGACTGGATTGAACAGGACAGTCCCGCTTTTGGGGTGCTCTCCCGCTGTTCTGGTCGGCAGGTATAGATTTCAATTCTCTTAGGAGGACACCAGACTTGGCTAGGAGGCAGACAGGAATGTGGTAAGTAGGATGTTATTGCTCAACAGAAACTAGTTTGCAGGAAACATCTGTGACATGCCTGTTGAATCAGAAAAGGGGCCTGAAGAGACCTCCTAGAGTATAATTTACCATAATGCATGTCACGGTGGCCATTTTAGTTCGTCCGAGACGAGGAACCCCAAATGTTCAGTTTCGTTAAAACACAAACAATTTGGTATATTCCAGTCGAACCCAGCTTGAAACGAATTGGTTCGCCTATCTCAAATAGTGACATAAGTGGTGGGAAAACGAGAACATAGTGGAAACCAGAGTGTGTGCACCAAGGAGAGTCACTAACAGACCCTTTCGCACTAAGGGACGGTGGTAGCAGAACCCCTGTTTGTTATATGGACAACGTATGTTGGAGCAACATAAACTGGAGCGATCCTCAGACACCAAGAGCCCTCAGAGGAACCAGAACAGTTAACAGGCAATGAAAGAGAGTCAAGGGCCATAACCCAGATATAGGTACGACAGACAACGGTGCACCAAGGAACTTTATTCAGTTGTTGCTTTTTCTTCTTCCAATTCACGATGACACCCGATTGTAGCTGCCAAACCATAAATGCCTCTTGAAACTGTCAACTCAGAACTGGTATTACCAAACATCTATCAGTTCTGAGAAATTGTGTATGCCCCCTTCACAGAATGTTTTCCACGTATCTCCATTTTTGGCTTCTAACATTTTGCCTAACCCTACATGACTCGCTAGCACTGTAATTGCACCCGCCTACACCTAACACCTACATCTGTGTGAACATACCCTAAAGCTGGATCCATTTAATCATCCCATATGTACTGATTGCATGATATGTGGTAAGGATTATACAACCTATCCTGTATGTGTATGGAGTTACTGTACATTTCATCAAGGCCATAATCATAAATCCATGTAATTGTCAATTTGTCATAGGAATAGAAAATGAGTGAATATGTAATGAGGATATCTGTGTATGTATGTATTTGTATGTATATGTATTAAGGAGTTACTAAGGATGATGAAATGAATATAAATGCAAACAGGCTGAACCAATGACCCGTCAGCTCTCCTGACATGACTGTATCAGTGAATAATTCGTCAGCTTTTCTCATTACTCTGCTCTTCTGTTATTCTACCTACAATTTTGCAAATAAATTGACAATTGGAGGTTACCTTTGATAAAGAGAGGTGACTATTCACAGTCTAATACCATCAGCACTGATTGGACAGGAACAGAGTATGCAAAGACACACCCCTATCTTGTAACACCCAGTTGTCAATTTATTCATAACATATTACTAGGAATAACACCTAATACCTAATAGAGAATACAAGTATTTACTAAAACAGACAAGTTGGGAGAGCGGACATACCATGCTTAACAAAATTAGATTATTAATTTAGATTATTGTTGGTGCCCAAGACCACAAACATCAAAACATACAAAAGTAGCAACATGTAAAATCACACTATAAAGAAATGTATCACCAATTGTTAAAATCAGATAATAAAAGCTATCTCATTTTCCTAATCTGTTATTTTTTTCTAGAGAGTTTTCTAGACATGCTGTGACATCATCTATTGTCAGTAGTAGCACTCCAAAGACATACTGATAGGGAATGTAGATTGTGAGCCCTATATGGGACAGTGACTGACAATGTCTGTAAAGCGCTACGGAATATGATGGCGCTATATAAGTAAGCATATTAAATAAATAATAATAATAATGTAATGATGGCTCAGTGGTGTTATATATAGAGGTGTTATCTTCTATTGGAATCCTGTCTGCGATGTTAATGAGTTGACTGTTGCAAATAAAATTTTACATCATTGGCAACTGTCAGTCTATTATTAGCCATATTATTATTAGATTTAGTAGCCAGAGTAAAAATTGAAGGATATCGTACTTTAAAAAATAAATAAATAAAGATAGTGACATGGAAAATTAAAAAAAAAACAATCAAAAATTCTTAAAAATATATTTCACATAAAAAATTGGTTTAAGAAATAAGTCATTTTTGGTAGCACATTCCCTTTAATGCATTAACAACAGTGTGACTCGATGCAATTTTTTCCATAACTTTCCTTTAGACTTTGTTGTCTTCTGCGATTGTACTCTATCGTTGATTGTAATGTCAATCTGTATTCCCTTAGTCCAGACAGCAGCACAATATGGGGTATCTCTGCCCCTGTGTGTTGTTTAGGACAGTGGAACCTTTAATTAGCACCAAATTTAAGGTGCCTCCTACTAGCCCTATAAGAGGGCACCTGAGACCTCCCTCCACTGTGTAAATTATAAAGTAAAAGGAAACAAGCTTCTAGGGAGGGAAGCCTTGTGCTGCTGTCTGGACTAAGGGAATACAGATTGACATTACAATCAACGATTCCCCTTACGTCCGACAGCAGCACAATATGGGGAGATAGCAAGTAATTCCCCTAGGGAGGGTTTCCTCGCCTTACAACGTCAAGGACTGTCTGACCAAAGGCAGTTGTCTGGGAACTGCGGACGTCTAAACGATAATGTTTGACAAAGGTCAACTGGGATGACCATGATGCAGCCGCACAAATCTGGTCCAAAGGTAAGGACCGGTACTCAGCCCAAGAAGTCGACACAGCCCTGGTCGAGTGGGCCGTAGAAAAAACTGGAGGGAGTAACTCCTGAATAAGGAAGGAAGACCTAATTGTCTCCTTGATCCATGTGGATAGAGTAGGCTTGGAAGCCTTGAGGCCTTTGTTTTTACCCTGCATATTAATTAGTAGGTTTTCGGCCTTCCTAAACGGTTGAGTGCGGGATAGGTAAATCCGCAGACACCTTACCACATCTAAGGTGTGGAGCTTTTCTTCCTCCTCAGAGGTTGGAGTGGGGAAAAACACTGGTAGCGAAATTAGCTGATTGCTATTATAGCATGAGGGGACCTTAGGGTTAAACCCAGGCAAAAATCTAAGGTGCACCCTATCTGCAAAAAACACAATGTACGGTTCTCTAGAAGAGAGAGCCTGGAGTTCCCCTACTCTTTTGGCAGATGTAATAGCCAACAAAAAAACGGTTTTGTATGCCAAATATTTTAGCTCCGTAGTCTCCAAGGGTTCAAATGGAGGACTGCACAGGCCTGTAAGGACTACCGCAAGGTCCCACTGGGGAACTGGAGATGATACTGAGGGCTTTAGCCTCATTGCCCCTTTAAGAAACCTTGCAACCAGAGGATCCTGAGACAGACGTCTGTTCAAATGAGCGGAGAGGGCCGCAATCTGCACTTTCAAAGTGGCAGGGGCAAGGCCCTTATCCAAACCGTCCTGAAGAAAATTTAAAATATCAGCCGTTGAAGGTTGTAAATTATTAATACCCTTCTTGGAGCACCACTCCATGAAAATCTTGGCTGTCCTCTGGTAGTTCTTATTGTTAGAGTCTGCTCTTGCAGAAGAAAGGGTCTTCAGGACGGCCTCTGACAGTCCTCTATCCTGCTGTAGGGACTGCTCAACCTCCAGGCTGTCAGGTTGAATCTCCAGAGATCCTGGCACTTCAGAGATCCTTGAGAAACCAGGTTCTGGATGGGGGGAAGCCTCCAATATATCCCTCGACTCATCTCCATGAGTTGGGAAAACCAAGCTCTTTTTGGCCAGAATGGAATGATGGCTATCACAGAGACTTGGTCCTGTCTGATTTTCATCAATACCTTCGGTATTATTGGAATTGGAGGGAAGATGTATGCCAGCCTGGCCTCCGTCCACCTGTCCCACACAGGACATAAAAAAACAGAGTGGAGGGAGGTCTCAGGTGCCCTCTTATAGGGCTAGTAGGAGGCACCTTAAATTTGGTGCTAATTAAAGGTTCCACTGTCCTAAACAACACACAGGGGCAGAGATACCCCATATTGTGCTGCTGTCGGACGTAAGGGGAATATCAATTTGTAGCAAGTCATGATGCTGCAGAAAGTCACATGTGATTTCCATGTGTTGTTCTTGACCTCCATGGACCCATAGATTTCATTACTGAGCCCTGGTTTTATCCCAGCCATATACTGGTGATAAAAAATCAATCCTTTAGTTAGGATTAGGGTATTTAAATAATCCCTAAACCCTCCCTTCTCGGTTTTTGTATTCTATGATTACAGTGGATTTTATTAAGCTGTTATGCCACATGTTGTGGCTTTCCCTTCTGTTATATACTATATTGCAAAACACTTCAATAAAAATTACAGATGAAAAATAAAATCCTAAACTTTGGTGCCCTAAGGCTGGATTCACATCTGTGTTGCAGTCTCTGTAGGAGACTTCGTCTAAAATTGGCAGAGTGAAAAGTCCTGCAAGGAGAACTGTTCTCTCCGCCGGTTTCAGTATAAAAACAGCGGAACCCCAACAGACCCCATTATAGTCTATGGAATTGGTGGGTGTCCGCAGGTAACCGCTTTATAAGCAGACAGGCTCTCTGTCTTTTAGGTCCCTGTATAGACCTGGACACTAGTGTGAGCCTAGTATGCCTAGTATGCCTAGTATGCGATTGATTCACTGGACAGCATTTAGCAGGAATGGAACAAATGACTATGTAATATTGATTTGGAGGTTCAGTATGTTTTTGATTGGCAGTGGCAACAGACAGCCAAAGTTAGAACATATCAGTGAATGATGAGCCAGGAAAAATCAGAGAGTAGTTAACAGATCAGGGTAACAGAAGACAAGGAGAGCCATGAGGTGCTGTAAAGAATATAATAAAAAAGTTAAATGGTCACTAACTTTTCAGACCACTTAGTCTCATTTAATAGAGCATGTAATTTTGGATAAAAAAAATATTAAAAAATGTTGCTATTTTACCGCCTGAAAAATCTCCTGCCACTAGGTTCCTTCCTTCTAGCTAATTTGCTGTTCACTCCCTGTTACTAGGGACGGTATGTCCATAGATACCATTAAAAGAGTAAGACGTCTTCACAGTGAGTGGAGGGGGAGGGTCTTCTCTCTCTTCATACAGTGAATGGAGAAGGGAGGGGCTAATTTTACACACACCTCTACAAACAGGTTTCTCTGTGCACTGGACTGAGCAAGATCTTACATCTTACAATGTAAGAAAAATCTAATTCTGTGTTTGTATGTACATCTGACTGCTTTTGTTATTGCTGACGGAATCTTAGTCACAGACAGTAAGCAGCTTTCCTAACAGAGTTCACAGATTTATCTTTCTGTGTCGGGGATCTGTTTAGCTGCATCATGCCCTGTACATGCAGGTCAATGTTCCTGGATTTCCTATATTATGTTAACTTGGGCACGTCTCAAATATTTGTTAACTATTTTACAGTTACTCCTGGCAGAATTGCATGTGAAACCAGTAATAGTAGTAATGGTTAGTAGAAGGGAGCAGACTGCTTCTTATTGTACATGCCCAAGGCCTCAGAGATGAATGTAAAATGTGCTGCAGCCATAATGGGAATATTATCAGCAGAAAAAAGCATAGGACACCATTTATGAAGACTTACACATTCATAGAGTAGACTGCCCAGCAAGACCCTGAACATATTTCATGTTTTCATGAAAACTCAGGTAAATTTTAATCCTGGTCAGATAAGCAGTGCCAGAGATTCCTTGGACCCCCCAGACAAATTTGGGTCCTACCTTTGAACAACCCCTACAAATTAGACCATAGTACCCTTCAAATTTGGGGGCCTTTTGAGGAACCATTACTGTGTTAGAACCTGGGCCCATCATAGGATCCTCTGGTAACTGCAGAGGAGTCAGATAATGGAGGTCAGGAGGAACCAGACATGCAGTACCATTTCGACAGACATGAGCATAGTTAGGTGAGCTAGGCATCAAGCAATGAAGGCCACTATACGAGTAGAAATGTTTGGACATTGTTATGTGACTGACACAATATAATGGGTGCGCACAATTAATATAAGGCAATATGGCTATGCTATATCTCTGCTGACACTATTATTTGGCCTGTACTTTATGGATACAGCAGTGGAGAATTTTGTTGCATTGTTCCCTCAATATCATTATAATGTGGCCAACATGGGGAGACACTAACTTACTTTGCACTCTGTTACAGTAGTTAATATAATTCAGGGGTATCAAGTGAATAATATAATTTAGGGGTGTCAAGTGAATCATACCAGAGACATTCCTTGCAGTTGGTCCTTGGAGAGAAGGGGCCCATTTCTGGTTAGTCGTATCCCCTTTGCAAATAGTTGGGTAAAACTCTTGCTGGACTATGCAATGTCACTTCCATGTTAGCAAACAAGATGGCACCAGTTTAATTGAAGTAAAGGTGGGGGGTAAACCTACACAATGCCCGTCTGTTCTTGGTGGAAAAAACTGGTAACATAATGGGGCAGCACAACTAGATCTTTGCTATGGAATCCTCTCTCCACTAAGTGCATCATTGAGTCGAGGCCCCGTGAAACATCATTAGAATACCCATCATTCTACCCTAAGTAGAATTAGGGTAGTTGTGTCTATGATCTCATGTTTAACTAGTTCTATGCTTGATGCTCCTGAATGATCGCTATCCATTAGTTTCGCTCCCAAAAGTCAGTGATGTGGCCACCATTTCAATACACATAAGCATAAATCAGGATTCAATGTCTCCTTCAGAAACCCATAAGCTATAATTTGAGAGCTCACATCCAACCACAGAGGGGTTCATTGCTCCTTCTCATGAATAAACATGAAGTTGAAAGTTTTAGTCTTCTCACCGCCCTTCTCATTTCTCATTAATTTTGCTTGTGAGTTTCGTAACTTTGCTGCCGCCTGTCCTCGGGCTGTACGGAGGTGGCACCAGGCAGAGATATTTAGATACTTAAAGATTATCGCTACCCTCATTAAGTTCCCCCTACGGCTTAATTACACAGTCTAATTATCCCACTGATTTATTGACACGCTGACAACCAAGCCAGTTGTTAATATGTCAACGAAAACAAGATTCAGCTCTAGAAAACGTGGCTGAATTAATAGAATAATCTTCTGAGCTATGTATGTGATAAAAAGAGATTAAAATATGGAACTTACTGTATCTACTCACTGTAGGAGGCCTAGGACAGATAACGCTGGTACAGTAATGTAACCCATAGTGAGTAAGTAGAAGTTATAGATGCATCCTCTCTTACGTGTCCTCTGGTTGGATATGTCCAGCTATGTTAAAGGGAGTCTGTCAGCAGGAAAAACAACAATAATCTACTCACAGCACCTTGTAGGGCTTCTGAGACGGTTTCCAAATATGTTTGAGTTATGTTTCACTGCTGCTCCATTCCTGTTGTCAGGAATTTGTCAGGAGTTGTCAGGGATAGGTCATAAATAACTGATTGGTGAGGAATCGGTAGCCGACTCTGACAAGGATCAGCTTTGATTGTTGGGGGTCCGGATACTAAGACACCCACCAATTACTAAAAAGAAAACCTCTAAGCACCCAGTTGTTCCCCATTAGCTGTGATTGACTGAGCTCAGGTCTATTTGGGTAGATGGAGTTAGCAGTATATAGGTGATTAGAAATATACGACTCCATCTTTACCATGGAGAGCAGAGATGGTCACAGTGGAAGGGGTTAGCTAAAGAGTCCATACACTGCTATCCCCATTTATATGAAGGGAACCAAGCAAACTAATCCATTGACCGCCTCTGTCCCTTCGTTTCGGCAATCAGTAAAGGTCTCACCACCCGGAAAAAAACTTCTTACGTGTCACTTTGACATGTCGAAAGTTTTCTGACACATCAGTTACAGTACTATTCCAATTTTCTCCCTCCTTTACTTGGAAGATGTCAAAGAAAAACCTGCTTAATGCAAATCTGAAGCAGAAACTGATTTGCATAATTTTGTATTTTGTTGTTTGATGTTAAGCTAGTCACAGATATTAGATAATTGACAACAGAAAGGTATTTTGTTCATCAAACCTTAATTCAAACATGCTTACAAATTCCTAAAAAGGATTGAGGACTAAGGAGTTGTAAGACACAATGTAACCAGATGGTAAACTCAACATGGCCATTGGCCAATCTTTATTCCAAAAAAAAAAAACCCTGTAATTTACCAAGGCAAAGAGTGAATAAGACTGTTCACAATGAAAACACTAAAAGCTGATGAGCTAAAGAATGACTAAAGAACACTTCGAACAAGGTTATTGAAAATCACCAGTCGGGATGGATCCAAAAAGATTCCAAGAGGCTTAAATGGGTTGTGATATCAGAATGTGACTCCTGGCACTCTGGCTTAGAAAGACATTTCCCCTGCTGTGGAAATATAGCATTACACAATGACCATCCAATGGTATGCAAAGGTACAGCTACCCATGTAATACAGGGAGTAATAGTGTTGTCCAAAGTGGGAGCCCCTTCTTCTATTTGGATAATAGAGGACAGTCCTTAGTAGCAGACAGGGCACTTAGATACAGGTTGGCTTTAAGAAATATTTTTAATGCACTCAAAGCAATCAAAATTGTAAAGAACATAACAAAGCTATAGAGAAGTCCCTTACATGAGATGAACAAGAGATCCAGCGCATAAAAAATGTTATATGAGAGCTTCACTAGTTGTAATCGTTTTAGGGGGCATTCACATTACCGTTGTTAATGTTCCGTAATAGGATGACAGCAACGTCCATTCCCATTGACACTAATGTAAAGTACATGACAGAAGCTATCTTCCATCATGTTTGTTTACTTTTGTAACAGAAGAATAAATTGTGCATGCAGGAAGATAACATCCATCATGTTGTTTACATTAGTGTCAATGGGAACGGACACAGAATCAGTATGTGACCGTTCTCTACGACAGTTTAACCTTCCTCTAGTGTTAGGGTCGTGACCGACCCGTTTTAGGTTTTAAATGCATACAAATTCTACATACATTTGTTTATTGCATCAAGACTTTTTGACTTTTTCAGGAACTTATTTTTAAACAAAATACAATAAAATAAAACTATTTTACTAAATTGTAAAATGCTCTTATTAAAATTATAACATTTGTGTTGTTGGGGTCAATTTCGACCCAGGTCTAATATAAGAGTAAAAAAACAATAATAAGTCCCAAAACTGAACTCATAAACACAATATAAACCAATAGCCCACAGCCAGCTCTACCTCCAACAACTTGAGTTAGGGACATGTCCAGGCATGTATGGCCAAATCAGCTTACAGTTGGTACTTTGCAGAGTATACATCTTCAGTTTACACCAGTCTGATGAGGAGGTCACCGGTGCTGAAGCTGCTCCCGCTGAAAGATTCAAATCCAAAAGTGGCAAGATCATTTGGAGCTCAGTACCTCCAGATGTACATGGCAGGGCAGATGCTGCAAATGTGATAAAAATGACCCCTGGGATCACAAGGTTTGCTGTGACAAGAGTAAGTGACATCAAGACATGTTTTGATCTGTTTATGCCATTGTCAATAAAAAAAAGTCATTATTGCTATGACAAACCTTGAAGGAAAAAAAAGTCCACGGCAACATGTGGAATGACCTTCATGATGATGACCTGGATGCCTACATTGGTGTTCTTCTCCTTGCTGGAATGTACAAATCCTGCAATGAGGCCACTGATAGTCTCTGGGACGCATCGACAGGCAGGAATATTTTCCGGGCAACAATGTCACTTCAAAAGTTTCAAATGATATCAAGAGTCCTCAGATTTGACAACAGAGACACCAGAACAAAATCTGACAAACTTGCTCCCATCAGGGATGTTTGGGAGAAATGGGTGCAGCTCCTTCCACTGATGTTCAACCCAGGGCCAGAGGTGACAGTAGACGAACGTTTTCTCCCTTTCCGCGGAAAATGCCCCTTCCGGCAATACATGCCAAGTAAGCCAGGCAAATACGGCATAAAAATCTGGGCAGCCTGTGATGCAAAAACTAGCTATGCATGGAATCTACAGATTTACACAGGCAAGTCTGCAAGCGGCATCCCTGAAAAAAACCAAGGAAAACGTGTAGTCCTCGATATGACTACTGGACTGCAGGGTCACATTACTTGTGACAATTTTTTTTACCAGCTATGACCTTGGACAAGAACTTCTCAGGAGGAAAATCACCATGGTGGGCACAGTGAAAAAAAACAAACCTGAGCTGCCCGCTGAATTGTTGCAGATGAAGGACAGGGCTCCACTTTCCTCAAAGTTTGTTTTTACAGACACCACCACTGCTGTTTCATACTGCCCCAAAAAACGACGGAATGTGGTACTGATGTCCACACTTCACAAAGATGCAGCTGTGTTATCAGGAAGTGACAAAAAGCCCAGAATCAACCTGGACTATAACAAAAACAAAGGAGGAGTGGACAACCTGGACAAGCTGACTGCCACCTACACTTGCCAGCGAATGACTAGGAGATGGCCAATGGTTGTATTTTCCAACATCCTTGATGCGTCAGCATACAATGCATTTGTGTTGTGGACCCACATTCACCAAGGATGGAATTCAAAGAAAAAAAACAAGCGGAGGATGTTTCTTGAGGAACTAGGAAGATCCCTTGTCAAGGCGCACATTGACCAAAGGGAACTGGTGCCCCGAGCCCAGCCGCTGCAGCCTTGGTCCGAGAACTCCAGAGCTCAACAAGTGCTTCGCCCACACCCACAGCAACACAAAGAGCATCATCACCAGCATCCTCCTCAACCAGCCCTGCCTCAACATCAACCAAAACAGCCACAACCCCAGTGAGACCACCTGATTCTAAAAGAAAGAGGTGTCAGGTCTGCCCTAGCAATAAGGACAGAAAGACAAACACATCGTGCTTCGCCTGCAAAAAATACCTCTGCAAAGAACACACAAAAAGTGTCACTTTTTGCCACACATGCATCTAAATACTAATGCATCTAAAAACTAGTACTTGATTTCTGTTGATTTGATTTGCTTGATTGATTGTTGTTTGTTTGTTTGACCTATTATTATTGCTATTAATGCTAATATAATTTTCATCTTTTATTTGTATTAAAGTTCTATAAAAAAAAAATCTGTTTTTTGCCTTTTTCATAAAGTAGTTAGATATGGGTCAAAATTGACCCGTAACACCATAGATGTTACTAGAGTTAATAATATAAAATATATATATGTATATTTTTTTTACATTTAAGAAATGTGTTCTAAAACCCTTCAGTAATAGTCAGGTAATATAACAAACTTTTTTTAAGTTTATATTATTCTCTTGAGGTTCATTTGACAATATTTTTATATTGAAAATGAAGGGTACGCTCTCAAATGAAAGGCCCAGGGGGCCACAACAAAAATATTAAAATCAATCCTTCCATGGATGAGAAACCCTAACAAGGTAACTAAGAGGTAAGAAACAAATTGGATCATAAATAACTGTTTTTAGGGTATCCTAGGGGTGATTTAAGACATGGGTCAAAACCGACCCGTTAACATAAGAAAGAGTAACAGAAAGCTAACACTAGAGGAAGGTTTTAATGTCTGTTGCTGTCATCCTATGACAACATATCAGCTGTTTCTTTTATGATGCGCTGACTCTATTGAGCAAGCGCAGGTTCATTTTAAAAATCTAGCATTGTATCGTGCGCGGGTGATTTCCCGCGCATGCGCATTTCCACTTTATGAATGCCGGTAAGACACTGTTGCAACCCAGCTCATTAAGCCTTACGGTAAGACACTATTTATTATTTATTTATACAGATTATCCCTTATGCTCTAACAATGAAAATGAACTTCTTTCTCTTTGGCTCTCCATCTCTTCTTTACCAATGTTTTTATCTAAATGGATTTGCCTATTGTTGCTTTTGTTTACACTCTATTTTTACTAGCCACGCCCCCCTGGGGTTGTTCCTAGCTGTATATGTGGATTATTTAAACCTGCTCTTTGTCATATGATGTTCAGCGCTGTATTCTTCCTGTACACTTGATAAAGGGGTTTATACCCCGAAACGCGTAGTGATTGGAAAATAAAGTTTTGCTTCATACTATATTTGGGCAAAGAGCAGTTCCTTTTTCCTCAGACCCTTATTGTGGGTCTAAGACGGTCCTTTCTGTGCATTTCCTGACACCCTTGAGTGGTTATTGGATCCTGCTGCTGCCCTACATCCAGAGAAGAACCCTCTGTCAATTGGTTCTACTGTGCTTCATGGTGGTTGTGACTCATTTCACAACCATTTAAGGTGAGAATCCAATTTGCCATATTCACTTTGCCTTTTACCTAATAGTATTACACTATGCACTGCTCGGTGCTGTTTTTCTGTTCCGTTTGAATCCTATGACAGAAGACAGCAACGGACATTAAAGAGGACCTTTCATGTCCTCATGTATATGCGGTTTTACATATCTCTAGAAAGCCGACAGCACGCTGAATTCAGCACACTGTCGGCTTTCCCATTATGTGCCCGGGGCTGGAGATATCGGGCTGTGAGGAACGACCTCCCTGACAGTACTTGTCCATAGCCCTGTACTGTCAGGGAGGGCGTTCCTCACAGCCCAGCTAGACTGTCAGGAACGCCTTTCTGACGGTGAACGGTTAAACTAAGACTGCCGATATCTCCAGCCCCGGGGCACATAACAGGAAATCCGGTAGTGTGCTGAATTCAGCGCGCTGTCAGCTTTCTAGCGGTATGTAAAAACGCATGTACATGAGGACGTGAAAGGTCCTCTTTAACAATGGTAGTGTGAACGCCCCCTTAGAATATATACTCTGGCACTCGGAAATGGGGTGTGATCTTCTCTTCTACAATGTTAGGAGTTTACTGACTAGTAACATATGCCCTAAACCATCTATTCTGTAATGGGGATCTGCCAGTGCCACTCTGGACTCAACTTGCCAAGGCGCTCCATATGGGATCCATGTTTAACAGTCAGTGTTGTACTGAACATTAGAAAAAAAAATATATTAAAAGTGAAAAATATGTATTGAAGTCAGAGAAGTAATTTTTTTATATCTCTATTTTTTGTATTGTCTATTTTTGTATTGTGATTCATTAAATATTTTTCACTTTTATTATATCTCCTGGAGTGCTGGTTGGTTTCTCCATGTTTTTTGTGTGTATCTGAAATCAAGTTGTGGACATTTGCAACAGGAGGATGAGCTGGATTACATTTTTTTTTTCCACTTTTTATGTTGAGCATTGATGGCGTTCTCTTCCCGATGCCTATGGGCACCATTTACCTAGACATGTATGTGCCCATATAGTTTCCCTTTTCTCGGAGCATGGTCTTACATAGTTTCATAGTTACTGTACATGCTGCAGCTGATAAGATTAAAAGATGAAGTCCATAAAGTCAAACCTCTAATCTGTGCTGATTCAGGGTAAGACGAAGCCCCATGAGAAGCTTCCAATCCAAGTACCCCATATTAGGAGCAACATTTCCTTATTAACTCCAGTTATTGAGGAATAAGTCCTTGGATCAATGTCCCACCTCCAGAAATCTAGTAATTTACTACCCATAACTATACAGTACCCTTAGTATATTCTCCAAGTAAGTCATCCATTGTACCTGTGCCATACAAATAGTTAAAACAGTGTTAGAGAAAAGTAGTTTATCACTTTGGGTATACAGCTCTTCGGCATACCTATGTGCCCTCATGACTGCAGACTACCACTGAGCTCTAAGTCGTCTGATGCCATTATGATGGATTATCTTATCCTCTTCCTCTGCTTTACTGCAAGAAGTGATAGACATAGCGAAGTTTACCTTAACACTTAATAGGTTAACAAGATTGTTGCAAAGAGTATTCACTGTATTCTTTCAATGGCTTTTGTTGTCATCTTGGATATCATGATGGATACATAAAGTTATTATGCTGCAGAAGGTGAACGTAAACCTGGCTACATCTGCTTGATGGAAAGTGTCTACTCTTGCTCACTAATCCTACAGTTTGGCCACTGATCTTGCTCCTTGGCTACGGATTCTGCTCCTTGGCAGTTGATCCTGGCTTTTACCCACTTCGATCTTTCTCTCCCTTTGCTTGTACATAGTGCTGATACACTCCTGAGAAAATCTGCCGCTTCCAATTATGCTGTCACCATTGAGATAAATAGCCCGGCAGTACTTGGCTTACGTTCCCCTCAATGCCTGGAGAACAGGACCGCTCCCAGGGAGTGCCAGTGCCGATCACAGCTCCGATTCTCACTGAGCTTCTGTAATTACATTAGACAGATAATATTAGTACATTTCAGCTTACTGATCCTCTTCACCGGTAATACAATCCTCCACCTGACATAACGGTGCAATTTTGTTAATCCTTTGCTAGAGATATAAATAAATGATTATATTATATATTAAATGCTTGTGTTTCATGTGGCACACCTATATAGAGTGAAATATATATATACAGTACAGACCAAAAGTTTGGACACACCTTCTCATTCCAAGAGTTTTCTGTATTTTCATGACTATAAAAATTGTAGATTCACACTGAAGGCATCAAAACTATGAATTAACACATGTAGAATTATATACTTAACAAAAAAGTGTGAAACAACTGAAAATATGTCTTATATTCTACGTTCTTCAAAGTAGCCACCTTTTGCTTTGATTACTGCTTTACACACTCTTGGCATTCTCTTGATGAGCTTCAAGAGATAGTCACCTGAAATGGTCTTGAAGGAGTTCCCAGAGATGCTTAGCACTTGTTGGCCCTTTTGCCTTCACTCTGCGGTCCAGCTCACCCCAAACCATCTCGATTGGGTTCAGGTCTGGTGACTGTGGAGGCCAGGTCATCTGGCGTAGCACCCCATCACTCTCCTTCTTGGTCAAATAGCCCTTACACAGTCTGGAGGTGTGTTTGGGGTCATTGTCCTGTTGAAAAATAAATGATGGTCCAACTAAACGCAAACTGGATGGAATAGCATGCCGCTGCAAGATGCTGTGGTAACCATGCTGGTTCAGTATTCCTTCAATTTTGAATAAATCCCCAACAGTGTCACCAGCAAAGCCCCCCCACACCATCACACCTCCTCCTCCATGCTTCATGGTGGGAACCAGGCATGTAGAGTCCATTCGTTCACCTTTTCTGCGTCGCACAAAGACACGGTGGTTGGAACCAAAGATCTCAAATTTGGACTCATCAGACCAAAGTACAGATTTCCACAGGTCTAATGTCCATTCCTTGTGTTCTTTAGCCCAAACAAGTCTCTTCAGCTTGTTGCCTGTCCTTAGCAGTGGTTTCCTAGCAGCTATTTTACCATGAAGGCCTGCTGCACACAGTCTCCTCTTAACAGTTGTTGTAGAGATGTGTCTGCTGCTAAAACTCTGTGTGGCATTGACCTGGTCTCTAATCTGAGCTGCTGTTAACCTGAGATTTCTGAGGCTGGTGACTCGGATGAACTTATCCTCTGCAGCAGAGGTGACTCTTGGTCTTCCTTTCCTGGGGCGGTCCTCATGTGAGCCAGTTTCTTTGTAGCGCTTGATGGTTTTGGCCACTGCACTTGGGGACACTTTCAAAGTTTTCCCAATTTTTCGGACTGACTGACCTTCATTTCTTAAAGTAATGATGGCCACTCGTTTTTCTTTACTTAGCTGCTTTATTTCTTGCCATAATACAAATTCTAAAACTCCATTCAGTAGGACTATCAGCTGTGTATCCTCCTGACTTCTGAACAACACAACTGATGGTCCCAACCCCATTTATAAAGCAAGAAATCCCACTTATTAAACATGACAGGACACACCTGTGAAGTGAAAACATTTCAGGTGACTACCTCTTGAAGCTCATCAAGAGAATGCCAAGAGTGTGCAAAGCAGTAATCAAAGCAAAAGGTGGCTACTTTGAAGAACCTAGAATATAAGACATATTTTCAGTTGTTTCACACTTTTTTGTTAAGTATATAATTCCACATGTGTTAATTCATAGTTTTGATGCCTTCAGTGTGAATCTACAATTTTTATAGTCATGAAAATACAGAAAACTCTTGGAATGAGAAGGTGTGTCCAAACTTTTGGTCTGTACTGTGTATATATCTGTAGATTTCCCTGTTTCCCAATAGAACTATATTGCAGTCGTCTTAGTTTTATACTACTTAGTCTATATTATGCATCGTAGTCCCTCAATACAGTGCTTCAATGAGGAATAGGCAACATAACACAACATCTAACTAGAGGCGTAACATGAAGTTACATGTTGGGAAGTGGCACTTTATGGGTCTTCTAAGTCGTCTGGACCCAGTGCATCTGCACCCTATGTGTCCCCCTCAGAGACATAAGCATCTTTGCATTCTGCACCTAAAGCCAACACAGTGTGCATAATAATAATAATAATAATAATAATAATAATAATAATAATAATAATACATTTTATTTATATAGCGCCAACATATTCTGCAGCACTGTACCATTTGTAGGGTTCAAGTACAGACAAAAAAGATACATTACAAAGAAATAGTCAATTCACACACTGGGACTGAGGGCCCTGCTCGCAAGAGCTTACAATCTATGAGGTAGAGGGGGTGACACAAGAGGTAGCAGGGGCAGCATCGGAGGTAGCATTGCTTATACAGTGGTCAGACAATTCTGTAATAGAGGTTACTGTCATTACACATATATAAAGCTGTATAAGCCATCACCAGTCGTGTCCTGTATGTGCAGATGGTGCCTGGACATATAAAGTTAGTCTGATACGGCTTCATATCCTGTGGGGTAATGTGGGAGCATGAACAGAGGAGGGTATGTTTTAGGGATTCTAACTACGGAAGGGTTTACATTAGGAGTTGTGATCGGCCTGTCTGAAAAGATGTGTCTTTAGTTTGCGCTTGAAGCTGTAGAAATTGGGGGTTAATCTGATAGTCCGGGGTAAAGCATTCCAGAGAAGTGGTGCAACTCGGGAGAAGTCTTGTATACGAGCGTGGGAGGTTCTGATAATAGAGGATGTTAGTCTTAGGTCATTGAGTGAATGGAGAGTACGGGTTGGGAGATAGACAGAGATGAGGGAGGAAATGTAGGGAGGTGCAGAATTATGGAGAGCCTTGTGGATGAGGGTGATAAGTTTATCTTGTATTCTGTATTGAATAGGCAGCCAATGTAGTGACCGGCACAGACCAGAGGCATCGCTGTAGCATCTAGACCAGAGGTTCGTAAACTTTTTTTTTCTCGTAGACCACTTTCAAAATTTTACTGGTTTCGGTGGACCCCCTGCTGCTACATTTCGACCATATTCCCAAAACTCGTCAAAAAATGTGAAGATTAGATCTAATGTAGACCCCTGTCGAGTCTCCCGTGGACCCTTGGGGGTCCACCTGGACCACTTTGGGAATCACTGGTCTAGACTGATAGATGAGCCTGGCCGCCGCATTCAGAATAGATTGTAGAGGGAAGAGTTTAGTAAGGGGAAGACCGATTAGTAAGGAGTTACAGTAGTCAAGGCGAGAGTGAATCAGGGCAACAATAAGTGTCTTTAGTGTATCTGTGGTAAGGAAGGGCGGATTCATAAAATCTATGTCTGAGATTAGTAAGAGTATGGATTTTAGACTACCTGAGAGTCCAATACATGATGCTATCCCCGGCGGTGAGAATGCCAGGGTCCTATGGTCCATTAGAAGTTCAGTGATTTCATTGATATTGAGCAAAAGTCCCAGAAGTCTTTTCACTTTTCCTTACCGGAGAAGAATTTATTATGTAGTCTGAAGTCAAACACTATCCGAATCAAGAATACATGTATATCCAAGGCAAATACAGATGTATCCTTGCCTACCTTTCATCTACAATGAACTTGTCCATACATGGGTTGCATGAGATGACCAACCTTCATCTCAACAACATGATCTCATTACATTCTGTCACAAAGTGACATGCTACCTTGTTTCTTTGAAAATAAGCCCTAGAATAATTTCTCAGGATTTCTGGAGTATGCTTGAACTGTAAGCCCTAGACCCTTCATCAAGGAAAGTATACACCTCCAAAAGAATCACATCCCCAAAAGAAAGCAGACACCCCAAAAAGAATCACGTCCCCAAAAGAAAGCAGACACCCCCAAAAGAAGTGGCCATTGATTTTAAGGGAGCTATCTGTACAAGATGGCACTAGTGAGATAGTTCTCCACTACAATAAGGGTTGATTACCGATAGTGCCGGGCTCTCACACACAGATCGGTTAGTTCCACTGGCATCACTCCATTGTAGCTTCTTCTGGTCACCAGGGGGAGCCAACCTTTGCACTTGGCAAGGGACTTGACAGTGACTCGCCTTTGACAGGAGTGATGCAGATCTGTATGTGAGAGCCCGTCCACCAATGGCACTTGCAGACTCTAATTATTTTGGATCTAAGGGGGTCCTGGTGAATGAATTCTTGTTCATGGAAAAAAATAAGACATCCCCTGAAAATAAACCCTAACCCATCTTTTGGATTGAAAAATAATATAAGACCCCGTCCTATTTTTGGAGAAACACGGTATATATATCTGTCTGTAGCTGTGTCATGAATTACTGTCATGTCCCAGGACTTGGTTTAATTCACTGGCATGTATCTGTGATACTGTGTTTGTCTTTGTAGTTTGTCCCTTCTCTCTCTCTGTATCCTTAGCTGTGATGCTGTAGCTCCTCCCCTCTCTCTCTGTTTAGTTTCACTTCTTTGTAAGCAACATGTCTGCTCAGCTCCTGGTAATTCATCATTTTTCACCTACTGCTGTATGAGGTTTTACAAGATTTACCTGGATTAAAGCATCTGAAATCTTATCTACGCCTCTTCAGTTGAGTTGAACACTATCTGAACACTACCTGCATACCATGTATCACCACTAGAGGGAGCTCTGCGACAGCTTTGTGCTATGCATGGACATTATAAAATTAAAACTGAGGACTATGAAAGCATATTGAAAAAACTACATACAGACGATTCGTTAGCTGAATTGCAAAACTTCCAGCATCTCAATTCAGAAAGAGACAGCTTAGTACATGAAACTAAGTTAAGGACAGAGACAAGAATTGCGCAACTGCAGGAAATGCCATCCCATGTTTCTGAGTCTAACAAGCGTTCAAAGCGTACATCTAAGTCATGTTCCTCAAAATCTTCCACACTCAGTGAGCAACTTATAAAAGCATGTGCAGAGGCGGAAGCTACTAAGATACAGGCAGCCTTTGCACAACAGAAAGCAGAGATGGAAGCTAAGGCAGCTCAACAGAAAGCAGAGATGGAAGCTAAGGCAGCTCAACAGAAAGCAGAAATGGAAGCTAATGCAGCTCAAAAAAAGGCAGAACTAGAAGCTCTAGAAAAACAGTATGAGCACGCTGCAGCCATGGCAAGGTTAAGCATTTTAGAACAGGCCATAAGTGGAAGTGAAAGCGACAGCACCAGTTTGGGTGATGTGGAAGCAAAGGATCCCTTCAAGCGCACAAGAGACTATGTACTAAGCCAAAACAGTGAATCCCTATTTGCCACAAATGTTCCTGTCAGGGACGACATTTCTCCAGAGTGACAGGGCACAGTATCTTCTGCAGCACACCGCATTCAAGGTCAGTACAATACCCTGCCTGTCCAGCATCCAGTTTCTTCTTCCTTCATGGATCCCCAAAGACTTGCACCTCAGCAAATGCAATATACTGATACTCAGGTAAACACCAATGTGACACCATACCACCAGACTGCAAACAACAGTACAGTTTCACATCCATATGTGGCTAAACCTATGGACTTTAAGCTAACTCCTAGGCTGAATGCCTACGCAGCCCCATTTCTACCTACCTCTGTTAACCAGAACCCCACTAACAACGTAATCACCGCTACTCAGCCAGCAACTCAATATTTAAAGTCAGAGTGAACAGACATGTCAGAGTTTGCAAGGTACATGGTTCGCCGTGAGCTCACTAAGACTGGACTCACAAGGTTCGATGACCAACCTGAGAACTACAGAGGCTGGAAATGTGCCTTCAAAACTGCAATTAGTGACCTTGGCATTACTGCAGCTGAAGAACTAGACTTGCTTATCCGGTGGCTTGGCCCACAGTCCACAGAATGTGCTAAAAGACTCAGATCCGTCCACATTTACAACCCCACAGCAGGCCTTACCGCTGCTTGGGAAAGACTGGAGAAAACCTATGGCAGTCCTGAAACAATAGAGAATGCTCTGTTCAAACGATTGCAAGGGTTTCCAAAGATATCTGGTAAGGATCATCAGAAATTTCAAGAACTTAGTGACCTACTCATGGAGCTCCTACTGGCTAAGGCGGACACTATCCTACCGGGCCTCAGTTACCTGGACACTGCTCGTGGGGTAAACCCGATAGTCTCCAAGTTGCCATATAATATTCAAGAAAGGTGGACCACAGTTTGGTCAAGATACCAAAATGAGAATCGAGTCTCCTTTCCTCCATTTTCCTACTTCTGTGAGTTTATCAAGAACATTGCAGAGTCCAAGAATGACCCAAGCTTTTCCTATGGGGATCCCAGTGTTCCTGGTTCACCTCCTGTTAAGTATGACAGCTCACATTCTAACTACAGAAACTGCAGAGGCCCAGTTTCGGTGAAAAAGACTGATATTCTTCCTACACCTACATCAGCACCAGAAAAAAAGCAGTTGCAACAACAACCAAGACGAAAAGGTAGAAAATCCTAACCGTCTGTGTCCTATTCACAAGAAGCCTCATCCCCTCAAGAAGTGTATTGGCTTCAGGAGGAAACCAATCCAGGAACGTAGAGAGCTTCTAAAGAAACTAGGGATATGTTTCAAATGTTGTTCCTCTACTGAACATGCTGCTAGAGACTGTAAAATTGCTATTAAGTGTATAGAGTGTGGCAGTGAGGACTATGTACAAGCTCTTCATCCATCCCAGTCTAGTGCCACACCACCTAGAGGTCTCTTTGATCTGTTTAACTTAAAGGGTGATACTTATCCGTATACCTTGGGTACTTGTAGTGGCATATCAGAGGTTTCTGGAAGAAGGGCCAGTGGTCTCGTAATAGCTTCTCTCAAGGGCAATCTGGAGATGCCTTTGCCCACACTTGTTGAGTGCAAACAGATACCATCAAAACAGAGAAGAGATACCCACACCAGAGGCGGCTTTCCATCACCCTCATCTAAGGGCTATAGCCAGTGAAATACCATCCCTTGACAAAAATGCAGACATTCTAGTTCTGCTAAGTAGAGACATTCTCAGACTGCACAAAATACGCCAGCAAATTAATGGACCATATGATGCACCATTTGCCCAGCGCCTCGATCTAGGATGGGTTATCATTGACAACGTCTGCATAGGTAGGATGAAAAGGCCCACCAATATTTCTTCATTTAAGACGCATATGTTACCAAATGGTCGCAGCACTTGTTTTCAGCCATGTCTACATCACTACCAAGTGAAAGAGAAGATAAGCAACAGTAAGTGGCTATATAATCACCGAGACAACGTGAATACTTTCCTGCCTGGGGACGACACCCTTGGATTAACATTGTTCAATACAACAAGTGATGACAACAAGCTGGCACCGGCTATAGCTGATAAAGAATTTCTCAAACTTATGGACAAGGAATTCATTCAAGATGATTCCAACAGCTGGGTAGGACCTTTACCTTTCGGCTCCCCGAGATCAAAACTACCAAACAATCTGAAGCAAGCAGTTTCTAGATTTTCCTCTTTAAAACGTACCCTCAAGAGGAAACCAGAGATGGAGAAACACTTTGTAGGTTTCATGCAGAAGGTATTTGAGAGAGATCATGCAGAACCTGCACCTCCACTAAAGGAAGGAGAAGAATGCTGGTACCTTCCATCATTTGGAAACCCTCGCAAACCTGACCAAATCAGGGTCATGTTCAATTCTAGCGCTCAGTATGAAGGTGTCTCTCTCAACAACCTGCTCCTCACTGGTCCTAACCTAAACAACAGCCTCATAGGAGTCTTAATCCGTTTCAGACAGGAACCAGTTGCAGTGATGGCCGACATCCAACAGATGTTTCATTGCTTCATTGTTAAGGATGATGACAGAAACTATCTCAGGTTCCTATGGCATAAGGACAATGATGCCAACAATGAAGTCATAGATTACCGGATGAAGGTACATGTCTTTGGCAATAGCCCATCTCCTGCAGTAGCGATCTATGGACTGAGAAGGACCGCCCATGAAGGTGAGAAAGAGTATGGCTCTGATGCTCGTCAGTTTGTTGAGAGGAACTTCTATGTTGATGATGGTCTTAAATCCTTACCTGCAAGTGAAGAAGTGATTGATCTCCTCTCTAGAACACGGGAAATGATGTCTGTAGCTAACCTCAGACTTCACAAGATCATCTCCAACAATATGGAGGTAATGAAGGCATTTCCCTCTGATGATCATGCAATCAACTTGAAGGATCTTGAACTCAGTTCTGATACTCCTCCTATGCAATGCAGCCTAGGATTGCTATGGAACAATGAACAAGACACATTCACATTCCAAGTGTCTTCTTGTGACAAACCTTTCACCAAACGAGGAGTTTTATCTGTTGTGAACAGCATTTATGATCCTCTTGGTTTCATTGCTCCCATCACCATTCAAGGCAAGCTACTACTAAGACAGCTTACCACTGAGAACATGGACTGGGACACTCCACTGCCTGCTGAGAAACAACAAAGGTGGGAAAAATGGAAAACCTCTTTGCAAGTATTGGAACAACTCCAGGTTCCACGTTGTTATGTACCCAGCTTACTTTCAGCGGCAGTAAGGAAGGAAATCCACATCTTCTCCGATGCGTCCGTGGAAGCTATAGCTGCAGTGGCCTATCTGTAGACATTAGGAGCCAATCATGAGCTACACTGTGGATTTGTTCTAGGTAAGGCCAAACTGACCCCAAAACCTGCACACTCCGTTCCACGACTCGAACTTTGTGCAGCTGTGCTTGCAGTAGAAATTGCTGAAGCAATAAGAGATGAAATGGACATTGCCATTGATTCATTTACATTCTACACTGATAGCAGAGTTGTCCTTGGCTATATACGCAATCAAACAAGACAATTTTATGTGTATATTGGAAACAGAGTTGAACGTATCCGAAGTTTCTCTGCCCCTAATCAATGGCATTACGTCTCCACACAACTTAACCCAGCTGACCGTGGTACAAGGCCTGCACCGACAGCGCACCTTCTAGACCATATGTGGCTGTCGTCTCCAAGTTTCCTGTATGAAGATCCCTGCTTGACTCCTAACAATGCTGTCTACGATTTAGTGGATCTCGAGTCTGACAAGGAAATCAGGCCTATTACCTCCACACTCTACATTTCTGTGATTCCAAAGGCGAAGCAGAAGCCACGTCGCTTAGAACGTTTCTCAACCTGGTCATCCATTGTGAGAGCTGTCGCCCGACTGTTTCACATCGCTTAGTGCTTTGCGAAGGACAGATCAACGGAGTGTCATGGCTGGCATATGTGTACGAAACACCCTACCGCAGCGGACATTGAACACGCTGAGCAAGTTATCATCTGGAGTGTTCAACAAGAGGTATATCATCAAGAGATTGACAGTATCTCACGGAGCATTGATCTGTCCAGGAACAGTGCACTTTACAAACTAAACCCCGTAATCGACCACCACGAATTATTGAGAGTGGGCGGCCAGATTGGAAAGTCTGATTTGTGTAGCAAGGAACAGAACCCAGTGATCATTCCAGGTGGACATTACATTTCTGCTCTGCTGATCCGACATTACCACGAGAAGGTACAGCACCAAGGAAGACAGTTTACTGAAGGTGCCATCAGGTCAGCCGGTTTCTGGATTGTTGAAATGGTGAGTCACATCTCCTCCGTGATCCATAAATGTGTTAAGTGCCACAAGTTGAGAGGAAGACACCAATAGCAGCAAATGGCAAACCTTCCTCCAGACCGTCTAAGTACTGATCCACCCTTTACTTACGTTGGACGTCTTTGGTCCATGGTCAGTTATCACACGAAGAACCCGTGGTGGAGCTGCAAACAGTAAACAGTGGGCTGTGCTGTTCACCTGTCTCAGCATTTGAGCAGTATACATTGAAGTCATTGATTCTATGGATTCATCTTGCTTTATCAACGCCCTCCGAAGATTCTTCTCCATTCGTGGACCTGCCAAACAACTGAGGTCTGACTGTGGCACTAACTTCGTTGGAGCCTGCAAAGAACTGCAGTTAGACAACTTCTTATCCAACAATGGGTGCACTTGGACGTTTAACCCTCCACATTCATCCCATATGGGAGGTTCCTGGGAACGTATGATTGGGATCACATGCAGAATCCTTGACTCTATGTTGATGGACCATAAGTCGACATTGCTTACCCATGAGACGTTAATAACCTTTCTTGCTGAAGTGTCTGTGATAATCAATGCAAGGCCACTTGTCCCAGTATCTTCAGACCCTGAATCTCCAATTATCTTAACCCCAGCAACGCTTCTTACTCAGAAAATTGGTACTGCTGCTACCTCTCCACGTACCTTAGATCACAGTGACATTTACAGACGCCAATGGAAACAAGTTCAACACCTGTCCAATGTGTTCTGGCACCGCTGGAAAACAGAGTACCTCCACATGCTACAGAGCCGTCACAAATGGCAGACCTTAAAACCTAATCTCCAGGTGGGTGACCTCGTCCTTCTAAGGGATAAAGAAGTCCATCGGAATGAATGGCCTAGGGGTCTCATCACTAAAGTTGTCCCTAGTGATGACGGGAAGACTCGGAAAGTGGAGGTCAAGGTAACCAAGGGAGGCTCAGTGCGAGTTTTCTTCCGCCCAATTAATGAACTGGTGCTTCTTCTTCCAAGAAGAGACGTCACATAAAAGAAGATAAGGACACCATTCACAGCTCATGACTGGGAGCTTCCTTCCATGAACTAAAACCGTGTCGTATTTCTAACATATTCTTGTGGATTACAGTGAGGGTTGGAGGAGGTGTTGGCAAATTGCGGCTTCCCGATCTGAAGATTGGTTTATTTGGACTAACTGTTGATTATTGTTTGTTGTGCATGTTTCTTTTTTTGTTTTTCAGGTTTTAAGAGGACCTTATGGACATCTCAGGACATTATTAATGTTTGTTTCAGTAAAATCTAAAGATTTCAGACGGGGAGCGTCATGTCCCAGGACTTGGTCTAATTCACTGACATGTATCTGTGATACTGTGTTTGTCTTTGTAGTTTGTCTCTTCTCTCTCGCTGTATCCTTAGCTGTGATGCTGTAGCTCCTCCCCTCTCTCTCTGTTTAGTTTCACTTCTTTGTAAGCAACATGTCTGCTCAGCTCCTGGTAATTCATCATCATTTTTCACCTACTGCTGTATGAGGTTTTACAAGATTTGCCTGGATTAAGGCATCTGGAATCTTATCTACACCTCCTCAGTTGAGTTGAACACTATCTGATAAATATTTCTTGGTGTAAATTGCTGGTTAGCATAGAGACTACAGGACACTCTCACAACCTCAAATTTGCAGCCAAGCTATTGAGTCAGAACAATTACTGCTCGCCAAGAGGTTTGCTAACGTGTCACAATATTGTATTGAACTGGTTTTGTGAGAAATTGGAGCCAATAACCAAATTAGTGGTAAGGTAAAAAATCTGCTAGAGAAAAAAAATCAGCATCTAACTCCTATTAAAATAAATGGAGGTTGGTTTCAGGCGCAATTTGGAGCTGATTTTGAGGCGTCAAAACGTACCCAAAAAATCTCAGGTTCCCATGCACACGAGTCCCATCCATGTACAACAGCCTGGGTGTGGACCGTATGTCTCAGACTGAACTCTAGTCAGTTATGATGCAGGGGACCCCTGAATAGCCCAATCACTACTGTATTAAACTAACATAGTGCTGTCTGTTTGGTACAGTAGCAGTCGGGCCGTTCGGGAGCTCGTGGTATCATAACTCACTATAATGCTGTGAGTTCTATGCACACGGCTGAGTTCAGTCTGGGACATACGGCCCACTCACAGACTGTTTTCCACGGATGGGACTTGGTCGTGTGCATGGGACCTCAATCTTAAACTGTTGGAAGGAGTCTTGTCTTATTTATTCTGAAGATGAATTTATTGCATACAGCTGTAGAGATCTTATAAGGTCAGGCATCAGAACGAACTTTAGTTACAGATATTCTAATAAGTCCCAACATGACTTACTAATTTTGCTTTTGTCATCATAACACCATTGTAACGTGTCGGCCGGACCCATAGTTCTGGTGTCAATTTAACCCTCTATGTAAGCATTCTGATATCAATATCCCAGGGTTACTTAGAGCATACCTCCAGTTATAAACAAGTTTTCATAAATGAATAATGCATGTGAATATAAGAAACTTAGTGACATATCTTATCAAGGGAATCAGTTCCTTCACTTATTAAGCTGCTTTACTCCTCCTAATCTCCTACTTATCAGCCTGTTGTTTACATAGAGATCAGATTCCTTATCCAGCTATGGTGAGGGGAGGAGGAGGAGGCTGCTGCCTGCTGGGTAACTGATTTTTTACTTTATTCTATGGAGTTATAAAGTCTTATCTGGAAGACCTAGCAGTGTCAGAAGAGCTCAGACTCACTCACAGAGTAGCAGAGTGTAGCAGACGCTATTTGTGTGTCTTTTTCAGCAGCCTCCTCCTTTCCCTCCCTTCTTCTTAGACTTGTAGTGAAAGTATCTCAGCCTTAAATGTGGAGATGGAAACAGATTGATTTAATAAGATATATTACACAGTTTCTTATATTCACTTGTACTGTTTATTCATGCAGCATTGTTTATAACTGGAGGTCACTAGAATTATATCGGTACGTGATCATTTATAAGAACACGGCATCACCTTGGAAATTCCCTAAAAGAACGCAGAATGTCAGTCTCTTTATTATTTATCTATATTAGCTCTTTACGTTAACCATTTCATTCCATTTTATCCTGCCTATATTTGACTACAGTTTAAAGGGGTTTAAAGAGTTTTTTTTATGGCCTATCCTTAACATAGGGGCAACAGAAAGGGAATGTATACTGTGGGGGCGAACAGAGGGAGACTATATAGTGTGGGGGCAGCTGGAGGGAGGGCTGTATACTGTAGGGGCAGCTGCAGGGAGGGCTGTATACTGTAGGGGCAACTAGAGGGGGGCTGTATACTGTAGGGGCAACTAGAGGGGGGACTGTATACTGTGGGAACAACTGGAAGGGACTGTATAGTATGGGGGCAACTGGAGAAAGGGCTGTATACTGAGGGGGCCTGTACACTGTGGGGGCAACTGAAAGAGACTGTATAGTGTGGGGACAACTGAAGGGCAACTGTATACTGTGGGGGCAACTGAAAGAGACTGTATAGTGTGGGGACAACTGAAGGGCAACTGTATACTGTGGGGGCAACTGAAAGGGACTGTATACTGTGGGGGCAACTGAAAGGGACTGTGTACTGTGGGGGCAACTAGAGGGAGATTATATAATGTGGGGACAGCTGGAAGGAGGGCTTTATTCTGTAGGGGCAACTAGTGGGGAGCCTGTATACGGTGGGTACAACTGGAAGGGACTGTATAGTATGGGGGCAACTTGAGAGAGGGTTGTATACTGTATATAGTGTGGGGACAACTAGATAAAGGGCTGTATACTGAGGGGGCCTGTATACTGTGCGGGCAACTGAAAGGGACTTTATAATGCGGGGACACTGAAGGGGAACTGTATACTGTGAGGGCAACTGGAGGATGACTGTATACTGTTGGCACAATTGAAAGGAGACATTATAATGTGGGGGCATACCATGTAAGAGTCATTATAGGGGTCATATAGTAAGTAAGGGTACAAAGAGACATTGATGGACATGGGCACAAAGGTGGAAGTGGGTGGGGCTGGAGGCGGGTCTTACTATATGTAAATTCGTCACACATTCTGTGACTTTTCAGTCCTTTGAAAGTTGGCCGGTATGTGAAAGTGAAAGTGACTTTGTAGCCTTCCTAATGTTCGGGTGATTGCTCCCATTCACTTTCACTTTCATTAAGCTGCGATGTATGTAGCATAGTATGTGCAATCTTTGATGGAGCAATGTGATGGTTGTCATAGCTAAGATTGTCCTTTACCCCAAGTGTAAACCCTCCGTCTTTGAGTTATCCCTTATGGAACCCCCATTGTGCGGCTGCCATGGTAGAGCAGGCTTAACTGACGGGTTGTAGACTATAATTTCCAGTACAGAGACTGTTAGACAAGCAGACTTTATGGGAGTGCAATCCTGTCATAAACAGCAGGGGGGACTGAACTACATCTCCCATCAAGCCAAGGGAGTGACAGGAACAGGGAGGAACTAAAGTGAGCTGAGGTAAAAGAGGGGAGAGAAACTATGGTCAGACCGGCCTTCATGTTATCTGAGGTAACTATGAGAGACATAGTGTACTTCATTTTATCTGAGGAGCGGAGAGAGACTCCTCCATATAATCTGAGGTAGACAGAATGAGACCCCTCCACAGCGGTAATATACAGGGCTCTGGGTATCCGGTGTATATTAGTAATAATGGGTATCCAGTCCATGCTATCAATAAACGTTATTATTCCCCGGGTGACCCATTTCTGACTACAGACCATTCCTAGTGGAACTAAAGCTGGGGCCCCACATTGCAAAAATTGAGTCTTTTGATTTGCGAATCCCATCCACACATTGCAGAAAAAAAAATCCACAGCGGAAATACTTCAATTTAAAAAACACAAGCATTTTTGTAAATCGCAGCAGGTCAATCATATCTACGGAAACGGCAGCGTTTTCCGTATACAGATAATATAGGCAGGGTTTTCCTCTGTGGACTTTCTGTGAAAAACACTGCAGAAAAAAAAAATTATGATGCGTTTCTGCTGCGTTTTTTTCCGCAGCACTTTTTGGTTGCGGCTCGCTTTGTGGGGCCTTAGCCTAGGTCTCTGTTCAGATTACAGAGTAATGATCTGTGTATATTGTGCGATGAATTACTGTAATACTGAGAGATAACTATCTGCATAGTGTGAATGAGACCCTATGTGCAAGGAAATGGTGATGTTACGGTTTCTTACGACCTTTGCTACAATTTCCTACACTCTTTTAGCGTAAGGGATGCAAATAAGCTTTCCCTTGAGGGATACACAGTTAGGCTGGGTTTACACAGCGCTTTTTTTTTTGCTGAAGAACTGTGTGCAGTTTTTAATTGCAGTAATGGCTCATATTACTGTGCATCTCACCTGTATACCTACAAGCAGCACACCTAAGGGTTTCAGTTTTATAGGTAAACGTATAGTGACGTGCTATTTATTACTGCAATTAAAAACTTAGCAAAAAAAAAAAGCACTGTGTGAACCCAGCCTTTGTAATATATGCCCTGTCAAGGTATGTTCACACTGTGGCACTGAATTTGAGGCGAATCAGCTCCAAATCCCGCCTTGAGGACAGGGCCCCACATAGTGTAATCGCCGCAATTTTGCCGCAGCAGGAAATTTCCACTGCAAAAACCGCTGCATTGTATATTACCTGCAAAGTAGATAAGATTCTAGTGACTCCCATCCACACATTGCAGAAAAAAATTTGTGGTGGACATGCTGCGATTTCAAAAACCGTCGCATTTTTCTCAATCGCAGCATGTCAATTATATCTACGGAAACGCCGGCGGTTTCCCTATAGGTATAATGGAAGCAGAAAGTCCGCAGAGGAAAACTCTGTAGACTTTTTGTGAAAAGTGTTGCGTGAAAAAATGCGATGCGTTTCCGACGTGGTTTTTCCCGCAGCGCTTTTTTGGCTGCGTTTCGCTACGTGGGCTCCTGGTGGAGAAGTCTAACCTGCACCATAGTCATAAGCCTGGCGAACCCTCAGGTGGAGACGCTGCGTGATCACTGGTGAGGACATGACAGCTGACTAATCCTTAACCCTTTCTGCAGACCCCACAGGCTTACATTTATATCCAAAAAAAGGTAATTTGTAAAAAAAAAAAAAAAAAAAAATTCACCAACATTACCAATAACATTGAAATTTATTATGTATAAAAAACACTTTAAAGTCCTAAATATCCACAAGTATAATATTCTTTTACAGTGTCAAAATCCTATTAAAACACAGAGTAGTCAGTGACAGATTTAATACATGTAATATACAGTCATGGCCAAAAGTTTTGAGAATGACATATTATATTTTCACATGATCTGCTGCCCTCTGGTTTTTATGTGTGTTTGTCAGATGTTTTTATCACATACAGAAATAGAATTGCATTCATATTATGAGTAACAGAAGCTTATATTGACAGTTAGAATGAGTTAATGCAGCAAGTCAATATTTGCAGTGTTGACCCTTCTTCTTCAGGACCTCTGCAATTCTCCCTGGCATGCTCTCAATCAACTTCTGGACCAAATCCTGACTGATAGCAGTCCATTCTTGCAGAATCAATGCTTTCATTTTGTCTGAATTTGTTGGTTTTTGTTTGTCCACCTGTCTCTTGATGATTGACCACAAGTTCTCAATGGGATTAAGATCTGGGGAGTTTCCAGGCCATGGACCCAAAATCTCTATGTTTTGTTCCCTGAGCCATTTAGTTATCACCTTTGCTTTATGGCAAGGTGCTCCATCATGCTGGAAAAGGCATTGTTGAGCGCCAAACTGCTCTTGGACGGTTGGGAGAAGTTGCTCTTGGAGGACATTCTGGTACCATTCTTTATTCATGGCTGTGTTTTTAGGCAAGACTGTGAGAGAGCCGATTCCCTTGGCTGAGAAGCAACCCCACACATGAATGGTTTCAGGATGCTTTACAGTTGGCATGAGACAAGACTGGTGGTAGCGCTCACCTCTTCTTCTCCGAATAAGCTGTTTTCCAGATGTTCCAAACAATCGAAAAGGGGATTCATCAGAGAAAATGACTTTACCCCAGTCCTCAGCAGTCCACTCCCTGTACCTTTTGCAGAATATCAGTCTGTCCCTGATGTTTTTTCTGGAGAGAAGTGGCTTCTTTGCTGCCCTCCTTGAGACCAGGCCTTGCTCCAAGAGTCTCCGCCTCACAGTGCGTGCAGATGCACTCACACCTGCCTGCTGCCATTCCTCAGCAAGCTCTGCACTGCTGGTAGCCCGATCCCGCAGCTGAAACACTTTTAAGAGACGGTCCTGCCGCTTGCTGGTCTTTCTTGGGCGCCCTGGAGCCTTTTTGGCACCAATGGAACCTCTCTCCTTGAAGTTCTTGATGATGCGATAGATTGTTGACTGAGGTGCAATCTTTCTAGCTGCAATACTCTTCCCAGTTAGGCCATTTTTGTGCAGTGCAATGATGACTGCACGTGTTTCTTTAGAGATAACCATGGTTAACAGAAGAGAAACAATGATGGCAAGCACCAGCCTCCTTTTAAAGTGTCCAGTGGTGTCATTCTTACTTAATCATGACAGATTGATCTCCAGCCCTGTCCTCATCAACACCCACACCTGTGTTAATGGAGCAATCACTGAAACGATGTTAGGTGGTCCTTTTAAGGCAGGGCTGCAATGATGTTGAAATGTGTTTTGGGGGATAAAGTTCATTTTCTAGGCAAATATTGACTTTGCAAGTAATTGCTGTTAAGCTGATCACTCTTTATAACATTCTGGAGTATATGCAAATTGCCATTAGAAAAACTGAAGCAGTAGACTTTGTAAAAATTAATATTTGTATCATTCTCAAAACTTTTGGCCATGACTGTATGTGCAAACACCATACAAATCCTTAGCGTAGCGCCTGTCTCCCTCTACTGGCTATACATGGCATTGCAAAAAAGCTTCCACCACTTTTCATGACTTCGTTAATATTTTTCAGCTCATAAATACATACATTTGTGTTCTATACATTTTTTACTCTATATATTTACATATTACACACAGTTTATGTACTCTAATTCATGACCTATATACAAGCTTCACAAATACATGTGTAATATTAAGTCTAAGACCCCAAGTAGCGGACCGCAGCAGAAAGTCTGCAGAGGTTTCCTTTACGGACTTTTTACTTCCATTATACCTATAGAGAAACCGCCGGCGTTTCCATAGGTATAATTGACATGCTGCGATTTTCAAAACCACAATGTGTATCCGCTGTGCGTATTTTTGTGGCAGTGACTGTAAAATGCTGCGGTTTTTTCCGCAGCGTTTACGTGGCTAAACTGCGACATTTATGCCACATGGGGCCCTGGCCTTAGGGCTGAAGCCCCACGTTACGGAAACGCAGCTTTTTTGGTTGCAGATATTGCTGCGTTTTTTTGAGCCAAAGTCAAGAATGGCCACAAAAGGAATGGGAAATATATAGGAAGTTCTTATATTTCTCCCTTCTGTTCAATCCACTCCTGGCTTTGGCTCAAAAAACCGCAACAAAATCTGCATTTCCGCAACGTGGGGCCTTAGTCTAAAGGGGTTTTCGGCCCTAAATGCATGTTTCATACAGGTGACCCGTCCACAGGACAAGTAATCGTTATCTGATCTGTGGGACTACGACACCCAGATCCTGCACAGATCAGCTGTTCCAGCAGCCTCCGGGCATCCTTAGCTACTACAGTGAATGGGAAATGGAAGCCGCTCTGCTCCTAGTCAAGTAATAGGGTGGAGTTGCAGTTCCCCCGTTGCACCACTACACAGGGGACAGAGCTGCAGCTCTGCTTCTATTATTTGAATAGGATCAGACCGCTTCCGCTCCCCATCCACTGCAGTATAATGCCCCACAGATCAGATACAGATACGATAGGTCATCAGTATAAAACACACATTTGGGGCCAGAAAACCCCTTTAACATTTGTCCTTAGGTAATATTTGGCAGAACCTCTTTTTAAAGATCCTATTAGGGCTACAAAAAACATCTCTGGAGGACCAAACATGTCCATGCACAGCATATGATTTCCATAGGAACTGTGCAGTACTTTATTTTCCCTGTGGTGGCGCTGTAGGGACATTAAACAATTGCACACACGGGTAACAGCAGATCGCTGTGGGGGGGGGGGCTTCTAAAACTATAATTTGAATAACATTTTCCTTAACTTCTAAAATACATTATTATTAATGGTAGAGATGTGTGAAAATTCCAATTCATTTATTTTTTTCTAAAAATTTACTATAGCAGTGACATCAGATCTCACTAGTTATAGTAACAGACCCTGGTGAACACTTTGATTTTCACTAGTATCATCCACTGTAGACTAGAATCTATAGTTCTGTCCTTCCTTATCTTTCCTATTGACTGGGCGTGTTCAGATATGGGTGCCATGCGATGATCAGCTTTTCAAAACAACATCATTTCATGGTAATTTTAAATGACCATTTTATGTTATTTGGACCATTTTGCTGTGATAACACTAAACAGCTGCAGGTTTCCAAAAAAAAAAATTACTGACACATTCAGCTCTGCTGAAAGGTGCAATGTACAAGACAGCCATTGAGTGGCCACACATAGTGACATATAGGATAGATAGGTATCACTTTGTGACAGCATATCATGAAAATCTGCTCATTTCCTCACTGGGAAATATACTGGATTTTCCAGAGGGTCCACACCAAAGGATGGGAGGTGCCCACAGTATAATGTCCTCTTAGTGCCAACACACAATAAAATGCTCTCCTTAGTGGCCCCACATGGTTTAAAAACCCCTAAGTGGCCCTACACAGTATATTGTCCACTTATAGCCTTAACACAATATAATATCCGTTTATGACCACCTCACAATATAATGCCCTCTTGTACCCTGCGCACAGTACAGTGCTCACTGTCCACACAGTATAATGCCCCCAGCTTAGACCCCACATAGTATAATACTCCGAGCTCTCCCCCCTAACAGGATAATACCCCACCTCAGCCACCACAGAACATAATGCCCCCAGCTCCGACACATCATAAATAATGCCCCAGAACCCACACAGTATAATAATACCCAAGCCTACTTTTCACATAGTATAAAAATCTCCAGCCCCCACACAGTATAAAATCCCCAATTCTCACACAGTATAATGCCCCCAGCCTCCACACAGAATGGCTCCTAGGGAGTGACCAGTGAGTATGTTTTTCATTTCTCACTGCTCTTAGGACTCACAGCTCCTTCTGTGAAAAATACTCACCATCCATTGGTAACCACTGCTATCCTGCCAGGGTCTGCAAGAGGGCAGTTTTAACTGTGAAAACACCCCCTTGTGTAAGCCCCTGTCTGCTGATACACATTATTATTATAATAATTTATTTTTAGAGCACCATTAATTCCATGGTGTTGTACATTATTCCACGGTACTGCACATTATTATATATACTCCATGGTGCTGTAGATTATTATATTAATTCCATGGTGTCCTGTACATTATTATATTAATTCTATGGTGCTGGACATTTGAGGGTTTATATTCAGTACACAAAATATACAAAGCAAGTACAATACTGACAGTGACCAACTGGCACAGTGGGATAGAGGGCCCTGCTCGCAAGAGCTTACAATCTATGAGGGAAGAGGGATAGAGACAGAGGGTGGGGGTAGAGGCTGTACAGATGGCGGTGTGGTGACAGTAGTGTTATTGGAGGTTGTAGGCCTTCCTGAATAGGTGATTCTTCAAGACCTTTTTGAAGCTTATGATTGCGGGGGACAGTCTGATGTGTCTTGGTAATGAGTTCCAGAGCATGGAGGATGCACGGGAGAAGTCTTGGAGACGGTTGTGTGAAGAGCGGATAAGAGCAGAGTGGAGTAGGAGGTCTTGAGAGGATCAGAGGTTACATTTGAGTCAGTGTTAGTATTTAAACTTTATTCACTAGAATATGGGTAGCCAGTGAAGGGATTGGCAGAGGGGAGCGGCCGATGAAGAATGACGGGAGATATGGATTAAGCGAGCGGCAGAGTTTAGGGTGGACTGGAGGGAGGCGAGAGTATTTGCTGGGAGGCCATGGAGAAGGGTGTTATAGTAGTCAAACAAGAGATTATGAGGGCGTCAAATAGCATTTTTGTATTTTCAGGGGTGAGGAAGGAGCGGATTTGATGAATGTTCTTGAGTTGGAGGCGGCAGGAGGTGTTGAGAGCTTGGATATGAGGCTTGAAGTATAGGGGAGAATCAAGGGTTACCCCTAAGCAACGGACTTGTTGGACTGGGGTAGGTGTGGCCAAGGAGAGGGCTAAGTCAGTGATGCCAAGGGATGAACGAGTTTGTAACAAAAGGGAGTGGTTGACTGTTTCGAATGTGGAGGAAAGGTCATGGAGGAGAACAGAGTAGTGCGGTTAGGGCGGTTTCTGTGGAGTGATGGGGTCGGAAGCTTGACTGTAGTCTGTCAAAGAGTAAATTGCACGAGAGATGGTAGGATAGTTCAAAGCGGACGTGTTGTTCAAGGAGTAAGGGTGATAGTTGGCTAGAGAGCAGAGGTCAAGGGAAGAGTTGAGCAAGGATAGATGTAAAGACTTCAGTGAGGTTGGGGATGAGGTGTGAATGGATCAACATATCTGGACACCTCTATTCATTAGAAAAAATAAGGAAGGACACATCTGTATTTGTTGCCTTCGAAAGCTTGGCCACCAGACAGACATTTCTGAGTAGTCCTTCGAGATACACCACTCATGACCCATGTGTGATGTACACAGGTATTGCATCTTGAGGTCTCTTCCTACAGTAGATATACTGAAAAATAAAATTAATAGTGTAAATAAAAAATACATACGTTAAATATTGTCCATTATATAATAAATGACAAAAGGTCAGATATGTAACCACTCAACATGGCCATAGACCGTAGATAATAGAGATGAACAAGTCTCCAAGTGCAGTATATCTATTTGTCCCCAAGACACTTGTTCAGGTTTTTCTATAATGGAAAATAGAACACTCACTAAATGGACGCGATATAAGATATAGTTCTGATTCTTATTGAGAAGTGGATTTCACATATAGTTTGAGTTGGGATCTGTGTAAAAAAACCTCCAGTTTGTATTAATTCTTGAGTGACTACTTACCGCAAAACAGGCAATAAAGGCAATTATAGTTCCGCAGGTGGACGCCAGACCAACAAGAAGAAGGGCCAACGCGTTGGAATCTTTATGTGGTTGTGTTTCTCCTAAACAGAAAAAAATGGTAAATGTTGTATATACCAGTAATGATGATTAAAAACCCGAGTAAGAAATGTTCTGATTATTCATTAGGATATGAGTAAACCTTTGTCTGCCAAGTAACAGGCAGAAAGCGCCTGGGCTAAATATAGTATGGACCATGGCCAGTGGTGGGCAAGTCTGGATCTCCTTGATCTTTAGGAGATCTCTCATTACTACTCATCAAATAGAGTGCTGGTGACACAGTAGGGCCGATTCTAGGGTATCTGCTGCCCGAGGCAAAAATTGAAATGGCCTCTTCTTTTAATACTTTTTCTTATTAGTTCTAATAGTTCCCCCATAAGTAATATGCTCCATCAATTGGATAATAGTGCCCTGTGGGGGGCACTATTAGTATCACCTGTGGGTGGGAGGCACTATTACTGTAATAGTGTACTAATAGCACCCCTCATAGGTAATAGTTTCCCCCACCGTTAATAGACCCCCCCCCCCACTTAAGTAGTAATGCTATTACCATTAATAGTAATAGTGGCCCCCCCAGGTAATAATCCCTCCCCCTCCTCACATACTGTTCTGTGTACTCTGAAGTATAATAATATCCTACTTACTGTTCACTTATGTGGAACGCTGAACCTGTTCTAGCACACAGGATGTGTGCATCTTCTATTCTGCTACCAAAACACGACTCCAGCTCTATGGTACTGCTGGGACCTGGGAGCAGAATAGAAGATGCACATATACAGAATAGGTCCTGGGTGCCGCATAAGTGAACTGTAAGTAGGATATAATTATGGTTCTGAGCTATGGGAGGGGAGGGGAAGCACCTGAAGTCATCTCTAACACTTCGGGGGGTACAGGGCAAAATGTGCAAGTCACGGCTCAGGTGCTGGCAGGGGTACAGCTTGGCACTCACTGTCTACATCTGAACTGATCGCCGCTGCCCCCTCATGTATGCTGTGATCTGCTGCCTGAGGCGAGATGCTCAGCTCATTATACACTCATTGACAAAAAATACCCCACCAAGGAATTGTATTGGTATGAAATTTTCTCAGTGTGAATGTAATCATGACCTATGAAGTGATGACAATATTACAACCAAAGGGAAAAGTTATTGGGGAAAACTGGACCATTGTGCAAAGGCTCTAGGATCCTGTTGGCCACCTCTGGCCTGGATAAAAGTTGAGATACAGTAGGGCATGGAGGCATACAGAATACTTGGCATGTAGATTCACTGTAGATTACTAAAGCTGGCCAGCTGGTCCAAAAAATTGGTGATTAATCTGGTTACCGGACAGGAAGTGGTGTAATCTGGCAAAGACCTTCCTGGCAGGATTGAAGATGTCACCATAAGGCCTCTATACATCAGCCTGATCATCATCGGATCCCAACCAGAACCTGGATTCATCACTAAAGACAATGTTTCCAGTCCATAGCAGTCCAGGTTTCTCATTCACAACATCACTGCAAATGAAGACGTTGGATGCTGCTCATGCATGCTAATCAGACAATCCTCTCCGGAGTCGGACCTGGTTCACTGTGTGTACAAGCCCTCTATAACCATTGCTCTCAACAACTCCTAACAGCTAGGTCAGAACAGCCTAGATGATGGGCAATTCATGTTAAAATTAACCCGTCTTCTCTCAGTCCAAACATATACCCCCTCAAAGATTTTTAACTGGGCAAAATGTCTTGAAGTGTGTCATGGAGTCATGTCTTGCAGTCATCTATCTCCCAACAAGAGGTGCACTACCCAAAAGTAGTCTCTGAGAGCTTTTTATGTGGGCAGCAGAGGAAGCACTTTTACGCCCTCTTGTGGAACGACCCAGCATCTTTCTAGACCACACGTGTAATCATTTACATATCTGCCCGAGACATAACTGCAGGACGAGTTTTACGACAATCCAATATTTCTATCTGAGTGCAGGATTTTTTTTTTTGTCAGTGAGTGTATATGGAGGATTTATTTTACCAGGCTCTTTGCACAGTGGCGCGTCATATATGGCTAAAATACCATTAGAAATGTGTCTATAATGAAAACCTTTCGTATAAAAAAGACAAGTGTGATCAAAGCCTGAGGTCAGTGTCAGATGATGATAGTGCAGCCACTTTTTTGTTATATATTACAATGTGATTCACAGACCTCACAAAGTTTTTCTGAACCAAAACTGGGTTACCCCACAACCCTTTAGTGATCACTCCAGTTTAGTAGTAATGTAGTAGATCTGGGTATTGTAGGGACCTCAAAAAGTGGCCACAGTACAACTGCCTGAAAGCAACCTTACTAAATATTCTTAGCACAGCTTGACACAACTATGTACCTGTTGGACTCCATGCTTTTGAGGTCTCTAAAGGTGTTTCATTCAAAGGACTGATACAATTATTTTCTCCCGAGCAATCAGCAATGACGAGGGTCATATTCTCAGAAGGAGATACTGACGAGTATGTATCTGTCGAGGATGCTGCTTCTGTTGTTGCACTGCTCATGGATACAGCTGTACCTTCTATGGCTGTTGTACTTTTTGCAGTTGCTGATGTAATTCCCTCCGTAGTTATTAGTGTTGTAATTTGTGTCGCACCCTTTGAGGTTGATATTGCTATTGTTCCAGAAGTAGATGCTGTTGAGCTTTCTGAAATGGACTCAGTGTTGCTGGTCGCACTTATTGCACTTTTTGTGGTTGTAGCTTCTGAATTCATGCCCGGAGTCTCCTGAGAAGTTATGGTTGTTATACTTTGTGATGTATCACTTGTTTCCATAGTTTTTCTTGCTGTGCTTGTTTGGATTCTGGTCGTAGTAACTGTTTCAGGAATTTCACTCATTTGTGCTGTTGTAATATCTGTAGAGACGGTAGTTGGGCTTGTAGTTGATGACATCTTGTTACTATCTGACTTTGTTGTTGATGGTCCCGTGGTAATATCTTCACTTGATGTTATTTCTGTACCTTTGGTTGTGACTACTGTTGTACCATCTGTATTTATTGGTTTAGATTCTCCTCCACTTGAGGTTTCTCCTTTGTGTTGTTGACTCTTTAGTGCCTTGTGTAGTTGTGACAGTCATTGTTCCTACTGTACTTTGTTCAGTGACAATAGAAGTAGATATTTCTGTAGTACTGCCTGGAATTTCACTACTGTGTTTTGTGGTTGTGTCCGATGATCCGATGATATGCTTCCTTGAATAATTGACGTTGAACCTGCTCCTGTTGTTGATGGTCCTACTTCTACAGAAGATGACATGGAGTCCTGTGTAGCTTTTGTAGTTGTGATTATTACTCCTTCTGTAATTGTAGTTTTATCATTTGTTGCTGAACTGTCTGGTTTTTGTGGGGTTGCTGCATCTACTTTTTGTGTGGTTGCGCTGCTACTTGCTTTTGATGTACCAGTAGCCATTTCTGTTGTACCTCCAGTAGATATTGTTGTTGCACCTCCCATAGTTGTTGTAAAGCCTAGACTTGTATGTTCTACACTTGTGGTAGATTTGGTGGTATCTGGTATTGTAGTATCTATTGTAGTTATACCTGTTTCCTCTTCTGGGCTCCTTGGCGTTGTTCCACCTGATATGCTTGGTTTAGTTGTCAGTGTTACATCTGTTTTTAATGTGGTTGTAGCCCCTACTGTTGTACCTGTGACTGTTTTACTTGTTGGTAATACTGTTGTAGTTTCTATAGGAGTTGTATCAGCTATGGTTGATTCTATACCTTTTGTAATTGTTGTTTGTGTGTCACTGCTGGTTGCTATGCTCTCTTTAGTGCCTGTTGTCCCTGCCGTGTTGTCTGCAGTAGTTGTTGCTGTTTCTACTGTAGAACTTGCACCTGTATTGGATTTTTCTGTTGCTCCTGTTGTAGCTGCAGATGAACTTTCAGGTGTGACTGTTCCTGTGGTCTTGAAAGTTGATGTTTCTGAACTATCTGTAGTTATTGTGGTAGTGGTTTCTGTACTTGGAGATACAGCGCCACCTGTTGTTGACTCTTTTATGTTCTCTGTAGCTGTTGTAATAGCCGCAGCTCCCTTTGTTGTCATTGCAGTGATATCTGTAGTTACTGATTTTGTATCTTGTATAGGTGTAGTTGCTGTGTCTTTTGTTGACACATCCGAACTTTTAGTTGTTGTTTCTTCTGTCTTAGCTCCGGTTGTACTTTCTATAGACAATGCTGCTGTGCTATGTGAAGTCAATACTGATGGACTAGTTGTAGCTATTGGTGTTGTAACTTGAGTATTCGCTGATGTTGTAGATTTCTCAGCTTCAGTAGATTCTGCTTTTGTTGATGGTGTGTTCACTGTGGTTGACTCTAGTGTAGTGGCTCCTGAGGTTTCTTTTATTGTGCTTGGACTATTTGATACTGTGTTGCTTTGTGAAGATGGTGGTATTGTACCTTTTGTAGTTACTGTTAGCATAGTTGTTTTTCCTGTTGTGGTATCCGTCTGTCCTGTCATTGCTTCCGTTGTACTCTTTTTAGTGTTGTAACTTCAGGAGACCTCTCTGTAGTTACCACTGTGGCTTTCTCTGGAACTGTTGACAATAAGGTTGTACCTGTTATATCTACTGTTGTGCTTTCCATTGTTACAGCTGTGGATCCCATTGTAACTGATGAAGTGGCCATTGCAGCAGTTGTTGTTACACCTCCTGTATTTGTTCCACTTGTGCTGGATTCTTTTGTTGTAGCTACTGGTGAGCTTAGAGGAGGTGTTGTACTTTTAGGAGTTATTATCGTTGTACTTTCTGTATTTACTATTGTAGTGCTTACTGTAGCAGGAAACGTAGTACCACCTGTTGTTGTTATATCTACTGTAGACACCATTGTGCTTTCCGTTGTTATTGCTGTGGATCCCATTGTAACTGATGAAGTAGCCATTGCAGCAGTTGTTGTTACACCTCCTGTATTTGTTCCACTTATGCTGGATTCTTTGGTTGTAGCCACTGGTGAACTTAGAGGAGGTGTTGTACTTTTAGGAGTTATTGTTGTACTTTCTGCATTTACTGTTGTAGTGCTTGCTGTAGCAGGAAACGTAGTGCCACCTGTTGTTGACCTTTTTGTGACTTCTGTAGCAGGAACTGATGTCTCTTCTTGTGACTTTGTAGTGCCACCTGTTGTTGACCTTTTTGTGACTTCTGTAGCAGGGACTGATGTCTCTTCTTGTGACTTTGTGTTGACTCCAGTTGTGGAAGGGGCAACAGTGTTGGCTGTTGTTGGACCTTGTGTAGAGCTTGCAGGAGTTGTAGCTGTTAGAACAGTTGTTGGTGGACCTTCTGTGGATATTAATGTTGTGCCTGTTAGAGATGCTGTAGTGGCTGGTGTAGTACCTTCTATAGTAGATGACGCTAATGTACTTTCTGTAGATGACTTTGTTGTACTTATAGTTGCCTGTGTTGCGTCTTGTGACTTTGATGTTGTAGCACCTTCACTGGCTGTTCCATCTACTGTGATGTGAACAGTTGTAGATCCACCTGATGTTACTGCTGTAGTAGACATTGATGTTGTATCAGTAGACACAACAGTAGAAGCTTTAGTAGTTGTATCTGATGTAGTTTCTGTAGATTTTGCTGTTGTAGCTTCAGAACTTGTTGAGCTTACAGCAGTTGTTCTTGTGGCCTCTCCTGCAGTTCCTGTTGCTCTACTTTCTGTAGATTCTGCTTTTGTGCTTTCTGTAGTTGATTCTTTTGTGATTGTGGTGCTTGCAGAAGGTAATACTGTTGTGATCTCTGCTCCTGTACTTTTAGGAGGGGATTCTGTAGGTAATACTGTTGTGGTCTCTGCTCCTGTACTTTTAGGAGGGGATTCTGTGGATGCTACATCAGTAGGGTGTCCTGTAGTTACTTTTGTTGTGCCTTCTGATGTTTCTTTTACAGTTGTGATTGTTGCAGTTGTGGTGGTTTGGTGGTGCGGGTACAGATGATGTGCTTTGTACAGTGGATACCGCTGTGGTATCCTTAGTAGTTTTTAAGGTGGAACCTGCTGCAGTTGATGTTGATGTCTTTTCTGCAGTTGTTGTAGCCAATGTGGTTGTAACTGATACTGTTGTCTTAGGGGCTGTTGTTGGTCCTGTTGTACTTTTCACACTTGGGGAGGTGATGTCTGTGGTCATCTTTGTTGGAGATGTTGAAAGTTTTGGTGTTCCTCCTTCCGTAGTTGTCACTGTTGTGTCTTTGGCTTCGGTTTTTGATGATTTAGTAGTTTCTGTAGTTATCTTTGCAGCGGTGGTGCTCGGGTGCACTGGAGTAGATACCAGTGAAGGACTTGTTGCTCTACTTTTCGTAGTGCTTTTCCCAAGCTTTGTAGATGTTGATACTGTTGTAAAACTAGAGTCGGTCTGTGCCATTGTAATACTTTCTGGAAAACAAGGTACATATTGTTTAATATACTGGAAATATTTTTATATTTACTTACTAACATTATAAGGGTTCATGCAAATCAGAGCGGATTGTGCTTCACCAAATGATGGTCCATATGGGGCCATAATGAATAACATCTCTGTATGCTTCTATATGGGCCCACACACTTCTGTTGCTGTCCTATTATGTTTGTGCACAACTTGCTTAGTCTGCAGTTCATTTTCCTTAAAACCTAAAGGTTCATAAGTCAAGAACATGAAAAGACTGAAGATTCCTTTAGAAAAAAAAAACCTCAACTCTTCCGAACCCAGGAAGAAACAAATCTTCAGAGATTCGCCCATCTCTACCCCTGATGTACTGTCCCTCCTTGGACACTGCCAGAAAATGTTGCCAAGTCTGCTTATAGGGCACTACCTTTCAAAAGGTGGTGCTAGAGCCACAATTTTCTTTTTTTCCATCAGAAATTTATTAACAAATGGGAATTCTGAATTGATCAGTTGTCTCTTGAGGAGAAGAGCTTTGCTACTTGAGTTTTTTACAAAGCTACCTTAGAATTGTTCATTTTTTTTTCCCCCCAGGAGTGGGGCGATGGTTCTGTGTCAGGTTTATTCAATTTTGAGAAAAAATGGTTTTGATATTTTTTTTATTAGGTAAAAAAAATATTACAAAAAGGAAAACGTATTTGCATATCCTTTGCTACATACTGTATATTATTATCATTACCTTTATTACATGTTACAATATAACAACACCTAGAAAGATTTATTAAGCCATTTCTTTCACCAGTCTTAATACAGACCCCTGACTAGCGGAAGGCTCTCCTGATTTATGAAGAGGCTGGAAGAGATTTTCATTATAACTCAATGTCAGCAAACTGGTGTAAAGGCATTGATAAATTCCGCCTAATGTGTCCAGTTTTCACCACTTTATTAGAGAAATCCAAGTCAATAAAATAAGCCAACCCTGTCATGGGCCTAATACTGTATATTAGCTAGGAGGGGACCGCTCGGGTTCTGCAATGAGCGCCTCCATCAATACAGAGCCAAGCGATAACTGCAGATTTCACTTATCACTTGTAGATCCTCAGACTCCCAACCCACGCTGACATGGTTCTCAGAGCAGGGAAGGGGTCCATAATGCTGCGAGCGGTAAGTGAAAATGAAATCTGCATTTACCACTTTCTCTCCATCAGGCAGAAGGGGGCACTCTAACTGAATAGGGGAGTAGAGGACATTAAATGAGGTCTTAAGGATTCACTATACTATATAGGGACATAAGGGGCCATTATATGGGGAGTAAAGGGGCACTGTACTATAGAGGAATCCATTAAATGGAAAATAAAGGGGCTTTGTACTATATAGGAAACTGTTATATGAGGAATAAAGGGGCATTGTACTATATTGGGGAATAAGAGGTCATAATATGGGGGAATAAAGGGGCAATGCACTGTATGGGGCCATAAGGAACTATTATAAGGGGGAATAAAGGGGTACTGTGAGGGTCCATTATATAGGGAAATAAAGAATAACTGAAAATAAAAAAACTAAAATGGCATCGACACATTGCGGAATAAAATAGCCTCAGTTGTTCTACCGGATCTCCATCGATGTGACATTGATGGTATAGGTAATCATGTACAATACTGTGCAAAACTTTTAGGCAAGTGTTGAAAAAAATTCTGCAAAGTAAGAATAAATTCAAAAATCAAAGTATCAAAAATTTATTATTGTCAACTAACAAAATGAATTGATGAAGTAAAGATAAATGTAAATTCGGTGTGACCTTTGCCCTTTGCCTTCCATCAGTTCTTCTCGGTACTTGCAGACAGTTTTGGGCAGAACTGGGCAGGGAGGTTGTTCCCGCCGCCATCTTGGAGAACTAAGCACAGATCTTCTGTGGATGTTGCTTGCTCCAATCCGTCTGTCACTTCATGTCATCCCAGACAGACTGGATGATGATGAGATCAGGGCTATATCTGTGGGGGCCCGGATCATCACCTCCAGGACTCCTCCTCCAAAGGGCAAAGGTCACATCAAATATAAATTTTTTTAATTTACATAAACTACGAGCACTTTGACTTTTGAAAACATTCTAATTTTTTTAAAGTTTTTTTTTCTCCACATCTGCCTAAAAATTGTGCACAATACTCTATATTGTGGGGGAAAAACTTGTAGGCCAAGCATTTAGTAAAGAATAGTAGTAGAAGATCCAATACAAAAGTCTCTTCACCAGGTAAATGAATGCAATGGTAAAAAGTTCAAAAAATCTTAGAGGAGAACTTTCTGCAGTCCATAAGAGAACCACAACTTCACAATACAATAACCCCAAAGTAAAAGACAAAGTGACCCAGAAATTGCTTAAAAGAGTCCTGTTGATGACTTGGACAGGTGAATTTCACACCTCAACTGAGAACTTTTCCTTGTGCAGGAACTTTACTGCTCACTCAGATCTTAAAGATTGCAAAGAAGAATGGGGGAAAACTGTAATCTCCAAATATGCAAAGTTGTAACTGTTACTAAAACTGCCTCTGCCGAGTATTAAAGGGGTGTAAAAACTGATACACTCAATAAAGTTAGAATAGTTTGATCATTGTAAAGTATCATATTGCAGAATCTTTCTATGCGTTAATCATTGTCTGTATTTCTCCATCTTATACTAGGACAGGACTCCGCAGTGACCTCAAGTATGGTGGAAAAAGTTGCTTGAACATGTCATAAAGTCCAACATAGTGATCATCGTAAGTCCTCCAAATTTTCCTCCATCGGGGGAACAATGAGGGTTGACTGTCACCTTGGAGCCTTATCTTAAATTATTTCCGAATTACAAGCATGCATTACACTCTTACCTGAACACTGTAGACACATCAGGAGAATAATGGTCAGTTTCTATATAGTGCAACTGGAATGGGCGCCATTGTGGACCCGGGTGCGGAAACCATTACAAAACCCCATGGCGGATGGCAGAGTATAAATCCTTCTGGCTGTGTAGTACAGACCCTTCACTGGAGTTACATGAGGACTGATGTCAATTCATTAATGTCCATATTACTATCTCCCCAGTGATGAATATTCGCGTTATGTCACGTTGCGTTGTCCCATATAATGCATGGAATGAGGAGATTGCCCGAGGCCGGCATACAAGTATCTATAAGTTCATTGGAACAAGTTGAAACATAAGAAAATTTAATTGTCAGTTAAACTTTGGAAAATTTTACTTCTTTTTACTACAGATGATACAGCGGAGATTGCTGTCCATGCCCTACAGTCAGTGTAATTACCCCTATGATGGGGGATAATTAAATAAACTGCAGTCTATGGTGTAGTAGACAAACGGGGCAGGTAGAGGTCAACTCATAGCCTAAAGGATGGAGCTGTAATATTTGTATTGATATCCATGGTCCAGATGTAGCAGAGTTGAGTTAATGTATCTCATCTCAATGACTTGTCCTGATGCTGCACAGTGCACACATAAAGGAGCACCCCAGATTTTAACCCTTTTATCGATTGGTCTGTTGTAGACTTGGATGACCAAACCATTTTTTGCGTTTTTCTGTTGTCACATACCAAACCCTATAGCTTCCTGTCAATGTTACAGTATGAGGGCTTGTTTTTTATGGAACAGGTTGTAGTATTTAATGGCACTATCTTGGGATAGATATACCTCATTCATTAACTTATATCAACTCTTTCTGGGAAGGAATAGAAAAAAAATAGCAATTTCACAATTACCTTTTTGTGCTATTCATGGTGTGCATTAAATAACCTGATACATGTATTCACTAGTTCGATACGATTTCATGGATACCAAATTTGTATAGTTGTTTTTTATAGTTTCACTAATTTTGTAAAATTAGTAACAACCCTTTTTGGAATAATATTTTTTTTTCCACTTTCCAAGGTCCATAATGTAATAATTTTTATGTTAAAGCAATCATACAAGGGCTTATTTTTTGCAGGAAGACCTGACATTTTTATTGATTCTATGTTGGAGAGCATAACGTTATTTGATGACTTTTTATAACGGTTTCTTGGTGGCCGACAGACTTTTTTTTAGCTTTTTTTTTCTAGCTTAATCTAGAAAGTCAGTCGCGATGGAATAAGGTCCGCTAGTGACCGATGTAGAATGTCTATACATTAGTCACTAATGGGTTAAAGAGGACATTTCACCACCCCAACAATTCCAAATATTTGCATCATCCAATAGTGGTTGCTCTACTAATTCTGGCACAGTTGGAATTTTTTTCTCTAGTCCCCACCGTTCCTGAGCTATCCTTTCTGTTAGTTTCAGCACCCAATATGTTAATTAGACTCTATCCTGCCAGGTGGGTGGTCTAAGACTATCTACTCCAGCCCAGGGCCGCCCACTTGTCAGTACAGAGTCTAATTAGCACATTGGGTTCTGAAACTAACATCAATGATGCTCGGGTATGGTGGGGGATAGAGAAAAAATTCCAACTGCACCCCGGACTCCTTTAGAAGGACGCAGTGATTTGGATGTGGTGAAAGGTCTTCTTTATCATTGATGGTTTATACTTAGGATAGCCATGAATTTTGGACTTTGGGGAGAATCTGATCTGGGGATAAGTGTGTAGGCGTTGCAAAGCAAATCAGCCCATTGTATTGTTTGATCATTCCCATTAGCCGAATGGCATAAAAATCTTTAAAAGTGCCTTTTTGGCTAATGGGCCACCACATATCTGCTTTAAGATAACTATTAATCTATGTCCGAGGACGTGTGTCTATTTTGGCAGCAGTGGATATTAGCAGGAAGCAACGAGTTAATGATAAGTGAGAACTTTCCCCCCGGGGGCAGCATTCATGTTCTGCCTGATTCTGTCTTACAGGTTAACCGCTTGGATAAAATTGTTTCCAAAAGGTTTCATGTAGGTTAAATGGAGTGTACAGCTGTGACTTCCCAACTCGTGTCGAACTACTACACCCAGCATGCCTTAACAACCTACTGAGAGCTGTATGTTCACAACTATTTGCAGGACCCCATATTACAGGAATATTAGATTGTTCCCATTATGGTTACTGCATATCATGAGCAAATGTTACAAATGTAGAAGAGCTAAGTCAGTTATTGAAGCAACGGTGTCCTTTCACTTTATAGACAGTAGCAGGACATGAGCGCTGGGGGCTGGGTAAGCTGCCAGCAAGCTACCCTTCCCTGGCCAGGGCATTTGGATGCAAGGTTTGGGTAGCAAACAAAATCTTTGCCCTAGTTTACCTACAACTGCTTCCATTCCAAATCGATGGCTAGATTATGTTCAAGGGTTTATCTGAACATCATGATAGAGGATTCCCCCACCCCATAATCCAGACCTAGCCCCTCATGGTTGACCAGTCATATGAAATGCTATGGTAGATGCCACTGCTTCCCCCATACCGAAAACAGCTGGGGGGGTTAAGATACAGACAATCCCTTTAAAAGGTTTTACTGGGATTAAAAAATTGCAAAAACCTTCATTAGTAGTGAACAAATAAGCTCTTGTAAATCCCCCACCCTGCCTGGCAAACCGAAACATTAGTCACTAACCGTCACTGCAATAATGTAAGCAAACACTAGAGGGCACCACACGACCATCAGCAGAGGCAAGGGACAAGGGAGTTACTTGAAGGGTGAGTAGGAGTTCATTTGTTATTTTACGACATAAACCATTCCCAGAAATTTTTAAGCTTGGAAAATGCCTTTAAGAATTTTTTTTTTTTTTTTTTTAAAGGAAAACTTTTATATATTTATTTTTATTTTTCAAAATTTTTACAATTTGTAAACACTTTTTTATCTGCAAATCTGACAACGCCGGGAACATTTACATATACTTTTATAGTAACTATTTTACAATATATTTTTAGTGCCAGACGATTTAATAAATTAAAAAGTAATTACAGTCATGGCCAAAAGTTTTGAGAATGACACAAATATTATATTTTCACATGATCTGCTGCCCTCTGGTTTTTATGTGTGTTTGTCAGATGTTTTTATCACATACAGAAATAGAATTGCATTCATATTCTGAGTAACAGAAGCTTATATTGACAGTTAGAATGAGTTAATGCAGCAAGTCAATATTTGCAGTGTTGACCCTTCTTCTTCAGGACCTCTGCAATTCTCCCTGGCATGATCTCAATCAACTTCTGGACCAAATCCTGACTGATAGCAGTCCATTCTTGCAGAATCAATGCTTTAATTTTGTCTAAATTTGTTGGTTTTTGTTTGTCCACCCGTCTCTTGATGATTGACCACAAGTTCTCAATGGGATTAAGATCTGGGGAGTTTCCAGGCCATGGACCCAAAATCTCTATGTTTTGTTCCCTGAGCCATTTAGTTATCACCTTTGCTTTATGGCAAGGTGCTCCATCATGCTGGAAAAGGCATTGTTGAGCGCCAAACTGCTCTTGGACGGTTGGGAGAAGTTGCTCTTGGAGGACATTCTGGTACCATTCTTTATTCATGGCTGTGTTTTTAGGCAAGACTGTGAGAGAGCCGATTCCCTTGGCTGAGAAGCAACCCCACACATGAATGGTTTCAGGATGCTTTACAGTTGGCATGAGACAAGACTGGTGGTAGCGCTCACCTCTTCTTCTCCGAATAAGCTGTTTTCCAGATGTTCCAAACAATCGAAAAGGGGATTCATCAGAGAAAATGACTTTACCCAGTCCTCAGCAGTCCACTCCCTGTACCTTTTGCAGAATATCAGTCTGTCCCTGATGTTTTTTCTGGAGAGAAGTGGCTTCTTTGCTGCCCTCCTTGAGACCAGGCCTTGCTCCAAGAGTCTCCGCCTCACAGTGCGTGCAGATGCACTCACACCTGCCTGCTGCCATTCCTCAGCAAGCTCTGCACTGCTGATAGCCCGATCCCGCAGCTGAAACACTTTTAAGAGACGGTCCTGCCGCTTGCTGGTCTTTCTTGGGCGCCCTGGAGCCTTTTTGGCACCAATGGAACCTCTATCCTTGAAGTTCTTGATGATGCGATAGATTGTTGACTGAGGTGCAATCTTTCTAGCTGCAATACTCTTCCCAGTTAGGCCATTTTTGTGCAGTGCAATGATGACTGCACGTGTTTCTTTAGAGATAACCATGGTTAACAGAAGAGAAACAATGATGGCAAGCACCAGCCTCCTTTTAAAGTGTCCAGTGGTGTCATTCTTACTTAATCATGACAGATTGATCTCCAGCCCTGTCCTCATCAACACCCACACCTGTGTTAATGGAGCAATCACTGAAACGATGTTAGGTGGTCCTTTTAAGGCAGGGCTGCAATGATGTTGAAATGTGTTTTGGGGGATAAAGTTCATTTTCTAGGCAAATATTGACTTTGCAAGTAATTGCTGTTAAGCTGATCACTCTTTATAACATTCTGGAGTATATGCAAATTGCCATTAGAAAAACTGAAGCAGTAGACTTTGTAAAAATTAATATTTGTATCATTCTCAAAACTTTTGGCCACGACTGTACAAGTATTGGACAAATAAACATTGCAAAGAATTTGCACAATTTATTTGTTCAACTGAGTTCTAATTTTGGAAAATTTGGAGATGACAAAAAAGTTTATCCGAACTAATTATTTCAAGGGGATCTTATGTATATATCTATATATCTACAAATCTAGCAGAACTTCTGCAATTGGTTAAACAACTGCCCCTTTTTATTGCAGAAGACAATGAAGACCAATGAAAAGTCATTGGTAAACTTTTCATTGGTTTTTGTTGTCTTAATAAGATATCCCCTTTGCAGGAGTTTGACCAATTGCAGGAGTTCAGGTTGACTCTGCTACATGCTGTAGTTATATATATATGTATGTCAATGAGTACGGGGTGTGGATTGTAAGGTATATATTAAGGATTAAGGTTTCCATCCAGTAAGTGTTTGTCCACCTATAGTACAAGTAGTGGTCCCTGCTAGAGATGGGCAAACTGAATCCTATGGAGCTTGGTTCATTATGAATTTTACCAAAATTTTGGATTCATCCAAACCTGAAATTTTTGGAGTTCTCCACCTATGAATCACTGTTATACTTTCAGATCTCTTCCTCACCTCTCCTGGCATCTGGTCTTCCCCTGCGGGCTCTTGCACCTCTTGTGACCTCTTCAGGCATCTTCTCTGACATCATGTGCACCAGGGTCACCACTGAGTCCTGTGATTGGACCTCAGCAGTCATGTAGGGTATGCCAACATCATGACACTTTTACCCAGCGACCCCAGGGGTGTGACATCAAAGAAGAGGCCACAAGAGCCTGGGGGTGAAAACCAGAAGCCAGGAAAGAAGACTGGATGCCCAGGAGAGGCAAGGAGAGATGAATATCAGTATTATTTATATTGTCCTCCCCTACCCTGGACCTCAGGTTATTATACTCTGAAGTCTGACCTCAAATATTTCCTAAACTAGTCGCTAGTCCCTCCTATACTGTACATGTATAAAGAGTGGGGGTAATAGCTGATACCTTTTTATTTTGGTTCTCCACTTTCTCCAGATGTGTCCTCCTTACCTTTCCTCTTGGCTGAACATGTCCAGATATGTGTCTTGAAATGAGCTGTCTCTTGTAATATGATATCACAATGTAGTATGCTGTCTTTCCTACGTATATGTGTCTATGTGCGACCGCCCCGAGGCTGTAGTTGGAATTGCAGTCTTTCAATGGTTTGTTGTATGGAATTGGCTTCTTAAAAACATTGGAGATAAGTTAAGGGTGGACACATCTGCACTAGACACTTCACCACTCCTGTACTGGTATAGTTTGGTACTACTGAAATGAGACTAAATATACTTTGCTTTTTTTTGCTGCAGCAATGACATTGTGCACATCCATGTGACTGCTGCAGCCAATCGTGGCCTCAGTAGTGATAATTGCTCAAGACCACTGAAGTCAGTGATTGGCTGCAGCGGTCACATGGATGTACAGGATGTCATCACTATTGGGGAACACTGGAGCATTGGTGTTGGAATGGTAGAAGACTTAGCGGGTAAGTTTTGGTTATTTTTCCAAAAAAATTATTGTTGTTATAATAACATATATCCCAGAAGATCCCATTAAATCTTCTTCAGACTCACCAACATCACCCAAGAGAAGGTAGAAAGGAAAAACCATAATAACTATGAATTTTCTCTCTATATTTTTCTATATTTTCCTTAGATGGTGGAAGGAAGAGTATGGAAACTTGTTGAATATTGGGAGTGTTTTTGCATGGCTTTGTGTACTTGGTGTAAAAAGTTAGATGACTAGTAGATGCTGATAAGTCTGGTTTAGTTAAAGCCGCAGCTATGGTCACCGACTAGCTACTTATATGCAAACTCCTTTCCTAATATTCCCAATGCTGCTAAAGACCTTGAGGAGCCTTCACTTAAATTTTAAGTCAACTTTTTTTCCCCTCATTATTATGGTTCAGACGTAGCCTTGTCTTGCTTTAGTAACATAATGATCAGCACGCTCCTTTCCTTACATGCGCTATGCTATTGAAGACCATGAGATACCTCCAGGTTCCATAATTTCAAGCAATGTAAAGCTCCAACCACTAGAGTGGTGAAGAACTTTGTCAAAAAGTGCTTATTTGGATGGCAGCGCCATCTGGTAGGTCATTGTTCATTAAGAAATCAGGTTTTGATCATTATGTGACATCCAGAGTGTCACTACTGTCCATCGTAGATGTCTCCGGGACTTGATCTTCATCCACAGGCTGTTTCTCCTAAATGTTCACTTAAAATGTTGAGTGACTATGGCTCGTTCACTACGTAGGTGTGCCGGCTGTTGTCTCTTTTCTTCAGGTAGATCATCTGAAATACAGAATATGGTTAATACACAACAATCATTGGTACATAGGATCTTGTCTACAGCACTCCTGGCTCCCAATGATCTATCAAGGCCCTATGTCCGTTCATGCTATGACCCTGGACATGTTGGACCCTTAGATGATGGCTGGATAATCTGATATGAGACTTTTTGCTTGCTTCCAGAATATCAGAAATTTGACACTAAGGCTTTGTTCACATCTACATTGGAATCTCCATTCGGTGGCGTCTGGAGCTTTCATTTACAAAACAAGAGACACCCCATGGGCCCCATTATAGTCAGTGGGGTCCTTCGGTCTCCATATGTGTCTGCTATTTTAGCTGCCCATATGTCCATTGTTCTGGTCCTCTGACAGACCAGAGCAATGGACACCCCAGCACATATATGAAAGCAGTGTGTTTAAGCATAAGGAACTTTTATTTCAGAATGAGGCTGGAATTACATGTGCAGTTTTTGAGGCAATTTCTGGTTTCAGCAACAAAAATTGCATGTGTGTTTCTAGCCTTAGATCTAGAGACACAACCGTTGGCTCCTCAGTTTTCTATATGGCATTATATTTAAGCCAAGAGATTTTTTTATATCAGACTGTTTTTCAAACACAAGTCTTAATAAATTTGGTTTTTTCCAAGACATTTTTGACATGAGATGAGTTGTATTTGATGGGCGAGGACATAGTTACCCACTTGTGAACACCCCATATGATAACTGATCAGTATTAATTTTAGTGCCATAAAAGTCATTTTTGCCCGGGAGTCCAGGGTATTTTAGCTTTTACCTTAGTACTATGTGATGGTGATATTATTATTTCTACCACAAGGGGGCATTGTAGAGTAGTGACTACATGTTGCGTGCTCTTTATGTTTCGCACTATAGAGAATAACACTAATCAAACATTGAAATGCAAAACATCAAAATGTGAAGAATTATCCATCACTATCCCCTGGTGAAGTAGCGTACTACTATAGAAAAACATCGTATCTTTGTGCAATAACATGAAAAATCAAAATTAAAATCAAGAATCGCCCATAAGCTTAAATACAACTCAGATTTTATTTTTAAGCAAAAATCACTCAGCCCTAGGACAGGATTAAGGGGTTTAGTTTAAGAAGTTACTGCCATGGAGTTAGAGAGAATGTGTTACGACTACGAGGTTGTTGTATTGATGTTAGTAGGTTTTGGTTAGTGGTTACGGTTAATGGATTGGATAGGGTGAACAGTTAGGCTTAATGAATTATGGTTAGAATAAGAGGGTTTAAGATGTGTGTTTTGAGATTAGTAGGTTAGGGTAATGTTTAGGGTTAGTAGATTGTTAGGTAACTGATGCATACGTGTTAGAGTTAGTGGGTTTAGGTTAGGAAGCTAGAGACTGAGGATTAGTAGGTAATGGTTAATGGGTTAGCATAAGTGGTTTAGGGTTAGCAAGTTAGGGTCAGTATGACAGAGATAATAAATTAAGGAAGGTTAGTGGGTAAGTAGTAGGATAGGGTTAGTGGGTTACTAGGTTAGTGGGTTAGGAGCAGGATAGGGTTAGTGAGATAACAGCAGGATAGGGTTAGTGGGTTAGTGGATTAGTAGCAGGATAGAGTTAGTGAGATAGTAGCAGGATAGGGTTAGTAGGTTAGTGAGATAGTAGCAGGATAGGGTTTGTAGGTTAGTGGATTAGTAGCAGTATATGGTTACTAGGTTAGTGGTTTGCTTAGTAACAATTTTAATAATATTTATTATTATGTCTTCATTATCATTTTTTAAAAGAACTTAAAACTTACCCCAAAGCCAAGAACTGAAGACAATACTGTTCCAGTGGCGACTCCCATGCCGGTAAGAATGATCCCCCAGGGGGGTAAATCTTTATATTCACTTGCCACTAAAACACATATTTAGCAAAGTCTTGAGTGTGTCATGAACTACAAACATAGAAAGACCACATCTCATTCTTTTCAAAAACTGAAAATACAGCAGCAACTGTTTACAAAGTCGTTCCAGTCAGAAGCTCAAAAATGCACTGTAAGACAATATCCGCCTGGTATTTATTTACCTCAGGACTTACTGCTTGACGGCTTTTTAACTCAGCACCATTGACTACAGTTTAACTACAGTGGTATAGATTGCTGCGCTCTCACTCCCCCTGCAGGTCAGCCTACCTCTGATTGGCTGCTGTGTATTAAAGGGGTTTTCTCATGAACTTGACCATATTTAAATTTTAACATTCTTGAAAATATAAATAAGAATTTTGCAGAGTTTTGAAGATTTCCTTTAACCATCTTAGTGGTGACATCTGGTGTCTCGATCAGTTGTCAATTGATATAACTGTAAATTCAGGACATTTCTATGGTCTAGAACTTGTCAGAAATCCAGCCATGATGTCCTTATGGTTGACAGGTTATCAAGAGGGACACTACTTGTATGAGAAGATAACCTGACCACAATAAGGACATCATGGCTGGTTATCAGGAGGACACTACATGTATGAGAAGATAACCCACCCACAATAAGGACATCATGGCTGGTTATCAGGAGGACACTACATGTATGAGAAGATAACCCGACCACAATAAGGACATCATGGCTGGTTATCAGGAGGACACTACATGTATGAGAAGATAACCTGACCACAATAAGGACATCATGGCTGGTTATCAGGAGGGACACTACATGTATGAGAAGATAACCCGACCACAATAAGGACATCATGGCTGGTTATCAGGAGGGACACTACATGTATGAGAAGATAACCCGACCACAATAAGGACATCATGGCTGGTTATCAGGAGGGACACTACATGTATGAGAAGATAACCACAGGGCTGACCACAATAAGGACATCATGGCTGGTTATCAGGAGGACACTACATGTATGAGAAGATAACCCGACCACAATAAGGACATCATGGCTGGTTACAGGAGGACACTACATGTTGAAGATAACCGACCACAATAAGGACATCATGGCTGGTTATCAGGAGGACACTACATGTATGAGAAGATAACCTGACCACAATAAGGACATCATGGCTGGTTATCAGGGGACCTACATGTTGGGTAGAAGATAACCTGACCACAATAAGGACATCATGGCTGGTTATCAGGAGGACACTACATGTATGAGAAGATAACCTGACCACAATAAGGACATCATGGCTGGTTATCAGGAGGACACTACATGTATGAGAAGATAACCCGACCACAATAAGGACATCATGGCTGGTTATCAGGAGGACACTACATGTATGAGAAGATAACCCGACCACAATAAGGACATCATGGCTGGTTATCAGGAGGACACTACATGTATGAGAAGACCCCCGGGTGGGGTTGGGGCACTACATCGTATGAGAAGATAACCCGACCACAATAAGGACATCATGGCTGGTTATCAGGAGGACACTACATGTATGAGAAGATAACCCGACCACAATAAGGACATCATGGCTGGTTATCAGGAGGACACTACATGTATGAGAAGATAACCCGACCACAATAAGGACACCATGGCTGGTTATCAGGAGGGGACACTACATGTATGGAGCCCTGTTGGGGGGCCTCTGTGAGAAGATAACCTGACCACCTTAAGGACATCATGGCTGGGATCCTGACAAGTCCCAGACCATAGAAAGTTCCTGTATTCATTGTTGTATCTATTATCAACCGATCAAGAAAAAAACTACATATCACAAGGCATTATGGGAAAGGAGCTGGGAGCTCATACGCCCTCTGTTGGATGTAACAGATCCTCAATTTGCTTTTGACTCACTGAGTCTTGAGACAGCAAATGGGATTTTAGCCAAGCCAATTTCACTTATCTGCATACAGCACTATTTCAGGATTTTTGTCCCTCATCAGTACAGAGCAAAGTGAACTGGCTGGCTTTGTGAGAGGCAATGAGTGGCTTAGGGACAAGAATCTCTCACATTGAGGAGAGCACCAGTGAAGGTGTGTAGAGTTTGAATTGCCTTTTGCCCTCTACTTAGCATCTACATATCAATAATGCCTTGTGATATGTAGATGCTAAGTAGAGGGCAAAAGGCAGCCAGTTCACTTTGCTCTGTACTGATGAGGGACAAAAATCCTGAAACAGCGCTGTATGCAGATAAGTGAAATTGGCTTGGCTAAAATCCCATTTGCTGTCTCAAGACTCGGTGAGTCAAAATCAAATTGAGGATCTGTTACATCCAACAGAGGGCGTATGAGCTCCCAGATCCTTTCCCATAATGCCTTGTGATATGTAGATGCTAAGTAGAGGGCAAAAGGCAATTCAAACTCTACACACCTTCACTGGTGCTCTCCTCAATGTGAGAGATTCTTGTCCCCAAGAAAAAAACTGTCACCACTAAGATAGTTAGAGAAAATAATTTTATGTACTACAATTCTCTAATAGCATGAAAGACTTAATGGTCCTGGTGGAATAACAGACCTGCTGCATCTACTATTATATGGACCTCCTATAGCTCCAACACTGGCATGTAAGAACAATACAACTTACGGAAAAAGAAGAACTTACCTGCTGTTTCATTTGATGTTTTGCTAATTGGGGTAATGGTGGTTGTGATATTCGCTTTGCTGTGAGGAGTTGTTCTGTGAGAAGTTGTGACATTCTTCTGTGTTACTGTTTCGGGTTCCTTTCTGCTTATGGTTATGTCTCTGGTCCTGTTGGTCACTGGAGCAGTTTGTGGACTTTTAGTTATGTGTATGAAAGGTTTTGTAGTATTGGTCCCCATAGTCATATTGATACCTCTTCCTGTTGTTGTCTTAGTAATTGTCATACTTATAGTTGTCTCTACTACAGATTTGGCTCCTTGTGATGTCACCGTCTTTGTAAGTGATGAATCAGCTGAACTGTGCTTGTCAATTTCAGTAGTTGTTTTTGTCATTGCGCTCCCCTTAGTAGGTTGAGCGAGGACAGGCGCAGCTTGTGTAGCTTTTTCCACTGCTGTTTGGTTTGTTGTAACTTTACTTGAAGGTACAGAGGATGTTTCATTGGCTGGATGTGATGTGTGTGCTTTAGTTGATGTCTCAGCTGTTGTAGTTGACCCTACTGGAGCTCTTAAAGTTGTCATTGGCCTTGTCAAAACTGCTGATGTAAGTTTAGAAATAGTTGAAGATATTATGTGGGGTCCAGGAGCTGTCCCTGTACTAGCAGTTGTATCTCTACTGTGCTTGGTTTCTCTGCCCGTTGTACTTGTATCTTTCCCTGTACCGGTGGCAGAGTGTACTGTACTTTGTACAGGTTGGAGAGCTCCAGTGCCGACTGTGGTTTTCCCAGTTGTCAGTGCATTAGTCTCTTTTACTGTTGTCTTGACTGTTCCATTGTCTACACTGACTGTTTGTACATGTGTTGTTGACATTGGTTCTCTTTTTACTATTGTTGTACCTTTACCTGTAGTAGTTGCTGTAACTGAAGATATTGTACCCTTGGTATTTTCCACAGATCCCAAAGTTGAGGCAGGTGTTGCCTTGATAATAGCTGCCAGGGTTGTTGCTTTCTGAGATGGGGATACAGATTTGTCGGCCATTGTTTTGGTAATTGTTGATCCCATTGTAGATGTTTTGCTTGTTGTTACATCTTCTGGTGTGGTTTTGTTGTTAAGTATAACAGTTTCTCCCCTAGTCAGTTCCATTTGTGTTTTGACTGATGTAGATGTAGAAAAAGCCACCAGTGAACTGACTTGTGTAGTACTGGTGATGTTTTCTGCTATTGGTTGGGAGGTCAGGGGTAATGGAGATTCTGGAACAGTTCTTATGGTTGTAACTTCGTTATAGGTAGAGGTTTTAGACTCCTTGCTAGGTGTAGATTGGTCTGCAATGACTGTACTTGGTGTATTTACACTTGTTGTTTTCGATGTGACCTCTGCAAGGCTGGAATATGACTTTATGGATTCTGTGGTTGATTTAGAAGTTGTACTTGTCAATTTAGTTTTGAGATCTTTTGTAACTCCTTGTATTGTTTCACCTGCAGTGTTATTACTGGTAGCAGCTGTTGTGATGATCTCCTGTAATGATATAGTAGTCTTCTCTATTCCACTTTTTGTTGTTATATGCGTGGGTTTGGTTACTGTTGTTGGATAGGGTGTTACTAATTCCACAATTGGCTCTGTTGGCTTTTTTGAAGCTCTTTTGGGTGTTGTAGTTACTCCACCAATAATTGGTCTGCTTGTTGAGGGATTAGTAAAAGCCGTGCCACCGGCCAAATGTATAGTTGATATTGGGGTGGTTTCTAAAAATTGTGTGGTTACTGTTTTGCTAATAATTGAATCAGTACTTGTTGGTGTAAGGTGTGTGTCAGCTTGTGATGGTGATGAAATTGAAGCTTGTATGACCTTTTTAGTTGATATTGTTTCTACACTTGTAGATGTTTTAGCTGTAGGTGATGTTGGAAGTGTAGTAACCTCAATGGAAGTTGTTGGACTTTCTGCAGTTGATCCAGTTCTTGATAATATCATATTGTCTATAAATGATGTTGACCGTTCTGTATCTGTTCTGCTTGCGGTTGTTGAAGTTATTATTTTATCTGTAGCTCCTGCAGTACCTGTTGTAGGTACGGTTGTTGTTGGACTTTCTACAGTTGTTCCAGTTAGAGAGTCTATATAGAATGTTGTGCCCTTTGCCTCTTTTCTGGTTGTAGTTGAAGGATCTATTGTAATTGCTGCTGTGACTGTAGATGATCCTGTTGTAGGTAATGTTGTCATTACATTGGTAGATGGTAAACTTTCTTCAGTTGTTCCAATTGTTGAGAATATTGTAGGGCGTGAAGATGCTGTTGTCTCTTCTACACTAGCCCCTGTTGTAGTTGTCATAGGTATCACTGAATCTGCCACTGTTGTTGACCCTTTTGTAGGTTGTGTTGTCACCTCAATGGAAGATGTTGGACTTTCTGAAGTTGTTCCAGTTGTTGAGAGTATTGTAGGGCCTGAGGATGTTGTTGTCCCTACTGCAATAGTTCCAGTTGTAGTTGTTATAAGTGTTACTGAATCTGTAACTGTTGTTGATCCTTTTGTAGGTAGTGTTGTCACCTCAATGGAAGATGTTGGAGTTTTTGAAGTTGCTCCAGTTGTTGAGAATATTGTAGGGCCTGAAGATGTTGTTGTCCCTTCTGCACTAGTTTTTGCTATAGTTGTCGTAGGTATTAATGAATCTCCAACTGTTGTTGACCCTTTTGTAGGCTGTGTTGTTACCTCAATGGCAGACGGTGGACTCTCTGAAGTTATTTCCGTTGTTGAGATTATGGAGGAGCCTGAAGATGTTGTCCCTTCGACACTGGTTCCTGCTTTAGTTGACATAAGTAACACTGAACCTGCAACTTTTGTTGAGCTTGTTGTGGGTAGTGTTGTTATCTCAATGGAAGATAGTGGACTCTCTGAGGTTGTTCCAGTTGTAGAGAATATTGTAGGGCCTAAAGATGTTTTCCCTTCTGCACTAGTTTTTACTATAGTTGTTGTAGGCATCACTGAACCTGCATCTGTTGTTGACCCTGTTGTAGGTCGTGTTGTCACCTCAATGGAAGAAAGTAGACTTTCTGAAGTTGTTCCAGTTGTTGAGAATGTTGTAGGGCCCGAGGATATTGTAATCCCTTCTGCACGGGTTCCTGTTGTACTTGTCATAGGTATTAATGAATCTGCAACTTTTGTTGATTCTGTTGCAGGTAGTGTTGTCACCACAATGGAAGATGGTGGACTTTCTGCAGTTGTTGAGAATATTGTAGGGCGTGAGTATGTTGTTGTCCCTTCTGCACTGGTGCCTGTTGTAGTTGTCATAGGTATTACTGAATCTACATCTGTTGTTGACCCTATTGTAGGTAGTGTTGATATCTCAATGGAAGATGGTGGACTCTCTGAAGTTGTTCCCCTTGTTGAGGATATTGTATATCCTGAAGATGTTGTTATCCTTTCTGCACTGGTTCCTGTTATAGTTGTCATAGATATCACTGAATCTGCAGCTGTTGTTGACCCTGTTGTACGTTGTGTTGTTACCTCAATGGAAGATGGTAGACTTTGTGCAGTTGTTCCAGTTGAGAATATTGTAGGATTTGAAGATGTTGTTGTTCCTTCTGCACTGGTTGTTGTTGTAATTGTCATCGGTATTACTGAATCTGCAAATGTTGTTGATTGGGGGGGTTTCCCTCTAGGTTTCAAACGCGTGTGCCATGTTGTAGGTAGTGTTGATATCTCAATGGAAGATAGTGGACTTTTTTGAAGTTGTTTCAGTTGTTGAGAATATTGTAGGGCCTGAGGGTATTTTTGTCCCTTCTGCACTGGTTCCTATTGTATTTGTCATAGGTATCAATGAATCTGCAACTGTTGTTGATCCTGTTGTAGGTTGTGTTGTGACCAGAATGGAATATGATGGATTTTCTGAAGTTTTTCCAGTTGTTGAGAATATTGTAGGGCCTGAAGGTGTTGTTGTCCTTTCTTCAGTGGTTGCTGTTGTTGTTTTCATAGTTATTACTGAACCTGCTGCTGCTGCTGTTGATCCTGTTGTAGGTTGTGTTGTCACCTCAATGGAGGACGGTGGACTTTCTGAAGTTGCTCCCATTGTTGAGATTATTGAAGAGCCTGAAGATGTTGTCCCTTCTGCAGTGGTTCCTGTTGTAGCTGTCATAGGAATTACTGGATCTGCAACTGTTATTGGACCTGTTGTATGTAGTGTTGTTGCCTCAGTTGAAGATGGTTGACTCTCTGCAGTTGTCCCAGTTGTCATAGGTATTACTGTATCTGCAACTGTTGTTGACCTTATTGTAGGTTGTGTTGTCACCTCAATGGAAGATGGAGGATTTGCTGAAGTTTTTCCAGTTGTTGAGAATATTGTACGGCCTGAAGATGTTGTTCCTTCTCCATTGGTTCCTGTTGTAGTTGTTGTAGGGATTAATGAATCTGCAGATGTTGTTGACCTAGCAGTAGCTGGTGTTACCTCAGTTAAAGATGTTGGACTTTCTGCAGTTGTTGAAAATATTGTAGGACCTGAAAATGTTGTTGACCCTTCTGCACTGGCTCCTGTGGTAGTTTTCATAGGTATCACTGAATATGCAGCTGATGTTAGCCCTGTCGTATGTTGTGCTGTCATCTCAATGGAAGATGGTGGACTTTCTGAAGTTGTTCCAGTTGTTGATAATATTGTAGGACTTGAAGATGTTGTTGTCCCTTCTGCACTAATTCCTGTTGTAGTTGTCATAGGTTTTACTGAATCTGCAACTGTTGTTGACCCTGTTGTAGATACTGTTTTACCTCAATGGAAGATAATGGACTCTCGAAGTTGTTCCAGTTGTTGAGAATATCGTAGGGCCTGAAAATATTGTTGCCACTTCTGCACTGGTTCCTTTGTAGTTTTCAAAGGTATAACTGAATCTGCAACTGCGTTGCCGCTGTTGTGGGTCCTGTTGCTACCTCAATGGAAGATGGTGGACTTTCTGAAGTTTTTCCAGTTGTTGAGAATATTGTAGGGCCTGTAGATGTTGCTGTCCCTTCTGCACTAGTACCTGTTGTAGGTGTCATAGGTATCACTGAATCTGCAACTGTTGTTGACCTTGTTGTAGGTAGTGTTGTTACCTCAGTTGAAGACGGTGGACTTTCTGAAGTTGTTCCAGTTGTTGAGAATATTGTAGGGACTGAAGATGTTGTTTTCTCTACTGCAATGGTTCCTGTTGTAGTTGCCATAGATATTACTGAATCAGCAACTGCTGTTGACCCTGTTGTAGGTAGTGTTGTCACTTCAGTGAAAGATGGTGGACTTTCTGAAGTGTTTCCCGTTGTTGAAATTATTGAAGGGCCTGAAGATGTTATCCCTTCTTCACTGGTTCCTGTTGTAGCTGTCATAGGAATTACTGGATCTGCAACTGTTATTGGACCTGTTGTATGTAGTGTTGTTGCCTCAGTTGAAGATGGTTGACTCTCTGCAGTTGTCCCAGGTGTTGAGAATATTGTAGAACCTGAAGATGTTGTTGTCCCTTCTGCATTGGTTTCTGTTGTAGTTGTGATAGGTATTACTAAATCTGCAACCGTTGTTGACCCTGTTGCAGGTTGTGTTGTCGCCTCAATGGAAGACGGTGGATTTTCTGAAGTTGTTCCAGTTGATGAGAATATTGTAGGGCCTGAAGATGTTGTTGTCCCTTCTGCACTGGTTCCTTTTGTAGTTTTCAAAGGTATTACTGAATCTGTATCTGTTGTTGGCCCTGTTGTATGTAGTGTTGTCACCTCAATGGAAGATGGTGAACTTTCTGAAGTTGTTTCAGTTGTTGAGAATATTGTATGACTTGAAGATGTTGTTGTCCCTTCTGCACTGATTCCTGTTGTAGTTGTCATAGGTTTTACTGAATTTGCAGCTGTTGTTGACCCTATTGTAGGTTGTGTTGTCACCTCAATGGAAGATGGTGGATTTGCTGAAGTTACTCCCGTTGTTGAGAATATTGTACGACCTGAAGATGTTGTTCCTTCTGCACTGGTTCCTGTTGTAGTTTTTGTAGGTATCACTGAATATGCAGCTGATGTTAGCCCTGTCATATGTTGTGTTGTCACCTCAATGGAAGATGGTGGACTTTCTGAAGTTGTTCCAGTTGTTGATAATATTGTAGGATTTGAAGATGTTGTTGTCCCTTCTGCACTGATTCCTGTTGTAGTTGTCATAGGTTTTACTGAATCTGCAACAGCTGTTAACCCTGTTGTAGATATTGTTGTTACCTCTATGGAAGATAGCGGACTCTCTGAAGTTGTTATAGTTGTTGAGAATATTGTAGGACTTGAAGATGTTGTTGTCCCTTCTGCACTGATTCCTGTTATAGTTGTCGTATATATTATTGAATCAGCAGCTGTTGTTAATGATGTTGTAGGTCGTGTTGTCACCTCAATGGAGGACGGTGGATTTTCTGAAGTTGTTCTCGTTGTTGAGAATATTGTAGGGCCTGAGGATGTTTTTCCTTTTGTATTGGTTCCTGTTGTTGTAGGGATTACTGAACCTGCAGATGTTGTTGACCCTGTTGTAGGCTGTGTTGTCACCTCATTGGAAGCTGGTGGAGTTTCTGAAGTTGTTTCAGGGCCTGAAGATGATGTTGTTCCTTCTACACTGATTCCTGTTGTAGCTTTTGTAGGTATCACTGAATCTGTAGCTTTTGTTGACCCCATTGTAGGTCGAGTTGTCGCCTTAGTTGTAGATGGTGGACTTTCTGCAGTTGTTCCAGTTGTTGAGAATATTGTAGGCCCTGAAGATATTGTTGTTCCTTCTGCACTGTTTCCTGTTGTAGCTTTTGTAGGGATTACTGAATCTGAAACTGTTTTTGACCCTGTTGTAGGTTGTGTTTTCACTTCAGTGGAAGATGGTGGACTTTCTGAAGTTGTTGAGAACATTGTAGAGTCTTGTTTGAGTATTGTTGTTCCAGTTGTAGTTGTAGGCATTACTGAATCTGCAGCTGTGACTGCAGCTGATCCTGTTGTAGATATTGTTGTCACCACAATGGAAGATTTTGGAATTTCTGAAGTTGTTGAAATTGTAGGTTTTCTAGCTGGTGGACTTTCTCCTTTTGTTGTGCTTCCTGTTGATATTGCCATATCACGTGCAGTAGTCATATCTGTTTTACCTTCTGCAGATGGTGTTGTTAATACTTGTTGGTCGTGGAAATATCAAAAAATGAAAAAACAAAGCAAAAAAAAAAAAAGATACAATAAATACAGATCAAGTACATTTAATTTAGTTTTCAAGGTATACATTTTCTATGGCATGAGGTTGGGAATGATCTTGATAACATTCAGCTGTATCTTTATACCTTTCACTGAGTACAGGTGATATAGAAGTGTCCCTTATTTTTCCTCTTGGCTGACATGTTCATGTATGTGTTACAATATCAACATCTTTTGGAAACCTTATTTATAATAAGATGTCTATCTTATATGTGTCTACATATGACCATCCGGTAGTTGTGATGGGATTTGTAACTTGTTAAGAGTTTGCTAGCATGTTGTGATATTGTATCAAATGGTTTCAAGAGCAACCAAACTAGCATTGGGTTAAAGGTGGATACATCAGTAAATGCTCAATCACATCTACTTTAAGGACACGACTTTTTCTGGGAAGTCTCCATGGTTATAGAGGAAAAGGATTTTTGTGTTATATTGCTTTGAAATACTTTGGTAAAAACTAGATGGGGCTATAAACCAATAGATTGTATCCAAAACTGAACTATGCTGTCCTTGGCTTGTTACAATTTGCTTAAATGGTCAATATAGCTCTGGAGGACTTTTCTCTTTTTACATTATGGAAGTGAGTCAGAAGGGGGTACTAGGTCTTATGAGGTACAGATGGTACATAGACTTATTAGGCATGCATGTCCTGCTGAAAATTCTAGGTAAGGAATATACAAATAAGAGCACCTTCGTGAAAAACAGAAACTTGCTCTAGTGCCACCCTGCTCTGCACTGATGAGAGGCAATAACCTCATAACAGCTGTTTACAGATGGGTCCCTCTTCCTTGCTGAAGATATTTTGGCTTGGATATTACTCCAATTATTCTATTAGGCTTTTTTAACCAAACCTCAACTATGCTGTCCTCGGCTTGTTACAATTTGCTTAAATGGTCTGGGAGGTCCCTCTTTCTTTTGCTGGAGATATTCTGGCTTGGATATTATTCCAGAGTATTATTATTATTCTTTATTTATAGAGCATCATTAATTCCATAATGTGTTTCATTTGAGGGTTTACATCCATAAAAAATTATACTATTAGTTTTTTGTTTTTTTTTAACCATGCATTAATCTAGAGGGAGCTACCTTCCAAAAGTTGGTGCTAGAGCAAGTTCCTCTTTTGCTCCAAGGAGGTCTTATATATACATTCCTTACCCATTACAGAAGTGAATCCGCCATATTCTCATTTGTATTTGTTTATTCCATCTTATAACTATGATAACATTATCCCATATGCCATAAAATAATCTTACCTATGTATTTGGTTAAGAGTTCACCCTATATAATAAAAAAGGAGAATGAGAATGTTAATAAAACCATCATGGTTTGTGTGATTTCTATTCTGACTACATATTTATAACAGTTGGAACTTTGGTTTTCTAATACAAAGCTCCAAATCCCCTGCATAGAAGTCAATAATAATTACAAATACTGTAAGTTTGTATATTATCACAGCCACTTCTATGGAGGCAGAAGATACTGATACAACATCTCCAAAATGAGAGCTCAATAATGTTTTATTTCCAATGGAAACCAGTTCCAGTATCAATTGTGGAACTGTGTTCAAACTAAAACTGCACTTGATACTATGTTGCATGGATGTAACAAGTAATCATGGGACCCTATTACAAAACATTGGATGGGACACTATCTAATAAGAGCTATTACCTTTAAAGTTCCTTTAATAAAGCCTTAAGATAAGTAAGTTGATTCCCATAGCAGCTGCTATACTGGATATCATATTATAGTTAAAGGTCTTGTCTAAAATTAGGAAAACATAGCTGATTTAGTCTACAAACAGCACCAAACTAGTCTATGGGTTGTGCCTAATATTGTAGCACAGGCTCATTGAAGTAGATGGTTGAAACTGCAATACCACACACAACCTGTGTGAAGGAGTAGCGCTACTGGTAAGATTTCTTAATCTCAGATACCTCCTTACTCCATAAAGTAAGATTTATTATAGGTGGTGAATACTTTGATGGATCTATGTATTACCTTTGCAGCTTCTAGTCGTCCTAAGTCAATATCTGCAAGAGATAAAAAATATAAATATATCTATAGTTCAGAAAAGATTGTGGCTGCATGAAAGTGAGACATAGTATAGATCAGACTGTATACCTTTTATAACTATTTTGGTTGTTGGTGTAGTTGTTCCAGTTGTAGAGAATAGTGTAGGGCCTGAGGATATTGTCGTCCCTTCTGGACTTGTTCCTGTTGTACTTGTCATAGGTATTGCTGAATCTGCAACTGTTGTTGATCCTGTTGTAGGCCACGTTGTAAACTCAATGGTAGATGGTGGACTTTCTGAACTTGTTCCAGTTGTTGAGAATATTGTAGCGCCTGAACATGTTGTTGTCCCTTCTGCACTGATTCCTGTTGTAGATTTCATAGGTATCACTGAATTTGCAAATGTTGTTGACCCTGTTGTAGGCCGTGTTGTCACTTTAGTGGAAGATGGTGGAATTTCTGAAGTAGTTCCCGTTGTTGAAATTATTGAAGGGCCTAAAGATGTTGTCTCTTCTTCACTGGTTCCTGTTGTAGTTGTCATGGTTATTACTGATTCTGCAACTGTTGTTGAGCCTGTTGTATATAGTATTGTTACCTCAACTGAAGAAGGGAGACTCTCAGAAGATGTTCCAGTTGTTGAGAATATTGAAGGGCCTGAAGATGTTGTCCCTTCTTCACTGCTTCCTTTTGTAGTTGTCATAGGTATTACTGATTCTGCAACTGTTGTTGAGCCTGTTGTATGTAGTGTTGTCACCTCAATTGAAGATGGTGGACTCTCTGAACTTGTTCCAGTTGTTGAGAATTTTTTAGGGCCTGAAGATGTTGTTGTCTTTTCTGCACTGGTTCCTGTTGTAGGTGTCATAGGTGTCACTGAATCTGCAACTGTTGTTGAGCCTGTTGTAAGTAGTGTTGTTTCTTCAATTGAAGATGGTGGACTGTCTGAAGTTGTTCCAGTTGTTAGGAATTTTGTAAAGGCTGAAGATGTTGTTGTCCCTTCTTTACTGGTTCCTGTTGTAGATTTCATAGGTATTAATGAATCTGCAACTGTTGTTGACCCTGTTGTAGGCCATTTTGTCACTTCAATGGAAGATGGTGGACTTTCTGAAGTTTTACCTGTTGTTGAGATTGTTGAAGGGCCTGAAGATGCTGTCCCTTTTTTACTGGTTCCTGTTGTAATTGTCATAGGTATTACTGAATCTGCAACTGTTGTTAAGCCTGTTGTAGGTAGTGTTGTTACCACAATGGAAGACGGTGTACTATCTGAAGTTGTTTTGGTTGTTGAGACTATTTTAGTGCCTAAAGATTTTGTTGTGCCTTCGGCACTGGTTCCTGTTGTAGTAGTTGTAGGTATTGCTGAATTTGTAACTGTTGTTGACCCTTTTGTAGGCAGTGTTGTTACCTCAATGGAAGATGGTGGATTTTTTTGAATTTGTTCCAGTTGTTGAGAATATTGTAGCGCCTAAAGATGTTACTGTCCCTTCTTCATTGGTTCCTTTTGTAGATTTCATAGGTATCACTGAATCTGCAACTGTAGTTGACCCTGTTGTAGGTAGTGTTGTCACTTCAATAGAAGATGGTGGAATTTCTGAAGTTGTTCCCGTTGTTGAAATTATTGAAGGGCCTAAAGATGTTGTCTCTTCTTCACTGGCTCCTGTTGTAGTTGTCATAGGTATTACTGATTCTGCAAGTGTTGTTGAGCCTGTTGTGTATAGTATTGTTACCTCAACTGAAGATGGTGGACTCTCTGAACTTGTTCCAGTTGTCGAGAATTTTGTAGGGCCTGAAGATGTTGTCCCTTCTACACTAGTTCCTGTTGTAGGTGTCATAGGTGTTACTGTATCTGCAACTGTTGTTGAGTCTGTTGTAGGTAGTGTTGTCACCTCAATAGAAGATGTTGGACTTTCTGAAGTTTTTCCCGTTGTTGAGATTATTGAAGGGCATGAAGATGTTATCCCTTTTTCACTGGTTCCTGTTGTAGTTGTCATAGGAATTACTGAATATGCAACTGTTGTTGAACCTGTTGTATGTAGTGTTGTTACCTCAATTGAAGATGGTTTACTCTCTGCAGTTGTTCTAGTTGTAGAGAATATTGTAGTGACTGAAGATGTTGTTGTCTCTTCTGCAATGGTTCCTGTTGTAGTTGCCATAGGTATTACTGAATCTGCAACTGTTGTTAATCCTGTTGTAGGTAGTGTTGTCACTTCAATAGAAGATGATGGTCTTTCTGAAGTTGTTCCCATTGTTGAAATTATTGAAGGGTCTAAAGATGTTGTCCCTTCTTCACTGGTTCCTGTTCCAGTTGTTGAGAATATTGTAGGGCCTGAAGATGTTGTTGTCCCTTCTGCATTGGTTCGGATTGTAGATGTCACGGGTATTACTGGATCTGCAACTGTTGTTGAGCCTGTTGTAGGTAGTGTTGTCACCTTAATAGAAGATGTTGGACTTTCTGAAGTTTTTTCAGTTGTTGATAATATTGTAGGGCCTAAAGATGTTGTTGTCCCTTCTGCACTGATTCCTGTTGTAGATTTCATAGGTATCACTGAATCTGCAACTGTTGTTGACCCCGTTGTAGGTCGTGTTGTCACTTCAATAGAAGATGTTGGAATTTCTGAAGTTGTTCCCGTTGTTGAAATTATTGAAGGGCCTAAAGATGTTGTCTCTTCTTCACTGGCTCCTGTTGTAGTTTTCATAGGTATTACTGATTTTGCAAATGTTGTTGAGCCTGTTGTATATAGTATTGTTACCTCAACTGAAGAATGGAGACTCTTCGAAGATGTTCCAGTTGTTGAGAATATTGTAGATGTTGTCCCTTCTGCATTGGTTCGGGTTGTAGGTGTCACGGGTATTACTTGATCTGCAACTGTTGTTGAGCCTCTTGTAGGTAGTGTTGTCACCTCAATAGAAGATGTTCGACTTATAGAAGTTGTTCCAGTTGTTGAGAATATTGTAGGGCCTAAAGATGTTGTTTTCTCTTCTGCAATGGTTCCTGTTGTAGTTGAGATAGATATTACTGAATCAGTATCTGCTGTTGACCCTGTTGTAGGCCGTGTTGTCACTTTAGTGGAAGATGGTGGACTTTCTGAAGTTTTTCCCGTTTTTGAAATTATTGAAGGGCCTGAGGATGTTATCCCTTCTTCACTGGCTCCTGTTGTAGTTGTCATAGAAATTACTGAATCTGCAACTGTTTTTGAACCTGTTGTATGTAGCGTTGTTACCTCAGTTGAAGATGGTTGACTCTCTGCAGTTGTTCCAGGTGTTAAGAATATTGTAGAGCCTGAACTTGTTGTCCCTTTTGCATTGGTTTCTGTTGTAGTTGTCATAGGTATTACTAAATCTGCAACCGTTGTTGACCCTGTTGCAGGTTGTGTTGTCACCTCAATGGAAAACGGTGGATTTTCTGAAGTTGTTCCAGTTGTTGAGAATATTGTAGGACCTGAAGATGTTGTTGTCTCTTCTGCACTGGTTCCTGCTGTAGTTGTTGTAGGTATTACTGAATCTGAAACTGTTGTTAATCCTGTTGTAGGTACTATTGTCACCTCAATTGAAGATGATAGACTCCCTGAAGTTGTTCCAGTTGTTGAGAATATTGTAGGGCCTGAAGATATTGTTGTCCCTTCTGCACTGGTTCCTGTTGTAGGTGTCATAGGTATTACTGAATCTACAACTGTTGTTGAGCCTGTTGTAGATAGTGGTGTTACCTGAGTTGAAGACGGTGGACTGTCTGAAGTTGTTCCAGTTGTTGAGAATATTGTACGGACTGAAGATGTTGTTTTCTCTTCTGCAATGGTTCCTGTTGTAGTTGCCATAGATATTACTGAATCAGTAACTGCTGTTGACCCTGTTGTAGGCCGTGTTATCACTTCAATGGAAGATGGTGGACTATCTGAAGTTTTTCCCGTTGTTGAGATTATTAAAGGGCCTGAAGATGTTGTCCCTTTTTCTCTGGTTCCTGTTGTAGTTGTCATAGGTATTACTGAATCTGCCACTGTTGTTGAGCCTGTTGTAAGTAGTGTTGTTACCTCAATGGCAGATATTGGATTATCTGAAGGGTCTGAATATGTTGCTGTCCCTTCTACACTGGTTGCTCTTATAGTTGTCGTAGATATTAATGAATTGGCTGCTGTTGTTGACCCTGTTGTAGGTCGTGTTGTCACCTCAGTTGAAGATAGTGGACTTTCTGCAGTTGTTCCAGTTGTTGAGAATATTGTAGGGCTTGAAGATGTTGTTGTCGCTTCTGCATTGGTTCCTGTTATAGCTTTCTCAGGGATTATAGAATCTGCAACTGTAGTTGACCCTGTTGTAGGTCGTGTTTTAACCTCAATGGAAGATGGTGGACTTTCTGAAGTTGTTGAGAACATTGTAGAGTCTATAAGTATTGTTGTCCCTTTTGCTTCTGTTCCAGTTGTAGTTGTAGGCATTACTGAAACTGCAGCTGTGACTGCAGCTGATCCTGTTGTAGATATTGTTGTCACCACAATGGAAGATTTTGGAATTTCTGAAATTGTAGTTTTTCTAGCTGGTGGACTTTCTCCTTTTGTTGTGCTTCCTGTTGATATTGCCATATCACGTGCAGTAGTGACATCTGTTTTACCTTCTGCAGACGGTGTTAATACTTGTTGAACATTTTCAAAAAATGAAAAAACAAAATACAATAAATTCAGATCAAGTACATATAATGTGATTTTCCATGAATACATTTTTTATGGCATGAGAGTGGGAATGAGCTTCATAACATTCAGCTGTATCTTTATACCTTTCACTGAGTACTGCTGATATAGAGGTGTCTCTTATTTTATCTCTTCGTTGACATGTTCATGTATGTGTCACAAAATCAATAGCCTTTCAAAACATGAGTTATAATAAGATGTTTATCTTATATGTGTCTCTATGTGACCATCCAGTAGTTGTGATGTGATTTGTAATTTGTTAAGGGTTTGCTATAATGTTGTGGAATTGTATCAAATGGTGGATACATCAGTATAAAGGTGGATACATCAGTAGATACTCAGTCACATCTTCTTTAAGGAAGTGACTTATTCTAGGTAGTCTCCATGGTTAAAGAGGAACAGGGGTTTTGTGGTATGTTGCTTTGAAATACCTTGGTAAAAACTAGATGGGGCTATAAACCAATAGATTGTATCCAAAACTGAACTATGCTGTCCTTGGCTTGTTACAATTTGCTTAAATGGTCAATACAGCTCTGGAGGACTTTTCTCTTTTTACATTATGGAAGTGAGTCAGAAGGGGGTACTAGGTCTCATAAGGTACAGATGGTACATAGACTTATTAGGCATGCATGTCCTGCTGAAAATTCTAGGTGAGGAATATACAAATAAGAGCACCTTGGTGAAAAACAGAAACTTGCTCTAGTGCCACCCTGCTCTGCACTGATGAGAGGCAATAACCTCATAACAGCTGTCTACAGCTGGGTTCCTCTTCCTTGCTGAAGATATTTTGGCTTGGATATTATTCCAAATTATTCTATTAGGCTTTTTTAAACCATGCATTGATCTACACGGGGCTACCTTCCAAATGCTGGTGCTAGAGCAAGTTCCTCTTTTTCACCACGAAGGTCTTATTTCTATATTCCTTACCCATTCCGGAAGTGAATATGCCATATTCTCATTTGCATTTGTTTATTCCATCTTATAACTGTGATAACATTATCCTATGTGCCATAAAATACTCTTACCTATGTGTTTGGTTAGGATTTCACCCTATAACATGAAAAAGGAGAATGAGAATGTTAATAAAACCATCATGATTTGTGTGATTTCTATTCTGACTACATATTTATAGCAGTTGGAGCTTTGGTTTTCTAATACAGAGCTCCAAATCCCCTGCATAGAAGTCAATAATAAATGCAATCTTGTATATTATCACAGGCTCTTCTATGGAGGCCGAAGATACTGATGCAACATCTCCAAGATGAGAGCTCAATAATGTTTCATTTCCAATGGAAACCAGTTCTAGTATCACTTGCAGAGCTGTTTCCAAACTATAACTGCACTTCATACTATGTTGCATGGATGTAGCAAGTAAACATGGGACCCTATTACAAAACATTGGATGGTGCACTATCTAGTAAGAGCTATCACCTTTAAAACTCCTTTAATAGAGCTCTAACACCCGTAAGTTGGTTTCCATGGCAGCTGCTATACTGGATATCATGATAGTTAAAGACTTGTCAGGGATAAGGAAAACTTAGCTGCTTTATTTTAAAAACAGCGCCAAACCTGTCCATGGGTTGTGCCTAATATTGAACCACAGACTAACTGAAGTAGATGCTTGAGACTGCAATACTAGACACAACCTATGTAAAGGAGTAGCGCTATTTGGAAGATATCTTAATCTCGGATACCTGCTTACTACAAAGTAAGATTTATTATAGGTGATGAATACTTTGATGGATCTATGTATTACCTTTGCAGCTTCCAGTCGTTCTAAGTCAATATCTGCAAGAGATAAAAAATATAAATATATCTACAGATCAGAAAAGATTGTGGCTGCATGAAAGTGAGACATAGTATCGATCTGTCTATATACCTTTCATAACTATTTTGGTTGTTGGTGTAGTATATCTGGTTGATTCCATTTTTGGGGTTCCTGTTGCAGTAGATTTTGACACAGTCCCACTAATTGTTATGTCTATAGTTGATGATCTCTCTGCTATTGTAGGTGTTGGTGGTTTTGTTGTAGTTTTTGTGTTTTTTGTTTCGGTCTCTGGTTTTGACACCATCATAGTAATTTCTCTTGTAGAAATGTCCCCTGATGTTATAACTATAGATTCAATAGTTGGTTTTCTTGTCGTTACTGATTCCGATTGACCTAATGTAACTGTACTGGAAGGCACCACATTTGTATATGGCAATTTATCATCTTTTTGGGGTCCCATGGTAGCATTGGTTGCGGTTTCTTTCAATGTTGTCTTAAGACCTTCTGAAGTTTTGTCAGTTCTTCCAATTGAAGATGTTCCCTGGTTTCCAATCATTCCTGTTGGAGCTATAGATTTAGTATTTGGGTTCTCTTTGGATGTTGTTGTAACTACTGTAGAAGAAGATATAAAGGGTGTTGTTTGTACTTCTACAGATTTTGGTATGACAGTAGATCTTCTTGGTGGATCCTCTAGAGTTGACCCATGTATTGATATTGGTAATGTTGAGATTGTTTCAGTCATAGCTTTTGATGTTTCACCAGTAATTGATCCAAAAGTGGTTACTGCCATAGGATTTGTAGATATTTCTGTTCTCCAATTATCTGAAGATATACTTACTGGAGATTCTGGTGCCACTGTCATTGTTGATGTCACTAGAGAAATTTGCGGACCTGTACTAGATTTTACTATTGTAGATAATGCAGGATCGTGTTTGGGTGTTGTAAGCACATCTTCTGATGCTGCTTGAAAGGTTCCCAGAACTTTAGATGTCACCGCAGGTATTACAGTGGTTGCAGTTGCTCCTAATCCTATAGATGTTGCAGTTGTGGTAGATATTGATAAACCAGCAGTAGATCCTTTTATTATAAATGATGTGCCAACATCTATGGGTGTTATATGTGCATCTTCTACTGCAGTGGTCTTTGTTGCTGTCACTGTAGACAATGGTGGACTTGATGAACCTACCGTAGATTCTTCTATTGTAGATGATGTTGCACCATACATCGATGTTGCCTCAATTGTTATAGTTGTCCTTGTTTCTGCCACTGTAGACGACGGTGGACTTAATGGATATGCCGTAGATTCTTCAATTGTAGATGATGTACCATCCATGGATGTTGCTGCAGCTGTTTCAGTTGTCCATGACTCTGCCAGTGTAGGAAATGGTGGATGTGCAGTAGATTCTACTATTGTAGAAGATGTTGCACCATCCATAACTGTTGCAGCAAATGCCCTTGTTTCTGCCACTGTAGATATTGGTGGGCCTGCAGTAGATTCTGCTATTGTAGACGATATTACATGATCCATAGATGTAGTGGCAGTTGTTGCAGCTGTCCTTGCTGTAGACAATGGTGGACTTGATGGACCTGCAGTAGATTTTTCTACTATAGATGATGTTGCACCATCTGTGGATGTTGTTTCAGTTGATGCAGTTGTCCTCGTTGCTGTCACTGTAGACAATAGTGGACTTGATGAACCTACTGTTGATTCTTCTACTGTAAATGAGGTTGCACCATCTGTGGACATTGCAACAGTTGTTGCGGTTATCCTTGTTTCTACCATTGTAAACAATGGTGGATCTGCAGTAAATGATTCTACTGTAGATGATGTTGAACCATCCATGGATGTTTCTGCAGCTGTACTTGTTGCTGCCACTGTAAACAATAGTGGACTTGATGGAACTTTAGTAGATTTGTCAATTGTAGATACAGCCACATCTGTGGATGTTGCTGCAGTTGTAGCAGTTGCCATTGTTGCAGGCACGGTAGACATTGTTGGACCTGCAGTAGATTCTGCTACTGTAGATGATGGACCTATTGTAGATGAAGTTGCATTATCTATGGATATTGCTGGAGTTGTCCTTTTTTCTGCCACTGTGGACATTGATTGACCTGCAGTAGATTCTGCTACTGTAGATGATGGACCATCCAAGGATGGTTCTGAAGTTGTTGCAGTTGCCTTTGTTTCTTCCACTGTATACATTGATGGACCTGCAGTAGCTTCTGCTACTGCAGATAATTTTGTATTATCCATGGATGTTGCTGCAGTTGTACTTGTTTCTGCCACTGTAGATATTGGTAGACCTGCAATAGATTCTGCTATTGTAGATGATGTTACATCATCCTTGGATGTTTCTGCAGATATAGTTGTTTCTGCCACAGAAGGTAAAGGTGGACTTAATAGACCTGCAGTAGATTCTTCTATCATAGATGTTGCACCATCTGTAGGTGTTGCTGCCACTGTGGACATTGGTGGACCTACAGTAGATTGTTCAATTGTAGATGGTGTTGTACCAGCCATGGATGTTGCTGCAGCTGTCCCTGTTTCTGCCACTGTAGACATTGATGGACCTGCAGTAGATTCTGCCATTGCAGATGATGCTGTACCACCCATGGATGTTGCTGCAGTATTTGCAGTTGTCGTTGTTGCTTCCAGTGTTGACAATGTTGAACTTAATAGCCCTGTAGTAGATTCTACTACTGTAAATGATGCTACCCTATCCATCGATGTTGCAGCTGCTGTTGCAGTTGTCCTTGTTGCTGCCACTATAGACGATGGTAAACTTGATAGACCTGCAACAGATTCTTCTATTGTAGATGGTGTTGTACCATCCATGAATGTTGCTGCAGTTGCTGTAGTTGTCCTTGTTTCTGCCACCGTAGACAATTGTGGACCTGATGTAAATGCTTCTACTGTAGGTGACGTTGTACCATCCATGGATGTTGAAGTAGTTGTACTTGTTGCTGCCAGTGTAGATATTAGTGGACTGGCAGTAGATGATGTTGTAGCACCCATGGAGGTTGCTGAAGTTGCTGCAGTTGTCCTTGTTTCTTCCACTGTAAACATTGATGGACCTACAGTATATTCTGCTATTCCAGATGATGTACTGTCCATGGATGTTGGTTTAGTTGTCCTTGTTTCTGCTGCCGTAAGCAATGGTGGACCTGTAGTAAATGCTTCTACTGGAGATGATGTAGCATCATCCATGGATGTTGCTGCAGTTGTACTTATTTCTGCCAGCTTAGACATTAGTGAACTGGCAGTAGCTCTTGATATTGTAAATAGTGTTGTACCACCCATGGATGTTGCTTCAGTTTTTGCAGTTGTTCTTGTCGCTGCCACTGTAGACAATGGTGGACTTGATGGACCTGGAGTAGATTGTCTTACTAGAGGTGATGTTGCACTATCCATGGATGTCGCTGCAGTTCTACTTGTTTCTGCTACTGTAGACATTGCTGGGCCTGCAGTAGATTCTGCTATTGCAGTTGATGTTGTACCACCCATGGATGTTGCTTCAGTTTTTGCAGTTGTTCTTGTCGCTGCCACTGTAGACAATGGTGGACTTGATGGACCTGGAGTAGATTGTTTTACTATAGGTGATGTTGCACTATCCATGGATGTTCCTGCAGTTGTACTTGTTTCTGCCACTGTAGACATTGGTAGACCTGCCATAGATTCTGCCATTGTAGATGATGTTATGTCATCAATAGATGTCACTTCAGTTGTCCTTGTTTCTGCCACTGTAGACATTGATGGGCCTGCAGTAGATTCTGCTATTGCAGTTGATGTTTTACCACCCATGGATGTTGCTGCAGTTTTTGCAGTTGTTCTTGTTGCTGCCACTGTAGACAATGGTGGACTTGATGGACCTGGAGTAGATTGTCTTACTAGAGGTGATGTTGCACTATCCATGGATGTCGCTGCAGTTCTACTTGTTTCTGCTACTGTAGACATTGCTGGGCCTGCAGTAGATTCTGCTATTGCAGTTGATGTTGTACCACCTATGGATGTTGCTGCAGTTTTTGCAGTTGTTGTTGCTGCCACTGTAGACAATATTGACCTTGATAGTGCTGCAGTAGATACTTCTAATGTAGATGATGTTATACCATCCATACATGTTGCAGAAGTTGTTGCAGGTTTCCTTGTTGCTGCCACTGTAGACATTGGAGGACCTGCAGTAGACTCTATTATTGTAGATGGTTTTTCAATCTCCATGGTTGTTGCTGCAGTTGTCCTTGTTGCTGCCACTGTAGACATTGGAGGAGCTGTAGTGGATTCTGCTATTGTAGATAATGATCCATCCATGAATGTTGCTGTAGTTGTTGCAGTTGTAATTGTTGCTTCTGCTGTAAACATTAGTGGACCCGCAGTAGATCTTTCTATTGTATATGACGTTGCACCATCCACGGAGTTTCCTGCACTTGTCACAATTGTCCATGCTGCTGGCACTGTAGACAATGGTGGACTTGATGGACCTCCAGTAGATTCTGCTATTGTAGATGATATTGTGCCATCCATGGATGTTGCTGTAGTTGTCCTTATTGCTGTCACTGTAGACAATGGCTGACTTGATGGACCTGCAGTAGATTCTGCTATTATAGATGATGTTTCAACTTCCATAAATGTTGCTGCAGTTGTTCTTGCTGCTGTAACTGTAGACATTAATGCACCTGTAGTAGATTCTGCTATTGCAGGAGATGTTGCAATTGCCCTTATTTCTGCCACTGTAGACATTGATGGACCTAATGTAAATTCTTCTGTTGCAGACAATGTTGTCCCATCAATTGATATCGCTGCAGTTTTTCTTGTTGCTGCCACTGTAGACAATAGTGGACTGGCAGTAGGTCTCACTATTGTAAATAGTGTTGTACCATCCATGGATGATTCTGAAGTTGCTGCAGTTGTTTTTGTTGCTATCACTTCAGACAATGGTGCACTTGATAGACCAGCAGTAGATTCTTCAATTGTAGATGTTTCACCATCTGTGGATGTTGTTACAGTTGTCCTTGTTTCTGCCACTGGAGACATTGGTGGACCTGCAGTAGATTCTGCTATTGCAGAAGATGTTGCACCACCCATGGATGTCGCTGCAGTTGGTGCTACCAATGTAGGCATTGGTGTACCTGCAGTAGATTCTGCTCTTGTAAATGATGTTGTACCATCCATTGATATTGGTGCAATTGTTGCAGTCCTTGTTTCTGCCATTGTAGACAATGGTGGACTCGATGGACCTGCAGTAAATTCTTCTATTTTAGATGATGGATGATGGTAAGGGTATGATGATGTCCCATCTGTATGTTTACCTACAATTGCAGTTATCCTAGATGTTGGGGTTGTTGCCTCCATTGTTTTTGGTATAGCTTTATTAGTTAAGGTTGGTATGTTTTTTGTTGAATGGGCTGTTGTTGATGGTTTTGATATGGTAAAGGTATATATGGTAAAGGTATCGGTAACTTTTGAAAAAGGCTCTGTAGACATTATTGTCCTTGCAGTGGATGTCTCTGTAGCTGGTTTTATTGTAGCAGTCATCGATATTGATGCAGTTGTAGATTTTGCCACAATTGATTCAGGGCCTTCTTTTCCTGTATTAGGCAAAATCTCTTTTACTTTGTTTTCCAATGTTGTAGCTGATCTCTTTGGTGCTGTGGTTTCCATTGATTTTGAGATTGTTCCTTGAGATATTTCATTTGCACCTTTGGTTGTAGCTTCTGTTGATATTGTTGTTGTCCTGGGGGTAGCTGGAATGGTTTTATCCATATGTAAGCCCCAGCCTTTACCTGGGAATTCTTCACGCTCTTTCACGTTTTTATGGGCCGCCCCGCCTCCAGTTGGATTGTTATGAGATTTTTCCAAGTTCTTATTTGTTCCTCCTCCTTTAGCAGGATTGACTTTAGCTTCACGCCTTTTCCTATTTGTTTTCCTATTATTTATGGAATGCATTGGGGCTTTTCTCTTGGTCTTTTGCATCTTCTGGTCTCTATTCATGAGTATAATGTCATCTGTAAAGTTCCTATTTATTTTTGATTTTCTGACTTCTGTTATTTTTGAAAATTCTGATTCTCCCATATGAAATATTGATGTTGTGTTGCCTATGGTGACTACATCTTGGATCTTTGGGCTTGAAACTGACAAATCTTTATTTTGTATTAAATGTCTTTCCATCAAAATTTTTTCTGTATCAGATTCATTTTCTGAAACAATAAGAATTGTTCTGCCTTCGACCAGTCCTATATGAGAGGTAGTACCTGTAGATGCATTGTCTGTTCCCCGTGATACTACTGCTGTGTCATCTAAGGATGGTTTACTTCTTGGTGTAGGCTGGAGAATGGCTGTCACAGCTACAATAAAAAAATAAGATCAATTTAGTTAGGATTAAACTATACTGTACCCCATAGGTGATAAACGTTAGACCTAGAGATGAGCAAATCGATTCGGCACAAATTAAATACATTTTGAATTTTCCAAAAGTTTTGAATTTCACCAAATCCAAAACTTTAGGATTTGTCTTGAATTGTTCAAAATGGTGGCCAATATTTTGGAAATATAAAGAAGGATCACATGACATCAGACGATGGGCTAGTGGGGTTCCCCTTAATTCCTTCCAGGCAGCTAGCAAAGTCATTAACAATGGGCAAACTTAGCAAGGTTTGCTTCACAAATATTTGCAAGGTTCGCCTAGAAGTTTTGACTCAGACAAAAGTGTCATGATGTTGACGCTGCCTACATGACCTTTTAGGCCCCAGGAAATGTAAAACAAAAAGCAGAAGACTTGGCCATCCTACTCCAAGTGATTGTTGGTGGCACGGTGTCCGGCCAATTACTGACCTTAGTGACCCCTTGTGCCACAGTGTCCAGCATCCATGTTTATGGGGGGTTGCGAGAAATTTCTCACAGATTCTGTTAAAAATATGGAACAAACTAATGCAGCAGCAAATATTTTAAGAGGATTGTTGGTTCCTGGGGTCTTCTGAGTTAAATGGAAAACCTACTGTTGCCAGGGGTGGTGTAAAATAAAAAAAAAGAAGGTAAACTTACCTGCTCCCACCAGTGTCATGGTATACATCCCCTCAATCATCCTGGCCAATTACTGGCCAATGGCCATTTGTGTATGACTTAAGGTGTACAAAAGTGGTCAAGAGAACCTCACAATTTCAGGTCCGGCGGGGACCGGAAGCAGAGTGAATAGGGACTACTTTGAGGAAACAGAGCACCAGGTGAGCATGCCGTCTTCATTTTACACCTCCGAAGACCCCAGTGAGATTCCAGTTAGAACAGAAAAGCCCCTCAAGCTTGTGTACTCTCCTCCATTTACACAATAAGAATGACAGACTAAAGTGCTTTGGCGTGTGTCAAAGAAGGGCCCTGTTTCCAGCTCAGCCTCCCCCACAGATGATTGACATTTTCTCTGCTTTGCTGGTTCTCCCAAGGTAGTATTGTACTTGTATCATCATCTCTTTTACCACCAACCAAATGCATGGCCACCAGCAAGGCCACTTCCAGTAAAACATTAATATTACAGAATGATGTAAGGCCCTCGTTCAACCCTTCCTTTTCCCCAAAAAACTTTCACTTGCAAAAGTCCCCAGACCCCATGTGGCAGAATGTGTCATTTGGATATAACATGAGCATCACTCACTAGAGCCATACTTGTTCTCTCTTTGCCTATAGGACTGGCTTAGATGGAGAAAAGTACAGAAGTCACCAGTAAATTTCTTGATATATTCTTACCTCTGCAGAAAGTACAAACTATTTTCATCTCTAAGCAAGGTCATTTTTTTTTTCTTAGTTTGACCTAAAGAAATCCCTGGTGAGTAGAATCACACGGACACGTTACATGTGCAGCGACTAAGACTTCGGCCTCTTGGACTCAGGACAGTGCACCTTAACAGTTAAAGGGGTAGTCCAATAATTTTAAGTTATTCCCTAAACACTGTGCAGGGGGTAACTACTGGATCAGTCTGATGTCTGGGATTTATGCTGATCGGCTATCTCTGGCAGTGCCATAGAGAATGAATGGAGCAGCAGCATGCATGCAGAACCTGAACCTTTATTTAGATCTACAATATATCTATCTGTCTCTTCGATCATAAGAAAAATAACAAAGTTCACTCTCTTGGAATTCTATGGTTTTGCAGAAAATTTTTAAAAATCGTCCTTTGAAGTTCTTAGAATTAGGTAAATACAACATCAGAAGAACAACAAGACATGGCAAATTACACTGTGTTATTATTAATTTAGTAAAAACTAGGCCAAAAGACAGAATCAATGTGTGAAAAATTAAGTGCACCCTTACTGCTTGCATAGGAATTAAGAAGGTAAGTAGCAATTAGGTGTTGCTAATCAAATACCCTCAATGAATTGACCATCAGAAAGTGCGACCATCTCTATAAAAGCAGAAGTTTTGGCAGTTTATTGGTCTAGAGCATTCAGGATTGTGTTAACAAAATGTCAAGGAGGAAAGACATCAGCAATGATGTTAGAAACACTATTGACGCTGTCCATTAATTTGGAATGGGCAGCATCATTCCCAAACAATTTGAAGTCCTTCATTCTGCAGTGAGAAAAATTATTCACAAGTGTGAAACATTCAACCCTGTTGACAATCTTCCAGGAGTGCACATCCCAGCAAATTCACCCAAAGTTAGAAGTTGCAAGAAACCTGTAGCTACATCTCAATCTCTAAAGGCTTCAGTTGACTTTCCAAATGTTCAAGTTCATGGCAATACAATAACAAAAAGGCACAAATGGCACATAAACACAAGAACATGGCACCATGAACATGCAATTGAACAAACCAGAAGACTTCAAAAACCTTGGCTAGCCGAGAACAAATTAGAGATGTTTGGCCATAATGCCAAAAACGCAACACAAAAACCTCATATCGGCTATCAAGAACGGTGATGGAGTGGATGAATTGGACTTAGGATCAGGGCTCTTGCAGTCATTGAGTCGCCCATGAACTGTGTATACCAAAGTATTCTAGAGTCAAATGTGAGGTGAAGCTTGGCTGAGACTGGGTCATGGAGCAAGACAATGACAGGTGCACTGGAAAATTTACAACAGAATGGCTGAAAAAGAAAAGAATCAACTCCAGACCTCAACCCAACTGAAATGCAATGGCGGGGCCTGTAGAGAGCGGTTCATGAACAAATGCCCACAAACCTCAATGACCTGAAGAAACATCGTAAAGAAGAGTTGGCCAAAAGTCCTCCAGGACAATGTGGGAGACTGATAAAGACTTTTTTTTTTTATTATCTCCTGAAACATAAAACCATAGAATTAAAAGAAGTTGGACTTTTGCTTTTCTCCAGGCTGTATATTCCTGTAAATCCAGTGGGTGGTCCTACGAAGTAATTGAAAACCTTTCTGTATAAATGTGAATGTAGAGATCGCTGTCAATCAGTAAGTAGGACCGCCCACTGGACTCCTAAGCCCAATGTGTACAGAAATTAAAATTAAAAATGATAAGTTATACTTTGTGTTTTCCAACAAAACTATACACCAATCTGCTCAGCTCCTCTTCCTCTATCGGACACTCAATGTGGCAGACTCTCTTTAATCTGTTCACAATAGTAAAAAATAAATACATCAATAAATCTATAGAACTATAGGCTTGGATAACCATTAATATATTCTACCACAGTTCATAATAGGACAACCACTAGGGGCACTGTTTGAGATTGAGTTCGTGATAGAGTCGGTTGAAACATACTGGACTGGGAACATCTAGAAGTTGCATTGGATTCTTGTTATTGCTCCCATGGTCATGACAGAGCTAAGCACTATACAGTAAACCTCACCAGGAGACCACCACTTTGAGAAGACCACCCATGGTCATGACTAGGTGATTTATTTTATATACTATGTATATTGCCCCTATTCTTGAAGAAGACCACCCCTCTAGGAGACCAAAGTAAGTTCATGGTGATCATGTCAAAGAGGTTACACTGTAGTGCAAACATAACAACATCATCTTAGTCAACTTAAATGTCCACCCAGTAAATATTAAGCACAGACCTCCTTCATTTACCTGTGTTCTGTAGAGTCAGACATGTAATACAGGTAATAATAATCCATTTAGTGCAATTCAAGTTGTTCCTCTTCCTATTGTGGTCCAATAATCCAAGCAGAAGATCCATTGTACATAAGAGGAAAGTCTACAGAGTCATTTGTGCATCTTCCAACCCTGAGGAGCAAATACCCTTTAACTCATTGAAGCCTTTCTTATATGGCAGAGTAAAGCAGGTGGGCTCATTGTGATTTATTTTTGATGTGTGTCTCTTTCTTTGCCATATTACGCATGGAATGAAGGGAGAGCCTGGGGCTTGTAGGTTTCTTACTGTATAAACATGTTGAAACTTAGGAAAATATATCAGTTACTACTTAGATTTTAAAATTTCTTACATTCTACCTCCCAAAAGTAGATTTATACTATAAATGTTGCAAGTGTGACCATGGGTAAATAGATTAGAATGTGGTCTACTAGCAAGGGTTCTGCTCCAGAGCTTATCCATACTCCTGACTAGAGATGGGCAAACTGACATATACTGAGCTGGGTTCGACCCGGATATTCCAAACCAAAGCTAAAATGGCCACTGCATTATACTCTGGAGTCTCTTCAGACCCCAGGGTATAATAGGTGGAGGCTGAGGGAAGGTGAAAAAAAATAAAAAAACATTTATACTCACTTTCCGTTACCTCTTTTGGGCTTCCTCGTGGCGTCTGGTGCTCTCCTGGTGACCCCGGGTGAAAGACTTCACAGGAGCGCGCCAGGCATCACCAAGCAGGCAGAGACAGCGCCAGATGCCACGAGGAGGCCGTTAGAGTCTCATACAAAATCTTTTATAGATTTATAGGTTCCTAGGAGCCCTGACAGTGTCATACACTATCTTTTATAGATAGGTTCCTAGGAGCCCTGACAGTGTCATACACTATGTTTTATAGATAGGTTCCTAGGAGCCCTGACAGTGTTCTACACTATGTTTTATAGATAGGTTCCTAGGAGCCCTGACAGTGTTATACACTATGTTTTATAGCTAGGTTCCTAGGATCCCTGACAGTGTCATACACTATGTTTTATAGATAGGTTCCTAGGAGCCCTGACAGTGTTATACACTATGTTTTATAGATAGGCTCCTAGGAGTTGGACAGTGTTATACACTATGTTTTATAGATAGGTTATTAGGAGCCCTGACAGTGTCATACACTATGTTTTATAGATGGGTTCCTAGGAGCCCTGACAGTGTTCTACACTATGTTTTATAGATAGGTTCCTAGGAGCCCTGACAGTGTTATACACTATGTTTTATAGATAGGTTCCTAGGAGCCCTGACAGTGTTCTACACTATGTTTTATAGATAGGTTCCTAGGAGCCCTGACAGTGTTCTACACTATGTTTTACAGATAGGCTCCTAGGAGCTTGGACAGTGTTATACACTATGTTTTATAGATAGGTTCCTAGGAGCCCTGACAGTGTTATACACTATGTTTTATAGATAGGTTATTAGGAGCCCTGACAGTGTCATACACTATGTTTTATAGATGGGTTCCTAGGAGCCCTGACAGTGTTCTACACTATGTTTTATAGATAGGTTCCTAGGAGCTTGGACAGTGTTCTATACTGTTTTATAGATAGGTTCCTAGGAGCCCTGACAGTGTCATACACTATATTTTATAGATAGGTTCCTAGGAGCCCTGACAGTGTTCTATACTATGTTTTATAGATAGGTTCCTAGGAGCCCTAAGAGTGTTCTACTCCATGTTTAAAGCCATGTTAAGGTATGGTTCATACCAAACCTGTTCGACCCAAAACAAATCTTAGACCTGAGCCTTCTGAACTCTAAACAAATCCTGAGAGGTTATCCCATCTCTACTTCTGACAAAATATGGTCTCATAAAGGTAGTCACTTAACATTTGAGTTCTAAATCTAACTATGCATTCATAAACTTCACAGTCCATAAACATGGACACTAGTCCCAGAAAACTTTGTGACAACCAGAAGTGGGCTAAAAATGTGAGTATTAGCAGAAAATTCTGAAGCCAAGGGCTAGGAGAGGTCCACAGCCCATTAGTCAGATCCAACAAGCTTAAAGTGTGTAATGGGTTTAGTGGTTGCTACAGGGCCCATAACTTTCAATGCTGGGGCCAAGATGACTCTACCAGTGTTCACAACGTTTGTGTAAGATACATGGCTATAATGTTTTATAGCATTTCCTACATACAGATGTGACCAAAGTTGGACCTAAACATTAGATGGCCGTCAGCTGAACCTGAGCATATAATGTGTATGGTGGTATCCTGACGTTGCCATTGGGGGAGAGAAAGGTTGGACATTTTGATTTTTAACGTCCAATCCTTTTTCATGACACACTCCTTTGGCAGCAGCTTATTCCCCTTTCCCTATCGAAAACTGTGAGTATGTGAGCCAGAGGGCGCTGTTGAGCGACCCAGGCCCAGCCCTGAAAAGGCTCTCAGCCACGCCTTTGAGGGGGGCGTGTATCTCCAGAAGGCTGGAGAAACCTGCTTGGAGCAGGAAATGGTGGACCAGCGGCACAGATAGACGGTCTGTGCCAGAGGGCTGGTGTCCACAGGGGACTTTTGCTGAGTGGAGCATTAGTCCGGCTGCTCAAGTGGACCAGTTAGGACAAGAGAGATAGACTCTGTCCAGAAGGGCTGGGTCCCACAGAGACTCTTTGCTAGAGCTGAGCAAGAGTCAGGCTAGTGAGGGGCTCTATAAGTGAGTTAGGGCCCTAACGGCGGCCTAGGCGTTTATTGTTTTGTTACGTTGTAGTTTAAGCTGAATAAAAGCCACTTTTATTTACACTCGGACCGTCTAAAAGCTATCTTTCCGGCGCCCAGTACCACGAACGACCGCTGTCTGGACCAGGAAAAGCCGCCATTTGAGTTTAATTTCCCCAAGTTGTAACATATGGTGGAGAACGCGCGCATAAAGAGATCCACGCAAGTCCTGGAAGACAAGTGGTTTGTGATTGCAGTACTGCAAAGTGTGCATTGTGGCCTACAGCTGGAAGAAATCTGTGATTTCAACTGAAGAAACCCAGGAGGGGGTGAGTGAATTGCAACATAGCAAGGTGAAAGTAAAACTCTGGAAGAGGAATCCAGGGAATGGATTTTGTGTATACTGTGGCACAGAAGTCTGTGAAATGTTTGCTGATGGCAAGAAAGTGAGCAATGTGTATAGAAGCTGGATATTGCAAACAGTCTATGTGAAAGGCTATGGTGCCATGTTGGTCTTTTCTGTGGAAGACAGAAGAAAAATGCTGGTTGTTGTAGTGCCACATAAGTTAACTGTTTGAATACATGTGACTGCAGAAGATAGCAAAAAAAAGGTTGCTGTGGAATATTGTGTAGTCTTGCTAGTAAACCATGGGCAAGAAAAAGAGAACTTCAGCTTGTAAAAAAGCAGAGAAGTTATGCACAGGTTTATTAGTGCAGCAGACTGAATGCAGAGAGACACAAAACCCGGAACAGAGCATGTGGAATGCAAGTAAAGATAAAGGGTTGCATGAGAGTGACTCAGTTTTTCTAAAGTACCTCTGTTCTATGAATAAATATGTCCCTGCTGACTGTACTGGAGTGCGTCAAAGCGCCAAAGATGAGAATATTAGGGTGCAGCAGCTTCAAGATGAGATTAAACGGCAATGTGAGGTATTAGAAAAAGAGAACCTGAAGTCAAAGAAATATCTTGAATCTCACCTTGAGTTGAACCTGAAGTTAAAGAAAGATCTTGAATCTATGAGGAGTTCAAATTCTAGTCATTGTAAAAATGTGGTACTGGGTTTGCCTGGAATGGACGGTGTCACTAAGAAGGAGTTTGCAGAAATGAAATGTGCTCTAGCTAATGAAGTTATACAGAGTGTAGAGCAAAAGCAAGTGCTTGAGAAGCAATTGCAGGATTTAAAGGAGCAGCATGTCCAAGACTCCATTGCCAAAGAGAGTGTCATTGAAAAATTGAGAGATGAGCTTGAAACTGCTAAACAAAGAGAAAGGGAATTCAAAGCTAGAATATGTAGCCTGGAGAAGAAACTCGTCAGAAGCTTGACCTTAGTACAAAACTAAACCAAATGGAAGATTAGAAAAATGGTTTCCTTGAGCAACTAGAAGAAGAAGAGATAGCAAAAAGAGATTTGACAAAGCAGATTTCAACACTACAGGCTCAGGCGACTGATATGAAGAAAAAAATGGAGGATAGTATTGGGTCATTGGACTCTGTTGAAGAACTAAAGGAAAAGTTGCAAAAGGAGCTAGAAGCTACAAATCAACGGTTTGAGGAGAAGGCTGCTGCTTATAACAAACTTGAGAAGACGAAAATTAGACTGCAGCAGGAACTAGAAGATGTAGGTGTAGATCTTGATCATCAACATCGGATTGTGTCAAATTTGAAAAGGAAGCAGAAAAAGTTTGATCAGCTGCTTGGTGAAGAGAAGACTCTTTCTGCTAGATATGCAGAAGAACGTGACAGTGCTGAAGCAGAGGCCCTTGAATTGAAGGCCGAATTAAAGAGTCTCAACAAGCAACTGCGCACTGAAATGGAGGATTTGGTTAGCTCCAAGGATCAAGTTGAGAAAAGCCTGGAATCTGTGCAGATATTGTATGAGAACAAAGCTAATGCTTATGAGATGTTGGAAAAGGCCAAGAGAGAATTGGACCTCCAGATAGAAGACATGAGGATTCAGTTTGAGAGAAACCTGTCTAATTTATCTACTGAGATTGTAGATCTAAAAATGCTTGTTGCTAAACTAAAGGTGCAAGTGAACAAGCAGGAGGAAATCAAGAAACAGCTGGAATTTCAGATGGATCAAATGAAGCGTGAATCAGAAATAAAGTTGGAAGAGCGCACTTCTCAGATTGAACAGTCAAAAACCGAAGTGGAATCTAAAAGAGAAGAATTGGATCGGTTGCAGCAGTCTTTATCCAATACTGAACAGTCGGCATCTGCCCTATCTTCAAAGCTGGCAGCACTAGAAGCTGAGCGAGACTCGCTGCAGAACCGGTTAACCTCTAAAGAATCAGAGCTGTTATCCCTGAAAAATGTGATTCAAGAAATAGAGTCTTTATTCAACCAAGAGCAAGATAAGAGAGCCACTGAGATACGGGACTTGAATGAAAGACTTGACAAAAAGTCTGCAGATGAGCAGAAGCTTTATCAGAAGATGTTTTACCGCCTGATGCTAATAGCAACAAGAAGAGGCTGAGATACAATGTTACTATGTCCCTAACTAATGGAAGTAACCACGGTAGAGGTTCTAATGCAGAGACTCAGCAGCCTTCATTTGCATGCAGAAGTAAGAGATGGTTACATGTCACCAAGGATGTGACAGTTGTTAAAGACATACCAGAAAATGTAGTTCAGCGTGATCTATTATGTGAGGGTGTACGGTATGGCCCTCGTGCAGAAGGAGAAGATATTGCGGTACAGAGCTTGTGTATCTCAAACAAAGAGGAGAGCAAGCAGCCTATGTCTCCTACACTTCTAAGTCTTGATGGTGATGGCAAAGTTTGCTTTGAGATGAAGGTTACAGAAAAGGTACCCGTGAAATATTCATACTCTAAAGACATTGATGTGCAGGAAGTACGTGTTAGTTGGTCTCTGAGCTACTGTGGATTCGTGATGGGTGAAGATGAGGATTCTTGCGGCTATTCACTGGAGGAATCAAAGTCGTGCAATGGGAGGTCTGAAGATTGTGCCGAGAGATGTGATGGAAGTGATGTGATCCCTTGTATGGCGAATTTTGAAGGTGATGAAGGAGAACTTGCCTTTGTACAGAATGGCCAGGATCTTGGTGTAGCATTTAAAGTGCTGAAAAAATGGAAAACTCGACTGAGCGGAATTTGGAAGAAGAGACCGCCAGATTGGGACTTTAAAGTGATGAGAAAACGGAGAACTCGACGGAGCAGTATTTGGAAGAAAAGACCGCCTGACTGGGACTTCTGGAGAGACACTGAACAGGCATATTTGGTTGAAGAGGGACTTCGTCATAGGATGTCTCGTCCCATTGTAGCTCACCCCATGGGTAGTGAGCTGAGGGGGAGGGTATGTGAGTATGTGAGCCAGAGGGCGCTGTTGAGCGACCCAGGCCCAGCCCTGAAAAGGCTCTCAGCCACGCCTTTGAGGGGGGCATGTATCTCCAGAAGGCTGGAGAAACCTGCTTGGAGCAGGAAATGGTGGACCAGCGGCACAGATAGACGGTCTGTGCCAGAGGGCTGGCGTCCACAGGGGACTTTTGCTGAGTGGAGCATTAGTCCGGCTGCTCAAGTGGACCAGCTAGGACAAGAGAGATAGGCTCTGTCCAGAAGGGCTGGGTCCCACAGAGACTCTTTGCTAGAGCTGAGCAAGAGTCAGGCTAGTGAGGGGCTCTATAAGTGAGTTAGGGCCCTAACGGCAGCCTAGGCGTTTATTGTTTTGTTACGTTGCAGTTTAAGCTGAATAAAAGCCACTTTTATTTACACTCGGACCATCTGAAAGCTATCTTTCCGGCGCCCAGTACCACGAACGACCGCTGTCTGGACCAGGAAAAGCCGCCATTTGAGTTTAATTTCCCCAAATTGTCACAAAACATATACATGCTCAGCTAAGCCAAGTATGGGGGACTGGATGACTATTATGAGCAGTTTAATTCCTTCTGCCCCTTTAAGTTCTACTTTGGGCACTTGCTATGCACCATCTTGCATCAGAATCTGGATTTGCCTTGCTGGGTTGATTAGGATGGACTCAATGATGGTTGGTATAACAAGGAACTGTGGGGCCCCATAGCAAAACTTGTAATGGAGCTCCAGACTACCATGACTGCCTTAAGCATCAAGTTCAGAACTTGAAAACAGTAGGATTATTTTATTCTCAGGGATAATACACTTAAGGATATCAAGTACGGAAATAATATACAGAGTGATGTCACAGTATAGGGATAATACACACAGTGATGTCACAGTACAAGGATAATAAACACAGCGATGTCACAGTACAGGTATAATACACACAGTGATGTCACAGTACAGGGATAATACACACAGTGATGTCACAGTACAGGGATAATATATACAGTGATGTCACAGTATAGGGATTATACACACAGTGATGTCACAGTACAAGGATAATAAACACAGCGATGTCACAGTACAGGGATAATACACACAGTGATGTCACAGTACAGGGATAATACACACAGCGATGTCACAGTGCAGAGATAATATACACAGTGATGTCACAGTACAGAGATAATACACACAGTGACGTAACAGTACAGAGATAATACACACAGTGATGTCACAGTACAGGGATAATATATACAGTGATGTCACAGTGTAGGGATAATACACACAGTGATGCCACAGTGCAGAGATAATATACACAGTGATGTCACAGTACAGAGATAATACACACAGTGATGTCACAGTACAGAGATAATACACACAGTGATGTCACAGTACAGAGATAATACACACAGTGATGTCACAGTACAGGGATAATACACACAGTGATGTCACAGTGCAGAGATAATACACACAGTGATGTCACAGTGCAGGGATAATACACACAGTGATGTCACAATACTGAGATAATACACACAGTAATGTCACAGTACTGAGATAATACACACAGTGATGTCACAGTACAGAGATAATACACACAGTGATGTCACAGTACAGAGATAATACACACAGTGATGTCACAGTACAGAGATAATACACACAGTGATGGCACAGTACAGAGATAATACACACTGATGTCACAGTACAGAGATAATATACACAGTGATGTCACAGTACAGAGATAATACACACAGTGATGTCACAGTACAGAGATAATACACACAGTGATGTCACAGTACATGGATAATATATATAATGATGTCACAGTGTAGGGATAATACACACAGTGATGCCACAGTACAGGGATAATACACACAGTGATGTCACAGTGCAGAGATAATACACACAGTGATGTCACAGTGCAGGGATAATACACACAGTGATGTCACAGTACAGAGATAATACACACAGTGATGTCACAGTACAGGGATAATACGGACACAGTGATGTCACAGTACAGGGATAATACACACAGTGATGTCACAGTGCAGAGATAATACACACAGTGATGTCACAATACTGAGATAAACACACAGTAATGTCACAGTACTGAGAATACACACAGTGATGTCACAGTACAGAGATAATACAAACAGTGATGTCACAATACAGGTGTTGACAGATGCTGCAATGTAACAATGCTTTCGGAAATAGAAGGGTTAGTTGTCAATGAACAAAATTAAGTGAATGAAGAAAAGAGAAATGTAAATCTCAATATTATTTGGTGTGACCTTTGCCCTTTGGAGGAGGAGTCCTGGAAGTGATGATATGGCTGTAGTACTAGTAAAATTGTATGGCTATTTGAAGTATATTCTAGTCTCCATTTTGTATTATAGACTCTATTTTGTGCCTTAAGCAGTATTTCTCATTGCTGTTTGACCTCTGTTATTCTTGCATACCTTTGATATCTTAGTAATTTTGTTTATTTCACTGATCCATGAGAACAAATGTATGAGAACGTTCTCACCCAGGAGCTTATTATCATTTTCTGGAGATTGTTTTGGCTCCCTTATGTTAAATAATATTTGACATGCAATATTCAAGACCTTTAAAGGTTAATTGTATTTTGCTGACATAACTCTTGTAACTTATGGTGCATGGGTATGACTATTTTAGTATTGTCCAAATACAGTAGTAGAAAGTGGAAGGATGTTGGGAAACACCCCCTTTCATGAATATAAATGACTGACAGACACACATGTCTGGGTCTCACTCTCGGTGGGGGTCTCCCTCTCCCTGTGGGGATCTGTCCCTGTCTCTCACTTTGGGTGTCTCTATCTCTCCAAACCTGGCTACTTCCTCTAAGACCTTGGGAAGGATGGCAGAATCGTCCTGCAGAAGACCAACTCACATTGATGAATAAGCATGAGCCAAGATGATGCAAGAGAACCACCTTGAAGAATCCTAACACTACACTTCTCCTAAGAAATGTAAGACATTGACTGATATTTCTGTTATGCTGGAAGGTTTCCATGTATCTGTTTTCCATGAAGACTTGAATAAATCTCCATGTTTTATATGAAACCAAGTCCTCCAATAATGTTACCTTAGGGGTCAACACGTGAGTAAGGATTTCATTCAATTGTAGACTATTTTACAGTTTACGGACAGTTATTATTTTACACCTTATTTGAGGCTTTGGAACTGGTCACTCCATGGTACAGGATGAGGTAGACAAACAGCCCCTGCGCAGTTGAGGCTTATGCAGCAGTAGGTTGTATCAGCCATTTTGTATAATGGGTATAAGAAATTGAGGGGGGGAGCGCTGATGAATACAGGAGCTCTGTACACACGGGTAGAGGACACCCTTCATGGTGGTGTTTTCCCGAGGGTTCTCTGCTTTTGCCTTCATCCAGTCTGTCTGGGATGACAGGAAGAGTCAGACAGATTGGAGCAAGTCTACATCCACAGAAGATCTGTGCTTAGTTCTCCAAGATGGCGGCGGGAACAACCTCCCTGCCGAGTTCTGCCAAATACTGTCTACAAGTACCGAGAAGAACTGATGGAAGGCAAAGGGTAAAGGTCACACCAAATATTGATGGGATTTACATTTCTCTTCTCTTCATTCACTTCATTTTGTTCATTGACAAAAATAAACTATTAACCCTTCTATTTCTGAAACCTTTCTTACTGTGCAGCATTTTTTCAATACCTGCCTAAAACTTTTTCACATCACTGTACATTTGTATACTTAAAAGTATTCCAGGACTTGAAAAAGAGTGTCACCCCGATCCTTGGGTTGCATTTGGTATATTGCAGCACGGCTTCATTGAAGAGAATGAGGCTGACCTGCAAAACCACGCACTACCTGTGGTCAGAGATGGCACTGTTGTCAGAAAAGAGGAGACATGTTTTTCTAATCCTGGAAAATCCCTTTAAGACAAATATCCAACCTGTGAATACATAATGGTTTCACGAGAAAGCTCTGAGCTATCTCTTCTCTTGGATGCAGTCACCTGTTATCTATGTACTGTATTTACTGTTACTATGTACAAATGATAGAGACATGTAGAGACCTGGGATATGGTAATCCAGGATACCCTCTATTTGTGGAGCTGCTTCGGGGCCTTGTGTAGATCGCTTTAATATGTTAAATACTATGACACAGTTTTATAACCTGAAGGAAATTCTCATGATGCAGATTCTCAGATTTCACATAAAGAAGAAGTTACAGTAACCTGTAACAAAAATATTAACACGTGACTAATTTTTTTAATTAATATTCTGGTATAGACTGTACTATGCTGATTTCTGCAAATGTACAATTTTTTGCTTCATGCCCACTGTACTGTTTTCCTATAAATACACCAAATTCCTGCACTGGTGCACTATTTAAAGGGAGTTTGTCACCAGAACCAGCATATCACCCAGCCCTGCAGATAGATAGGTTAGTGTCACCAGAACCAGCATATCACCCCAGCCCTGCAGATACATAGGTTATTGTCACACCAGAACCAGCATATCACCCCAGCCCTGCAGATAGATAGGTTAGTGTCACCAGAACCATCATATCACCCCAGCCCCGCAGATAGATAGGTTAGTGTCACCAGAACCAGCATATCACCCCAGCCCTGCAGATAGATAGGTTAGTGTCACCAGACCCAGCATATCACCCCAGTTCTGCAGATAGATAGGTTAGTGTCACCAGAACCAGCATATCACCCCAGCCCCGCAGATAGATAGGTTAGTGTCACCAGAACCAGCATATCACCCCAGCCCTGCAGATAGATAGGCTAGTGTCACCAGAACCAGCATATCACCCCAGCCTGCAGATAGATAGGTTAGTGTCACCAGAACCAGCATATCACCCCAGCCTGCAGATAGATAGGTTAGTGTCACCAGAACCAGCATATCACCCCAGCCTGCAGATAGTTAGGTTAGTGTCACCAGAACCAGCATATCACCCCAGCCTGCAGATAGATAGGTTAGTGTCACCAGAACCAGCATATCACCCCAGCCCTGCAGATAGATAGGTTAGTGTCACCAGACCCAGCATATCACCCCAGTCCTGCAGATAGATAGGTTAGTGTCACCAGAACCAGCATATCACCCCAGCCCCGCAGATAGATAGGTTAGTGTCACCAGAACCAGCATATCACCCCAGCCCTGCAGATAGATAGGTTAGTGTCACCAGAACCAGCATATCACCCCAGCCTGCAGATAGATAGGTTAGTGTCACCAGAACCAGCATATCACCCCAGTCCCGCAGACAGATAGGTTAGTGTCACCAGAACCAGCATATCACCCCAGTCCCACAGCAGATAGGTTAGTGTCACCAGAACCAGCATATCACCCCAGTCCCACAGACAGATAGGTTAGTGTCACCAGAACCAGCATATCACCCCAGCCCTGCAGATAAATAGGTTAGTGTCACCAGAACCAGCATATCACCCCAGCCCCGCAGACAGATAGGTTAGTGTCACCAGAACCAGCATATCACCCCAGCCCCACAGATAGATAGGTTAGTGTCACCAGAACCAGCATATCACCCCAGCCCCGCAGATAAATAGGTTAATGTCACCAGAACCAGCATATCACCCCAGCCCCACAGATAGATAGGTTAGTGTCACCAGAACCAGCATATCACGCCAGCCCCGCAGATAGATAGGTTAGTGTCACCAGAACCAGCATATCACCCCAGCCCCGCAGAGAGATAGGTTAGTGTCACCAGAACCAGCATATCACCCCAGCCCCGCAGATAGATAGGTTAGTGTCACCAGAACCAGCATATCACCCCAGCCCCGCAGATAGATAGGTTAGTGTCACCAGAACCAGCATATCACTCCAGCCCCGCAGATAGATAGGTTAGTGTCACCAGAACCAGCATATCACCCCAGCCCTGCAGATAGATATTCTGACTTCATATGACCCATCACATATGTAGTGTCTCACGATATACTGAAGTGTATTGGGGACTGAGTGTAACACCCTATATTTTACTCCAGTAAAACACAACATATTGGATGGTTCATATCACATCCTCGTTTTACTGTGGATCAAGTTATTATGCCAGAAGGGTTTTCATCGAAATGTTGTAATATCTCAATTTGACCAGTTTCAAGTGCCATATGTAATGTGACTTTCTATAATAAAGTGTAACTACATTCAGAGAAATACACAGTGCCGTTCCAATCTGTTCCTTAGAACTACAGATGTACATTGAGAGATATGTGTATGTCTTACAGAGGCCTCTCTTGATGCCATACATCAGCCATCTTCTGTGCATAGGCTCCCATGTTAAACATATACACACGTGGACAAAATTGTTGGTACCCCTTGTTTAGTGAAAGAAAAACCTACAATGGTAACAGAAATAACTTGAATCTGATAGACTGGAATTTGCCAAACTACATGTTGACAAGCCACAAAGCTTCTGGGAGAATGTCCTATGGACAGATGAGACAAAAATAGAAATTTTTGGCAAGGCACATCAGCTCTATGTTCACAGATGGAAAAATGAAGCACATCTTGAAAAGAACACTGTCCCTACTGTGAAACATGGAGGAGGCTCTGTTATGTTCTGGGGCTGCTTTGCTGCATCTGGCACAGGGTGTCTTGAATCTGTGCAGGGTACAATGAAATCTCAATACTATTAAGGGATTCTAGAGAGAAATGTGCTGCCCAGTGTCAGAAAGTTTGGTGTCAGTCGCAGGTCATGGGTCTTGCAACAGGATAATGACCCAAAACACACAGAAAAAACACCCAAGAAAGGCTAAGAGGAAAACATTGAACTATTCTGAAGTGGCCTTCTATGAGCCCTGACCTAAATCCTATTGAGCATCTTTGGAAGGAGCTGAAACATGCCGTCTGGAAAGGCCCTCAAACCCGGGACAACTGGAGCAGTTTGCTCATGAGGAGTGGCCAAAATACCTGTTGAGAGGTGCAGAAGTCTCATTGACAGTTACAGGAATCGTTTGATTGCAGGGATTGCCTCAAAAGGTTGTGCAACAAAATATTAAGTTAAGGGAACCATCATTTCTGTCCAGGCCTGTTTCATGAGTTTTCTTTTTTTAAAAATTCTGTTGAAGCCTGGTTGGAAAGCAATGTCTGACTTTCATTTGTTCATTTTCATAGAATTTTTATATATTATTACTTTTGTCAGATTCAAGTTATTTCTGTGACCATTGTGGGTTTTTCTTTTATTAAACAAGGGAGGGGACCAACAATTTTGTCCACGTGTGTATATGTTTAGCTTATACATTTCTACACTGGATGTGTCAGTGTTACGGGTGGATACATCTGTAGTCATTTATATTATTATTATTATTTCCTCTGTATAATGACTTTGAATGACAGTTCAGCTTCCTTGGGACGAGATCTCAGCTCCAAGTAGAAATGTTATGCACCGGTTATGACATGCTGTAAATACTTTGCTAACACCTCACCCGATCAATTTTCTTTGCTGCACTTGACAGGTTTACTTCTGCTGAATCCTCTGACTTTGACAATGAGTATCCAGGACCGCACCTCCAAATGGCAACACCCAGTTGTTAATATAGTATTATATTTCCAGTAGGAATAACAGAGGAGCAGCCTAACGTAGAGTTATAAGAAAAGGCTCTCCAGAATTGTAATCTCGTGGAGAACTAAGTACAAGTATGTACTAAACATGAGAGCTGGCAGATCATCTGCGAACTGAGAGTTGCCGTGTGAAATAGGTTTGGTTTTCTTCTCCCAAAAATACTCAACTGTATCTTGACCTGCCCTGGTGGTTCATCTTGAGCTCTGTTCAGGATCTTTGTCCAGAGCTGTAGCTTTACTTTCCATCACCCAGCGCACTACACCCCTGACCGCTGCATTGGAGAGGGGTTGCCATGAGTAGAAAGAAATTGATCACTTACTGCCAGGAGGACACCGGCATCCATGAACAGGAGGTCTATGTCCAAGAGCTCAACATTTTGTCCAAGACTAGATACTGATGGTCTAGCCTTAAGATAGGTCATCAATGTCTGATCGGTGGCAGTTCTTCCACAGTTGGTGCCAATCGGGTACTTTATGACTTTATTAAGATCGGTGTACAGAAGACTAGTCTTACTAAATTGCCCCCAAAGTCTTGAAAAAATACTTCAGAAATGTAGGGGTTAATTTCTGGATGATCTGTCTCATTGTTGGTGAATGGTTGAGTATGAGGAACTTATGTATGTATATGTGCAATAATATCCAGTACTTATGATGGCCACACAGTGCACTGGGGGAATATGGTACACTGGTATTGATGTCCATGGTGCCGGCAGAGGATGCATGTAGCTCTTGACGAGACTCACACCTAAATATGAATTAGGCATTTCCTTCATGAGCCCACATGCATGTGTTTCCCTAAATGATATCCATTATAGTACTTTACATACTTATGGCAGCCATACCAGTATGCAGACTAATGTATTGTACACTGGTCTTCGTGTCCCCGATGCAGGATACACTTAAAGAGAACCTTACACTCTCTCCAACAACTCCAGTTCTTTACATAATTTAATAGTCGCTGCTCCACTGATTCTGGCACAGTTGGAATTTTTTACTCTAACCCCCACCAATCCCAAGCTATCAATGCTGTTAGTTTTGGTACCTGATATACTATTTAGGCTCTGTACTGTCAGGAGGGTGGTGCCAGGCAGGAGCAGACAAGGGTTGTTATTCTGAGCTCTGACACTGGCTGCCTCTGATTGGAGCTCTGAATCACGCCCCCTGCCTGACACCGCCCACCTGACTTTACAGAACTTACATAGCACATCAGGCACCAAAACTAACTGCACTTGTTGCTCTGGAATGGTGGGGGCTAGAGAGAAAATTGCAACTGTTTTGGAATCAGTGGAGCAGAGACCATTAGATGCCAAGAACTAGAATTGGTGGAGGTGGTGAAAGGTCCTCTTTAATTCATGATGAGGCACAAGCCTTGTCATGAATTAGGCACATCCACTGGGAGCTTGTGTGCCTCACCTAAATTCAGAGTAAATTTCTGGCATCATTTAAACCACCCATACCTCGCCCGTACTCCATCCACTCTGAAAAAAAGCAACAAGCGAAGTGTAAAAGCACCAAGAGTCACAAGTGGAACTAAAAGGCCTCCCAAAAAAATTGCCATACATTCTTAGTAAATTGCCCCAATGTGTTGTCACATTTTCAATATATTGAATAGTGTTTGGTGAAAAAAAATAAAAATTAATGTCCAGCTTCTTATCTAATGAATTTGTATTAGTGTTGGGTTAACCTTGCAAGATTATTTTTTGAATATTTGCAAGGTTTGTCCAGCAATTTCGTTTTGGACCAAACCTGTTTGGTCTGAAGCAGAACTGCTATTATTATACTATATCATGATGGAAGAGGCTCGAAGAAGATGAAACCAGCACCAGACACTTATGTTTTCACACCTCACCTGAGCCTGTATAACAGTGGTTATTGGGTTGCGAACCTGATTAATGTGTTCGGCTGAATCAGGAATTTTTGGAAATTCGCTACTAACCAGATTTATTATAAATTGGTTCACTCGTCGCTAATTTGTATAGGCAAAAATAAACGGAATAATAAACAGTGTACAACACCAAATATGACAATTCAGACAAATATCCCTGGAATGTGAGAGCGACCATGTGGTGAGTGTAGAGGCTCGGCAGGAATAGAATGAAACCTATAATTACTGTAGGTAAAAAAAAACAATACGCCTGGGTTTATACCGCAGTGAGAATAACAGTTTCAGCATTAAGGATTTAGGTGTAGCAGAGCTGAGCTTGACATTTCCCCTAGCTTATCTCTGGAATATTATTGGCTCATGTTTTGAGTTGGTAGCCTCATGACAAAAAGAAAACCTCAATTGAAATAGTAGAGATTTAGGCAAGGACTATAAGTCAGTGGCACAAAAACTACAGTAAATTTGCAGATCACAACCATTACAATTGTGATATTCCGAAAGTTGCTGCAGAGCCCGGACTTTATTTTTATTTATTGTTTGTTTAATTTATTTATTTTTATTTTTAATTTAAAAAAAATGCAACATTCCGCTTTGATATTTTCTTTACCAAACTGAAACAGAGCTCAAAAAAAGTTGAAACAGATCTCCAAATCTTCTGGTTCCCTTCACTACGGAAAAAAGTTAGAGGGATTATGCCACGAAAATTTTTTTTATCCTCGATTCATAGGATTGCAGAAAAATTGGGTTCTCCAGGGGTGTTCCTGCCTCCACAATGAGAGTAAAACATTCTTCATGCTCAGAATCGGTTAAGGTCTAAGGCTAGGTTCACACCTGCACCTGGATTCCGTTTGGGGGTTCCGTCCCCGAATCTGCTTGAAAAATGCAGAGAGAAAAGTCCTGCAAGCATTATAGTCTATGGGGTCCGTGGGTAACTGCTTTTTAAGTGGATTGGGTTTCTGTTTTTCGGGTCCCCAAGTGGACCCAAAGAACAGAAACCTGAACGCAGGTGTGAACCTAGAGTCAGTGGTTAGACTTCCACCGATCAGCAATTGATCCTCTATCCTAGGCATAGAGGAAAAATATTTTTTTGTGCCTTAACTCCTTTAAAGACTCTCCAAATGGGGAACCAGTGCCCCTAGTGGTGGTTGCAGGCATTCTTAAGGAAAGTAGGGGATTTCCTTTGTATCAGACTAAAGAAGCTATGACACCTATAAAGATGTGTTATTAGAACTTATCTACTGAGAGACAGGACAATTTAAGAAATTTAGTTCTGCAGGATGGTAAGGGGTAATGATTTGTGTGTAAGGCGTGTGCCATAAAAGCCACAGGGGCTTCACCTGGGGTGCACGGTTTATGTATTTAACAGCAGAAAGATGCTTCCACCTGCTCCATACAGTAGGAGCATAAAATGACTCACCCCGACTCATCGAGGGACACGTGACTGGAGGCCGCGGGAGAAGACCCACCAGCAAGCTATGGAGAAGACTGCACTCGAAAGAGAACATATCTTTCCTTAGCTTCAGGCTCTGGATTTATTCATATCATGCCGAATGTGTAGACTCAGATAGTATCACAAAAACTGGTATACAGAGTTATTAGTAGTGCAGGACCTAAAAGGACGAGGCATGACTTCTCTTTTTGGTGTCCAAAGTCATGCTCCGTCCCCTCATACCCTGCAAGAATATTAGCTGCAGCATAAAAGATGTGAAGACCCAACAAAAATAATTCAGAAGGAGCGATCCTACGAACGGTACTTGCTGATAACTGGCCAATAATTGACCCATGTAAACTAGCCTTTAGACGAGACATTGTAAAAGTGCACCAGATTTATCCCAGTGACTGATACTGGTGCATCTTTAGACTGTCTAGTTTATACCACTTATTTCGAGCCAAATTTTTGGTGCAAATCATCAATAGCAACAGCGTGCGACCATTGTGTGCAAGCAGAGCTGTATAGGTGACACGGCCGCATCACGTATACTTACCCTCAGTCAGAGATTACCTTCTGTTCTGTATGTACTGATCTATTATTACCATTCAGATCCATTAACCACTCGAGGACTGGGCCAATTTAGTCCTTGAGGAACAAAACATTTTTTAAAAAGTTTATCCCAAAACATTCCAAAAGTCATAACTTTTTAATTTTGTGTTCCACGTAGATTTAGGGGGTCATGCTTCTTCTGGGATGTACCAAATGTTTTGTTGCATTTGAAGCAACCCAGGAGAGGAGAGAATGAGAGTAGTAGTGAGGATAGTTGCTACAGGGTTCTTTCCACCAAAACTCCCACACTTACGCTAGGTTCACACTTGTGTCTGGTATCTGTCCACTTGGAAACCATTTTAAGAGAAAAACGGTTAGGTACAAAAAGGATTCCAAACGGTTGCACAGCGGATCCCCGAATCCGTTTTTCTAGCCACTTTTTTTGGTCGGAAACCGCTTGCACATCTTTCCCTATCCTTTTTTCTGATATTTAGGTCGGATTCACGGCGGACGGACTCCAGGCGCAAGTGTGAACCAACCTTTAGTCAGTGGGTGTCCATTGACTGTTTGTGTCCGTTTGTGATCCATTTGTGTCCGTTTCTGACCAATCCGTTTTTTTTTCTTCCCCTTCTTCATTCTGAGCATGTGCAGAGGGAAAAACGGATTGCGAAATGGACCCAAACTGATTGCTCTTCATTTGTAATCTGTTTTCCATAGACCCCAATATTAAAAAAAAAAACGGATTGGTTGCTGTCCATTTGGAATCCTTATTTTTTGAATGCAGAAAAAGTACTACAAATCCGACTTTTCTCTCCCTTCAAAAGAGCGGATACCAGACGTAAATGCTCCAAACGCTCACCTGCGGATGGTTTTTACCACCCAATGGGTTTTAAAACGAACCGTTTGAAATCAGCTTTTGAGGATTTTGAGACGGTTTCAAAAACTGATTTCGTGCAGAGAGGCAAATGCAGATGTGAACCCAGCAATATTAATGATAATGGTAAAATAAATAATTTCATTTAATTAATTTATTAATTTTGAAAATGTAAAAAAAATATATTTTGGCTTATTTTTTTACAAGGCGTTTTTGCTCAGATTCTTTCCCACTTTGCTTCAGTGTCTATTAAGAGTTACATTCATAAGTCCTGAGTTTATTGCTCTTTTATGTCTTTCTTTGCCTCCGGCTCAATATTTCTGGCCAATTTACTTTAAATACTTCACTTTGAGAGAAATTCTAAAAATGTGACAAACTACTGTCTTATGTCCATCAGAAGAGAGGAGGACGAGAGGAACAGGTATTTATATAAGAAAAAGACACCGGGAAGACTTGTGGTGGTAACTTAAGAGTTGTACACAGTGACTGTACCAGCAGAATAGTGAGTGCAGCTCTGGAGTATAATACAGGATGTAACTCAGGATCAGTACAGGATAAGTAATGTAATGTTTGTACACAGTGACTGCACCAGCAGAATAGTGAGCGCAGCTCTGGAGTATAATACAGGATGTAACTCAGGATCAATACAGGATAAGTAATGCAATGTATGTACAGTGACTGCACCAGCAGAATAGTGAGCGCAGCTCTGGAGTATAATACAGGATGTAACTCAGGATCAATACAGGATAAGTAATGCAATGTATGTACAGTGACTGCACCAGCAGAATAGTGAGTACAGCTCTGGAGTATAATACAGGATGTAACTCAGGATCAGTACAGGATAAGTAATGTAATGTATGTACACAGTGACTGTACCAGCAGAATAGTGAGCGCAGCTCTGGAATATAATACAGGATGTAACTCAGGATCAGTACAGGATAAGTAATGTAATGTATGTACAGTGACTGCACGAGCAGAATAGTGAGCGCAGCTCTGGAGTATAATACAGGATGTAACTCAGGATCAGTACAGGATAAGTAATGTAATGTATGTACACAGTGACTGTACCAGCAGAATAGTGAGTGCAGCTCTGGAGTATAATACAGGATGTAACTCAGGATCAGTACAGTATAAGTAATGTAATGTATGTACACAGTGACTGTACCAGCAGAATAGTGAGCGCAGCTCTGGAGTATAATACAGGATGTAACTCAGGATCAGTACAGGATAAGTAATGTAATGTATGTACACAGTGACTGCACCAGCAGAATAGTGAGTGCAGCTCTGGAGTATAATACAGGATGTAACTCAGGATCAGTACAGGATAAGTAATGTATATACACAGTGACTGCACCAGCAGAATAGTGACTGCAGCTCTGGAGTATAATAAAGGATGTAAGTCAGGATCAGTACAGGATAAGTAATGTAATGTTTGTACACAGTGACTGCACCAGCAGAATAGTGAGTGCAGCTCTGGAGTATAATACAGGATGTAACTCAGGATCAATACAGGATAAGTAATGTAATGTATGTACACAGTGACTGCACCAGCAGAATAGTGAGTACAGCTCTGGAGTATAATACAGGATGTAACTCAGGATCAGTACAGGATTAGTAATGTAATGTATGTACACAGTGACTGTACCAGCAGAATAGTGAGTGCAGCTCTGGAGTATAATACAGGGTGTAACTCAGGATAAGTAATGTAATGTATGTACATAGTGACTGCACCAGCAGAATAGTGAGTGCAGCTCTGGAGTATAATACAGGATGTAACTCAGGATCAATCCTTTATGTTTGAGTATAAAATCAGACTCCAATGAGGTGATAGAGTGATAATTATTTTTGGTTTGGTTTATTAAATAACATTGATTCAATGCATAAATACTGTTATATGGTCATTTATAAGACAAGTGACAATAAATTATGACAAATCTTTATATAATCAATTCTAAAATTTGTGTTCTAATAAAAAAAAAAAATCTGTTATATTAAAGCATAGAAATGTGGTCTCCAAACACCAGATACTCAGCTGTTGTAAAACTCCAACACCCATCACCCATCACCCATTATGCTGATGTTGTAGTCTTGCAATAGCTCAATAGACATAGTTGGAGATCACAGGCATAGAAGGCTTCCAGGGTGTGTAGTCCAGACACAAAGTGACCAGGGAGCAAATCTGATGTGATGATTCTATCATTATAACACTAAAGTTTTATCTGTTACTTCAGTTCCACCTGTGATTTTTGTGAACATAACAAAACCCATTTTCAATAATGTTACTAAGGAAATAATAGAGCAATATCTCCGGTCCAGGATCCTCATCTATTAAACAGAGAAGCTACAGTATTTCACAATGGAGGACCTGACAGCTCCATACATTACATGTAATACTTTACTTCTTCTATGGTGGCGCTGCTGAGGAATTGAATACTTGTTGCGGATTTCTCTCTTAGATCACAACTGATCACTGTGGCTCCGAGCAGCAGGGCACCCTGTAAAAACACTGCGGTCCCCTTGTAAAAAAGTAGGGTTTTTCCACAGCAGAGAACTCCTTTAAAAAAAAAAGTAAGTCTCAACTCCTTTAAGAGGTTATCCAGGACTTTTTAATCAATAACCTATCTTTAGGGGAGGTCATCAATTGAAGATCCATAGGGAACCAACACCAGTCAGCTGTTTGACCACTGCTTATACTTCACAGTCCATGTGTATGGTGTGAACAGTGCTGTGCTTGGAAAGTACAGAAGAGGCTGCAGCGATCACCTGAACACTTCTGTCTCTTAAAACAACTGATCGTAGGAGGGCTCAGTTATTGGACCCCTGACCATCTTTGTTTGATGACTTATCCTGGAAAACCCCTTTAATTAAAAATAATACACAGTTATCACAACCTACTTTTTCAGCATTGATCATTGGCTTGGTGGAGGTATCTTCATACAAGTAAATTTAATACAAAGAAACCAAAAATTGACTCTAAGTATGGAAAATACAATAAAATACAATAAAATTAATAGAAATAACACATGCAATATTCACAAATTCACAATATAATACTAATTCATGTGTCTCATCACGTCTAAGATGATCTGTTCTAGAAGATTTCCAGATTCCGTTCTCCTGATAAAGATCTCCCGTTAGCCACCATAATGGGTCAAAATCGGATGTATCATTTTTTTCACTGGACATTTGGACCTGTTACTGTGCATTGGGAGGGGGGTCCACATCGTACCCCCAAAAGGCTAAGTGTGGGAAGTAACATCGCACCCAACTTTGTCGAGGATACAGATGAGGCTTTATTATTGCACAAACCTAACAATAGAAAAGAATTGATACATTAATACAAAGTTCAAAGTTTATGTCCACCTTTTATATTGCTCTGATATTCTGTACTGTATCTAGGATAAAAAATTAACCTGATAGACTTTTGTGTCTATAGTTCCTATGAAAAACCTATGTGTCTCCATGGTTACAGACTACAAACAAACTCTGTGTAGTCTGGTTTGATTTAAAATAAAATAGTTGCAAGTGGCGTTTTTGTGCCAGCCTCTCCACTTTTCTCCGAAAAGATACACCTAATTCATGCTGAGACGTGTGCCTCTACATGAATTGAGCGCACCTTCCACTGGGGACATCAAGACTGGCGTATAATATGCTGGTGTTGATCAATACACCCCAGAGAATTCCTATGTTGTGTTCAACCCCTTAAGGCCCTGTGCTATGCATAAACTAATGTATCAGTTTTGGCTATTGTGTTCCCTAAAGTTTCAAGGCCCTTCTTTTTTCTAGTCGTATTATAACATTTATTCAGATACTTACTGTGCAGAGAAAACATAGAAGAACTATCATAACCAGAGCACAACACAGGCCGATGAGAATAATGGACCAGTATGGAAGGTCGCTAGAATTTTCTGTATAAGAGAACAAAATGTTACGTTTAAAATAGGTTACACCAACAGTACAACATAATAATGTACAATGAGCTCATCTGTGACAGGAGGAACCCTAGAGGGCCATTTACAAGAGGAATCTTAGAACATAATGTGTAATTTCCCAACCAGGCATTGGCTTGTGTTGAGTAGAGATGAGCAGATTGGTTCATAACAATCCAAGTTTGTCACAAATTTTACAAAAATCTCAGTTTGGCCGAATCCAAAGGTTTTGGGAGTAATGCTGAAAAATGATAAACACTGATATTCGCTTTTCTTCTCCTCTCCTGGGCCCAAAAACCCCGGGAGACTGCTGAGGCCTGTGATTGTAACCGTCAGGCATGGACATCTTAATGCCTGACATGACGTTTGCAATCACAGGCCCGCTGAGGTTACCCTGGAGGCCAGAAAATACCAGGACCAAAGATGCCTTCGAAGGAGTGTCAAATGCCTTGAGAGGTGAGGGAAGGCAAGTATCAGTGTTTATTATTCTTCCGCACCTCCCCTGGGTCTCCACAAATTATACTCTGGGGTCTGAAGACAACTGACTGTAAGACAACTGGCTAAAGCAGGAGCCTCTCTGCTGTACCCTATGACTGTTAATCCTTGCCCCCTGACTAAGCTCCTTCCCCTTGGCTGGTCTCCAGATGAAGATGGAGCAGATCAGTCGGAGATTGACTCCTTTGTTCTCTGCAAGATTTCTTCACAATTGGTGTCAGGATCGTTCAGAAAATGCTATAGTCTGAAAAAAGTAAGGACATGTCTATTTGTTTTTTACCTTCAGCCTTCACTTTTAGATTTAATGTTCATTTAATATTATTACTCCTTTAAGACATAGAATTACAGGTGAGCAAAGGAACATTACCTGACATTCCAGTGGGGTGAGTCTTAGGAGGACTCAGTGAGAAGGTATGGAGGAAAGACTAACCTGACCTCTGCTCTATGCTGATGAGGCTCAAAAGGCAGAAACAGACTTGTAGACACGTGAGTTTATGGCTAATTTCAATACTTGAGTCATGTACTAAGACTCCTCATTGAAAGATGTGTTTTTCGTTGCCTTTCCTCTTGGCTCAAGATATGCTAGGATAAGAATCGGTAAATGACCAGCTTTAGAAAAAAAAAATTTGCAGTGCTCTGTTGGGTATTGTGAGTAAAGGACACATCTGTAGCCACAACAAGAAACAAAGACTTCATCATCTTGACTTTCAGGACATGATGAAGGATCCTAAGCTCCATGCACACAGCAGAGCCTTGTTCTCAGTGCCTGTATACTGAGCATAAAGTCCCTATTACTACATACTACAGAGTCAGTCATAGGAGCCTCCATACAGTACCATATTACTGAAAGATTCTCTCATAGAAATATTGTAATGTTTGTTTTTTTCTGTCCAACAGACATTGTTCTAGATTTCTTGTGGTTTGTTGCAAGCTTAAAGGGGTTGTCCAGGCAATTTTTAAATCGTACAGGGGCAGTAAAAAAAATTAAAAAAATTATACTCACCTTTCCACAGTGCTCTGGTGCCTCCCAGCATGGTCCGGTCTTCTCGGTCCAATGTTGACGTGTTCCGGAAGTCTTAGCCGCACGTGACCGCTGAGGCCAATCAGCGGCCTCAGCGAAGGGCATGCGATGTCACTACCTATGACATCATGGGTATCTTCCCAAGGCCTGCTGAGGCTGCTAATTGGCCTCAGTGGTCACGTGACAGCTGAGGCCAATCAACGGTTTCAGCAGAACTCAGGAAGATACCCGTGAGAAGACGCCAGAGCAGAAGGACCGGACCGCACTGGGAGGACACTAGAGTATGATTCTTTTTTTATTTTATTCACCTCTCTCAGCATATTTAAAAAAAAAATTGCCTGGACAACCTCTTTAAGTAATGCTGCCATGTTCTTTTTAAAAAGAAGAGGCTATCTCCTGACAACCCTTCCAAAAGGTTTTTTGCAATTGAGCATTGCACAGTTAGACCTTGGAGTGAATTGGAGTGTCCACTCCTGGAAGGATTGTCAAGTATCTTGAATGTTTTCCACTTGTGAATAATCTTTCTCAGTATAGAATGGAGGACTTCAAATTGTTTGGAAATGGCCTTATATCCTTCTCAGAGTGATGGGCAGCAGCAATGACTTCTCTAAAATTATTGCTGATGTCTTTCCTCCTTAGCATTGGGTTAACACATGCCTGAATGCTCCAGACCAGCAAACTGCCAAAACTTCAGCTGAGATGGTCACACTTGATGATGATTAATTAATCAAGGATATTTATCAGCACCTGGCTGCTAATTACCCTCTTGTGGAATCACTAAAGATGGACTTCATTTTTCACACACTGCTTCTGTGGTGTAATTTGTCAGACGTTGTTGCTCATCTGAGGTTGTAGTTTCCAAATTTTAAAACCTTCTCAGGACTAGATGTTTTTTTATTATGTCCTGATATGTAAAGTCATAGTATTCAGGATGTGGACTTCATTTTTCTCATGACCCAACATATAGAATATATGCTAGAAATGAGCAAACCTGAAAAAAAAAATCACCTTCAGGAGAATGTGGTATAACAGAGCTGTTGTTCCTTTGTATTACACAACAGAGGCTGGAATCTGGCTGGGGGATGGGATCCGTATTATAGCATTCTGGAATCTATCATGCTTTATGCAGCTTCCATTAAAGTAAAATTTCCTGACTCCAAAAGCAAGTAAAGTAATGTAAAGCTGTACACCACCCCCTGATGGCCATATTGGGCTACGCAGCCTAATGGAAAGGCATATGCCGTATAATAGGGTATCTTATCTTACTTTTTAAGGTTCACGTTATTTTTATGCCTTTACATCCTTTTTTTTTTTTTTTTTTGACTCACTTTTACAATTTTTTACGAATCTGTGGGTTTTTAGTATGGAGAAAGCCTGAAATAGTATATACCGTATATTTCTATTCATAATCATTAGATTTACTGTAGTTATTTTAATATTCACTTTTTATTGCATCCTGTCTCCCTAAAAGGTCATTCCAAGATGTCACAGTTGTCACAATCAGACCAGAACTTGGTCTATTCATGTGACCAACGTTGCACTGAAGGATATTGGATTCTGGGAATGTTCTGCATCTGTCCACTCTTATTTGGTCTTCATGATGTCATTTGTGTTACCTGACACATCAGCAGGTAGTAACACCTAACACCAGGGGCAGCATAGAGCACCTAACCTGGGCCAATACCAGAGCCCACTTGGTTTGTAGAGCCCATGAAAAAAAAATGAGAAATTGAGGGGGGGGGGGTGTTATGGTGGTGTTCGGGTCTTATATATTGATGACTTATCCTTAGGATGGGTCACCAGTATATGATCAATTGAGAATCGACACCCAGAACGCCTGGTTGAAGAGGTCGTGGTGTTCAAGTGAGAACTGCAGCTTCTTCACTGAATACCTAGCACAGCTCCATATATTGTATAGTGGCTTTGCTTGGTATTGCTGCTTAGCCCTATTCACTTGAATGGTACTGAGCTGCTGATGTACCATGTGACCAATAAACATGATGTCATCGGCATAGGGACAAGGCCATGGCACTTGTGAGTGCTATGGCCTCTTCAATCAACTGATTGGTGGTGGTCCTAGGTGTTGGACCCTCGCAAACCACATATTGATGATCTATCCTAAGGTTAGGGTCAAAGATTTTCCAAATTTATGGAAATGTGCCTCTTAAAGAGGTATTCCCATCTCAGCCAAACATGCCCAAATATAGGGCTTGTTCTCCTGTCCACCTGGTCAGGAGTTACGGAAACAGCTGAAGGTGGATGTTCTAGGCTGTTTCCATAAGGCCCATAGAGTGCAAGCAAGTCCAACCCGGTGGTCGTGAGAATGACCCATATTCCCATTCCCATGTTGCACCTACGTGAGAATACACATTTATTAACTTTGGCACGTTCTGCTTCAACAAACTTAAGTACGAAACTTCAGTCTTCTAAATCTTCCTCACACTATTTTTGTCACTTCTGTGGTATGTATTGTCCTCTTGATCCTCTCACAAATTCCTTAGATGGTGATGTCACCAGTACATTATGATTTGCCTTAATACAAAGCAGATTATAAGACTGGTTTAGTTAGTTTGCATATAAAGGAAGCCAGTCACATGGCGCGGGAAACAATCTCTTCATCCCAGCAGAGGTTCCCAATGAATATTTATTGGGTAACATTCAGGGTGGATAAGGTATCGAAAGGTCATGAATTCCAGGCAGATGGTATGATGGTGCTGGCTCGACCAGCAAAGGTGACAATAAAATTGCTGTTTATTAATGAATTGACTTAATCCTACGGGGCATGAGGCATGGAGTTCATTATCAATTGTTAATAATGTAACATCATTACCATTTACAATCTCCATATTATGGTAATCAAGACATTCTAGAAGATACCCTTACTAGTGGAGACTAGGTGCTCTTGCTATACCGATTACAGAGCCATAGATTATGGGGGATATATAATGTACCTGGCATCAAGCCGAAAAGGACTTGTGGGAGGAGCTTAGATAGAGAGACCCCTGATGTTGCTGATTGGCTGAGTAGTTGGATGACACGGCAGTTCTTACAATGCTCCGCCCACAACTCCTTTTCAGCTTGATGCTATGCACAGTATACATGCTCCATACTCTGGTTCTAGGACCCAGAAGAGCTTTGTATATCGATAGCATGTAAGGAAATGAGAAGTCATGTCCTTAGTTTGCTAACCTTAGGTGGGTGACCGTCGATGGCCACATAAAGTGTCACTGACCCAGACAGGTTAGCAACCCTATGTAGCAGTATATTGTGGTGTTTATGCAATGTTGTCCATATGTTATGGCTGGCTGCTGTATCGCAAGTTATTTAACACATTGATTGCTGTGTAGGTGAGCCATGTTTGTACTGTGAGAGGAGATTTACTTTGGGATGTCCCACGGTATGACTGTATACTAGCCTTGTTGTGTCACTTAGGTTACAACAGGTCAAAGGCGCTGTATAAGAGTAGTCTTTGCACCTTGATAGGGCAGTCAACATGGAGACCTGTTTACACACCAAGATCGTCCAGTTGTAGATTCAATCCACATGGTCCTAGGAAGACACATACTTGTCAATTGTCTGGAAGGATCTGAAAATAAGGGGAGACATGGGGAAGAGCTGACGAGTCTTCTGGTTCCCTGCAGTTCTCTTTTAGGCATGTTATGTGCTGGTTACATCACAAAAAGTGGCATGGCTGTACCCCCCAAATGGTTTCACAGAAGGAGGATGTGACCACCTACGATGCATTGTTCCTCCCAGAACACCACAACAAATTTTGGCAAGTGTGGAAAAGCAGCTACATCACAAAGAGTTGGAAGCCTTGTCCACGAGTGTAAAAGGGTGCATCACCTGTGTGGAAGGTCCATCACCTGTGTGGAAGGTCCATCGTCTGTGTGGAAGGTCCATCGCCTGTGTGGAAGGGTGCATCGCCTGTGAGAATAGTTTCTTGCGAAGAAAGCTATAAGCTGTGTCTTATTTTGGGTTTCCAAAATCAAGCTTTGTAAGGTTTTGGTTCTGCTTTACGAATGTGTGGTGGTTATCTTTCAGATAAGACTATGATGTACCAACAGACTGTGCGGGATACAACCAGAAGGAGTTTAGCTGGCAAGGTTCCATTAGATGTCCATAAGAGGTTTGATAACAACCACAGTTCTGATGTTGCAGTCCCATGTATCCTAACTTGGAAGATGAGTCAGTAGTAGTCTCCAAATTCATGTCCTGTCCCTTTGAGGAGGCAGAGTCTTCTGCCATGCAGCCCACAACGCATTACCAGGACTGATCAGAGAGGTCTCATCCTTGGACAATTTTAAATCAAGACTCAAAACTCATCTATTCAGTCTGGCATTTGAGGACAAATAATACCCTGACTATATAGATAGAATAATCTCTAGTTAACCACAGGACTGCTCTATTGTGACAAAACCGCATTAAAGATGTTGTTATGGAGACACCCAGCCTCACCTCCCTGATCAAAGACATATCTGATGATAAGATTGGGCTACAATATGCAAATGAAGAATGATAATGATGCCAGGTTCTAATCAACCAATATTAGCATTGAACGGCGTCCTTCATTTACACATTTTATACATTATACATCTAATGTTAACACTACTGCTTAACATATGCAATGTAAGAAATTCCTGAGATACTCCAAGACCTATTCATGTGAGAGTCTGTGTGAACAATGTGATAAAGGTAACAAATGGTACAACCTTCAAAAAAGATTGTATCCCAGCCCTGCAGATAGATAGGTTAGTGTCACCAGACCCAGCATATCACCCCAGCCCTGCAGATAGATAGGTTAGTGTCACCAGAACCAGCATATCACCCCAGCCCTGCAGATAGATAGGTTAGTGTCACCAGAACCAGCATATCACCCTAGCCCTGCAGATAGATAAGTTAGTGTCACCAGATCCAGCATATCACCCCAGCCCTGCAGATAGATAGGTTAGTGTCACCAGAACCAGCATATCACCCCAGCCTGCAGATAGATAGGTTACTGTCACCAGACCCAGCATATCACCCCAGCCCTGCAGATAGATAGGTTAGTGTCACCAGAACCAGCATATCACCGCAGCCCTGCAGATAGATAGGTTAGTGTCACCAGAACCAGCATATCACCGCAGCCCTGCAGATAGATAGGTTAGTGTCACCAGAACCAGCATATCACCCCAGTCCTGCAGATAGATAGGTTAGTGTCACCAGAACCAGCATATCAACCCAGCCCTGCAGATAGATAGGTTAGTGTCACCAGTGTAAGAGACAGCCAATGTTGTCTTAAGCTTCATTTGTCTGTATAAACTGTTAATGTTGAATTTCTGTGATTCTGTTCCTTTAAGACAGCAGCCATTGTAATTGTGACATGATGCTGGAGTGAGACCCCCCCCCCCTTTTATGTCAGCCTGCCTGTTCTGCAGACAGAGTGTGAGCAGAGAAGCAGGAAGTGACGAGACAGAGAGCAGCAGCCATCTTGGCAAGTGTTGTATTGAACTGGTGTGGAGATTTTTCTGTACAGCTAAGCTGTATCTTGGTCCAGAGACAAACAGAGTGTAAAGAGACAACAGGACTAGTGAGTCCACGTGAAAGGAACTGTGCTCAGTGGCTGATCAGTGAGACTGACATTGTGACTGTGTATATGGATACCACAGATAGAGACTCGCAGTGCTGTTGATGTACTGGACGGCACCTGCTAAATCCCGGCTTACATCCCAGCTCAGTGTATGGATTCGGCAGGACTGTCAGTGTGCTGAGTGGAATCTGCTGTTGGATTACATTGCATTCAGTTGGTTTCCCTGTCTGTTAAAGAGGACTTCATTTCTCCCAAGATCCTGATAACCGTGAGGAGAGGACGCTTCACTATAAAAGAAAGGACCGACTTTGGGCCCCACCGCGCGCTTCTACGGACTGTAAGCGGTCCACCTGGACCACTGGGGAAAAGGGGGTGCACCCAAATGTGAAGTCAGGGTCAGTTAGGGATAGTTTTGAGTATATTGTTCATTCAGTGTCCATACTGCAGAAGTGGACAGAGTAAAAGTAGAAACCATTGCAGAATTTGCCTTGAAATTGTTCATGCTATATTGTATATTTTGCTTGTCTTTAGCCCTGTCATTTTACCTTTAACTAGCCTTTATTAACTTATAGTAAATATATATTTTTTTCTTGAACTACCGCGTGTGGGTTCATTTCTGGTTGCGGAGTCCAAACCACCTGCCTTGCTCTCGGTTCACAAATTGGCGTAGTCGGCAGGATCCGCTTACCAGAATGGACGGTGACGCACCCGTTCGGGAGAATGGTGCTGGAGGAAGAATGCCAGCAGGGGCTATAATGAGTCAGTTAGCTAAATTTGATGGCAATAATATGTCAGTGAGTATGTGGGTGGAACAGATACGAATGATACAGCGAATGTACCAGACCGCACCAGAAGTACTAGTAGAGCTAGCAATATTGACATTACAAGGGGATGCTAAGACCACGGTGATACTGAGGCCATTTGAACAAAGGCAGACATTTGAGCAAGTAGTCCAGATTCTAGAAACCATCTATGGAGAAACTGCATTGCTGGGGTCTCTGCAGGCTCGGTTCTTCCAGAGGGTACAACAGGAGAATGAAAGCCTTCCCCAATATGCAAATGCCCTACAAGAACTGCTCCGAGATATTCAAAGGAAGGAAAGAGGTGGCTCGCCAGCCTTCTGTAACCCTGATCGGACTCTCCGTGACCAGTTTGTCCTGGGGATACGTGACGGCAGTTTAACTGTGACTATGCAGGATTTTATACGACGAGAGACTGATGCTAAATTCCATGATGTACAGGTAGAGGCCATCTCCCGTGCCAATAGTATGGTCCCGAGGCCGCAGACCGCAGTTGGAGTTACTTTGTCACAGGGGGCTAGTTCTGGCTCAGAGACAGTAGAAAAAGGGACGGTTAAAGAAATTCTCACAGTAATGCAGAAACTGCAAGAACAAATGGAACACTTGCACACTCGTTGTGATGAGCAGTCTATGAAAATTGCAGACTTCCAGAAGACTGGAGATGAAAGGGTGAGCCATCCACACCCAGCAAGTCAGAATCACCCACCACCCCGCTGGAGGGGTGAGGATAGGACCTACCGAAGGGGTCCAAATCATTTAGTGCAGTGCTCAGGAGAAATCGAAGGGGCTTACCGAAGGGGCCCAAACAGATGGCCAGAACGACGGGGGATACGCTGCTGGGAGTGTGGATGGATGGGCCACGTTGCTGCTAGATGTCCAGAGCAGCGACAAACTTATGAGAGACCGCCGTTAAACTGAAGTCCCCTGCTGCTGAAGGGCGTGTAGTAGGGGAGACTGACAAGGAGACTATGTGGGGAGAATGCCCTGATGATGACCTGATCGCTGCAAGTCCTGTCATACAGGTGGAAATGGAGGGTATTCCGGTTACCGGGATGATTGACACGGGTTCCCAAGTAACGACCTTGAGTAGAGACTGTTATGAACGGTACTTCCGGCAACATGTGAAATATGATCCCCATACATTCGTACGAGTGGTCGCAGCTAACCAGTTACCAGTTCCGGTCGTGGGAGTGGCCTGGATGAATGTCCGGGTATGTGGCCAAGATCTAGGTAGGAAAGGCATTGTGGTGGTACAGGAGTCACATGAAGTAAAGGTCCCTGTCATTTTGGGGATGAATGTGTTAAAAGAATTAGATCAGATCCTCTTTGAAAAGAAAGGTCACAGTTATTGGAAAGAAA